>LQNK01000483.1:38734-99854 GCA_001586405.1 Phoebis sennae | reverse complement strand
TTTAGGATTCCTTACCTAAAAGGTTAAACAGGACCTATTATTAAGCCATCTTCTGTCACTAAGCTATACCTTATAAATGGTCGTAGCTCATCATCATCATCATCATCCTGCCCTTATATGGGTAAAAATGGGTATAAATGGTCGTAGCTAAAAACTTGAATTTTTCACAAATTTCATTGCAGCTAGAACAACAAATACTAAAAATAATTAGAAATATGGAGCAGGTCAGACTCACACCTGGCCAATTTTTTTAAGAAACAAAGACTTGTTACCTTTGTTTTCCTAACTGTAAATATGATGCATATAAGAAATCAATACAATAAAGCAAGCACCTATTTTATATCCAATGTGCATTAACAATATAACAAGCATCACAATAATATAAACATAATTTATTTAACACAAGAATAATTCAGTACTAAAATAGATAAATGTTTTTGAAGATAAATAAAATTTAACCTAATTCCAACAAGAATTTTTCTATGGAATTCATATTTTTAATGGAAGTACATTTACTAATGTATTAAACATGTAAAATCTCATGTAAATTGGGCATGAAGCAAATAAATGATGGATTGTTTCATATAATTATCTTATTCAATAGTGGTAACATAGCATTATGCTAGGCATTTATATTTCGATATTATACGCATCAAATTGTATCATCACATTGTATTTGACGTTTCAAATATTTTTTGTATACTCTCTCACACAAATGCATTCACTACTTCATATTGTATAAAACGCGTTCTCTATACAAATAAAGAATCCGTTAGGTATACCGACCTGTCGACGCCTAGCTTTAAATCAACTAGTAATACTTAAAGAATAAGAGGTAAAGATGTTATATGACTTGAAGATTTCTTACGTATAAGCAAAATATACTTCTACAGTTTCATGACAATATATTAATTATATAAATTTAGTTATGTTGTAAACATTTGTAATTACAAGGCAGAACTTTAATATCTTCTGGTGTATCATACCGAAAATCAAAATTGCATATTAATGTTATTAAACATAAAAAATAAAAATTTAATAAGCTATAATTTGATCTTAAACTTCTATATAATATTTGCATTTGAATTTTTATATGCTTTAAAACTAAATTCAGTATTACAATAGTAGTTTCCAAACTGACTCCACCTAATGGATTAAGGGCAGGTTAATTTCTTAAGATTAATATTATCTAATTTAAAGATCCTCAATTCAGGCAAAACCACATTTGTTGGTGTTCTTTTAGGATGTAGTAACTGCAAAAGGGGGAATTTAAAAACAAGTATGGAAAAAAGCTACATTTAACTATTTCAATTTCTTTTAGCATATTGAGAAGCTGTAATTTAAAAACAAAGTTGGGAACTTGATCTTGCCCAAAAATAGGCGTATTCTTCCTAGTCTTTTAACTAATATAAATTGATCTAGCAAATCTAAGAATTGAGTAGTGTAGTGGACAGTAGCGACCCTGTACTGTCAACCTGTATCTGTGCTACTATCATCTCCGGAACTAGCACTCTCAGTATCAGAGGAACTGCTACTCTTCTTTTTAGCGACATCTACATTTTTATCTCTTTTCTTCTTTTTATCACTGGTTGAAGGTTTCAAAGTTTCCGTGGAAACTGTGGCCACCATTTTTGACTGAATTTTGGTTTCCGATTTAATTTCTGTTTCGTCCTCTTCATCTAGTGGTTTTTTGTTTGCTACCGCTGCTGCTACTGCTACTTTATATGCATCTGGATATTGTGTACTTTAAGGAAAATAAGATATATTAATGTCATATAGCTTGCTCATAGTATATTAAATAGGTTCAATAAAGCATGTAGTAATTCATTAATGAAAATTTAGGCAAAGGTGGCATAATTTTAATAGAGAAATACCAATATTGCAATAGAATTTCTATAATTATTATTCTAGAGTGCAAGTATTTGTACAAATTACTTCTTAATTGTCAAAATCATTATTTTATTTGTTTGCAAGTTTGAATATTGAATATTATTACAATACACATGAAAACTGATAATGAATAATTTCAAAAATGTATATAACAATTCGATTTATTTAGTACGATTTATCTCACCTTAATTTGGTCTTAATAGCTCTGATCTTCTTAAATATATACTCCAGGTCTTTTTTCATATCCAATAAGAGTTGTGTGTGTTTCTTAAACTCTAGAGATGCAGCACGGAGCCTGCTGGCAGAAAGCTGGTTACAGTTTGTTAACATTTCTGTTGTTTTCTCAAACCTTTGTAACCTGAAAGTAAAATATTATTACTTTTAGATGGTAAATTTCACTAACCCTATTATACTAATAAATAATAATACAAATGTGAAAGTTGGTATGTTTAGATGTTTGTGTGTAGTGATATTGATAGAACCTGCGACACGACATAGACAACAAATTTTAGCAAGCTAAGCCACAAGCAGAGGCTAGTAGGATATTATACTTGGTCTTAGATTTAAAATAAAAATAATAGTTGTAAAAAGAAATTTATTCTTATTGCCTATTAGAAACTTTATTAACAGTATAAGTATGAAACTGTATCATATGTATTTATTCGATATTTGTTCTAATCGATCAATACAAAAGTTTTTAATAACACAACATCCATAATGGTAATACCTTATACAAAGATAATACATACATTGTTTTCTGAGCACGAATGATTGCTTCCACGTCTGTCTGGTCGACCATGCCAGCCAAGCCCTGTACGAATACCTCTGGCGCTGAATAGTTTTGAAAACATTCTATTGAAAAATCGCTTTCAGGGGTGTCGTTTGCCATTATTACAGAATTTGAATAAGACTGCTGATTTTTATGGTACCATTAAATTATATTGTGAGCCTAAGTGGAATTTTGCAATTTCTTAACAGTTATGTTCTTTTAAATTATGAAATTCTAATTCGTGAAAATATAAAATCCGATAATCGTCTTATTTGTATTTTGACATTTTGTACATAAATATAGTGTCAAAATGATGTCACTGTCAGTATAATTAATTTTTTAAATTTGAATCGACTGATGACTTGCATATTTGTGAAATCGTTTTATATGGGCTATGCAAAAAAAGCTTTGTCTTGGTTTGGGTGCGTTTTCATTAAAAAAATATAGTTTAAGTGTTAATTCAGTGCACTGAGTCATGCAACTTTAATACTTCAAAAGTTATACTAACTTATTATCCGGTCCAAATTCTATTAAGCGCGGTTCACATGGCGTTGTCCTGCACGTTTTTGTAGTATATATATTAACGTATAAATAGTGGCACATATCATAACGTATATATACTACAAAAAAAGTGCAGGACATTGCCGTGTGAACCTAGCCTTAGGATACGATGCTTTCATATACAAGTACGGTCAACGAAAACAGAGTCTTTTTCTTCTTTTGCTCCTGGCTCTCCTGTCGAAAAAGAGAGTCAGAATATAAACAGCCTAATGGCCATGTCATTAGGAAAAGTAGATCGGCATAACTATTTAAAAGTTAGATTATTACTGATGTTGTTATAATTTGAATTATTGTATAATCTAATAAAATTTCGTAGGTGATCACAAGATGAACTATCACATGGTTCAATTGGTTCTAATTAAACTCAGTCAAATTTGATAATATTTCTTATCAATGTCTGAAAATTCTGTAATACTTTTCATTTACAGATTTTCAAAATATAATGTAAAAAAAATAATTATGAAAAATGCAACGCACAAAATACTTTCTTTTTATTAAACATTGGGATTGCAACAGGGTAATAGTGGAGACTTTTTATTTTGTCGATAATTTTTTCTCATTTTATAGAAAGCTACATACACCCACTTAGGAACAATTATTTCGTACATATTGCACTTTTTATGCGGTAAAATTCTCATATTTCCCTTATCACCGAAAAGCATATTTACAATTTCTCTTCCCAATTCCTGGTCCTTCATTTTTTTCGCTTGATATACCTTCTTCAGTCTTTTGAACTCACGTCTTGGTTTTAATGTCAAAAAGGGTAGAGACTTCTTAGGGGTTAAATTCTTAACGTAGTTAAAAATTCGCTGTGTTACTTGCTCTTTAAATTCATTGTAAAACCTCGCTATTTCTTTAGGAGCGAACGGTATTTTGGATCTTTGTAGTTTTATTTTCTCATTGCTTTTCTCGCTGTCCAATTCATAAATTTCAGATACAACTTCTTGTAATAAATTTATAGGATCATCGTGATTTACACCCTTGGAAGAAGTAGATCGTATCGATGTATCAAACAAGAAATTTAATTCAGATGTATTAAGTAAAATAATAATAATATTACTATCGGTTTCCTTATAAGGCTGGTGTTGTTCCAGGTTTGCATCGTCGCCTTGTTGAAGATCTCTGTATTTTTCTATTCTATCGTTGTCTAATTGTGTATACACATCATTGAGAAGTTCTTCAATCTTGTTGGTATTTGATGGACCACACCTGCCTGGGCGACCACAACCACAACGACCCTGCCGTCCACAACCGCATCTGCCACTCTTACATCTTTCATGTTCATCCTCAATAGACCTTGATTCCGTGACCGTGATAGTTTGCGCATCACCCAATTTATTGTCAACAAATTCTTCGTGCGAAACAATATAATTCGTAGAATCTTGGTTACTTTTATAATTGTTTTCACGTATATTTAATTCATGCTCAGCACCATTGTTTTGAGAACTGATGTTGCGAATTATTTCGTCTACGGTAGAGACCAAATTCCTTAAAGAATTTGCTTTAGACGAAATGAACGTAGTGATCAAAATAAATTCAATAAGTAAACATTTCATATTAATCAGAGTGAGTTAGTACATAACTATAAATTATCAGCACGGTTATTCATTGATTGAATCTTAATATTTAATGTATTTTTTATACAGTATGCATACAAGCGTGAAATAAGCATCAAACATAATTGCAAATTGTCTAAAAATAATGATAATGGTGATGATAATAACTTTCTTATGTACCGCTGATACAATCTTACCTTTATACAAATCGATAGAATAGGACTCGGATAACCGTTCATTTAAATTTATGGCACAAAACTTATATTAACTTTAGTGATAAATACATAGTTTTTCATTCTATTACAACGGAACAAACGAAACAAGTCGTAATTGAATATTAACTACGAGTTTTTATCATTTTTAAATATACAAGTATTTCGGGTAGGTTAAATGAGGGGAATGAAAATAATGCGTGATTTATTTACACGTTATACACTTGTTTGATTAATTAATTTGACCTAATCCTTGTATATCAAGAACAAAAGGTACACCATATTTAGCTTGATCAGCATTTAGGCTTCTTCTCCACGTATATTTCTTAAGTTTCCTGGGCCCAGTCTTATTTTGCATCCTATTCTTTTGATGTAACGTGAGAGGTAACACTCTTTTGTTTGATCTTAACCTTCTGCCTTCTTTCTTTTTTAATATCTCCAAATACATCCAGTCAGGAAGAAATACATCGTACGTATTTTGAGGATCTTTATTTGGAACAATTTTAATTTTCTTCATATCACCCAATAACAGATCGAATATTTGCTTTGATAACGTTTTGTCTGATGTTTTAAAGTGTCGATACTTTTCTCTAATAGTCTGAATTCCACCGCGTACTGGTTTGGGTAATCCACGCACTCTTTTAAAGTCGGTTCTATATTTTATATAACCTAAAAGTGATCTTCTTAAATCATCCATTGCAGATCTGTAATAATCTGCAATATCTTCTGGTGTTAGTGCATAGACTACGTTTTGGGCTAATTTAGAGTTTTTTGTTTTACTATCAGGATCCGTTATTTGCTGAATTTCTGAAATTACTGTTTGTAAAAGATTCTGGCTCGGATCGTCATCGTAGATTTCATCTTTTATATTAAGATCATTGTCAACATAATCATCACTTATGCCTTTGATTTTAAGGTTACCTAAGTTTTCGTCACTTCCACATCTGCCTGTACTACAACGCAATGCATCATAATTGTCTTCTTTCTTTCTTACCTGTCTATTGATATTATCTATAATTTTGTCTACGTCCTCGGCTACTTCGTATATGTCTTGAATATTACAGAGAGCTCCTGATCCACATTTACACTGGCCTTTTTTTTCACACATTCTGTTTTGATTTATAACGATGGAATTATCATTGTCATCAGTACGTAAATTTTTCAAAAATGATTTTATATCTTGGATAGAAGGATCATCAGTAGGTTTCAGTAAAAAATTATACGGATTTATATGTTGAGCATTATTTTTTTCATTATCAGGCAATAACGACTCATAGAATGCATTTGCAGTAGTTACTTCAAAAATTACACACACGAAGAAATATGAATATATTATTTTTAAAATCATATCTGAAAATTATACATTTTAAGTCGCCTACCTAACGAAAACCTTATAGTAAAATGGTTGTGTGCTATGATTGATTTTACAGCAGGCATATATTTAATTACGCGTGAAATAGCAAGAGACGTAATTAAGTTTTGATAACAGCACGGTTATTTGGGAAGTTATTAACGTGTATAGTAAATTATGATTACAGCATACGTATTTCTGACGTCATAATATTCTATTTATGATTGTAATTTTATGAATGGTATTATAATTTGAAGTGTGATTCGTTAGAATGAAAGGATTTGGATAAACCTTTATAAAAAGAACACAGACAATCAAATATAATTTAATTTTTTTCTCTTTAGCCTCCTTAAAACGGTAGAAAATAAAGTCCCTTATGCATCCAAATAGTCCAACTACTGGGAATAATCAATTATGGATATGGGCATAGAAATAAAGTGGACAGTCGGGTCGATTGTTTTAATTCTGGACCCTGTCTCCCTAAATGTTATAAAAGTACAACAATGTTTTGGTTTGATTTTCTTTATCTCAGACACTTTTAAAATTATGAAATATTACCTATTAATATGCATGAAATGTTCTATTTCATGGAATTATAACCCTCCATATGCACTACTACATAACACTACGCAATACATCTCAATTCTAAAAACAAACGTTCTATTAACATAAAAAGTATTGAAAATAAAAGACAATTCTACTCATGCATTTCATGGTGTTTGTAAGAAACCCTCCACTCTCACATTTACAGGAAACGCATAATGCATTAATACTTTTTGGTCTTCCACCGGTATATTCCGCCTTCCCTGGCTAACCAAGTTACTGAGAATATCTTCAACATCCTCTAATTTCCCGCTGTTTTCCTTTACATTAGCTCTAAATCTATTTAGATTGGCATTAAAATCTTCTTCATTGTCACTATTGCTAACCATATCATCATGATAAGCAAATTCGTCGTTTCTTCGTGCAGAATGTATTTTTAACAGTGCGTCATTAAGGATTCTGTTCAATTGTTGAGTTCGTTCTCTTTTTATTTCATTCAACAGCTGCTGTCTAGTTTTACTCAAGGGTTTCGATTTTCTTGTATGACTTTTGCGTCTGTGCCTTGGTTTATCTTCAGTTGAATCGAAACTTTTTCTTCTGAATGTAGGTTCGTTGAAGCTTCTTCTATTTTCATCTGAAGATTGTGGATCCATCGCGTTTGCTCCGTATAGTTTGTTTTGTTTTCGCATTAGGTCTCGGATGTCAAACCTGTCGTTACGTTCGTCAAATGTCACGTCAGCTCTCATGCCGGTGTTCATGGCATATTGGGAGAAGACTGGAGCCAGCATGAAGTAAATGGGAATCTGTGGAATAATATTTTATTGATCGGTGTTAGGAAAGGCAGAGAGAAAAAAACGACACATCTATCGCTATTGTGAATGTCAACAGATTGTACAATGATTTGTCGTCGACCTCATTCTTTTACTGGATTAAAGAATAAAATAAGAATTTCAAGATCAATTAAAAGCGACTAAATAACATTGTTTTCAAGATCTAACATTTTTATCTCGTTCCTAATATTGATTTTTACAACGCTCTACATTTTTACATATTGGAGTAAAAAGTGAACCATTTGCATATTAACATTAAATAATTCATACAATTAAACCACAAACATTACCACTTTATACATGTTTCAGTTTTTTTTTCAATCTTTTATATTTAAAACATCATAATTTGCGATCGACTTCTTGACAATCCAACTTTTGTTATGAGTAACAGTCATAAAATATAAGGAAGTTTATAGTTGATTGTCCATAGCATTTAATTTGGAAGCAGTTGTTAATTTTAATAGCTTGCACACGTGTTCTTTATTTACAATGCGTAGATTAGTAAAATAAATAAATACGTGAAGAAAAGCTCATTAATATATAAAAACTTTGTAACGATAGGTTTATTGGAAATGAAATTTATATCCTACTAATATAATAAATTTCGAAGGATGTTTGTGTGTTTGTATGCTAATCACATCGAAACAACTGAACGGATTTTAATTAAACTTCAAATGAAAATATGAATTTATGACGAATCAAATTACGGGCAAAGCTTAGTAACATATAAAAAATTACCTGAATGTAAATAAGTATTTTAAAAAGCATAAATGGATTTGTCTTTATATTGTATCAAATTGATGTACAAATATTTATTTCTTAAATAAGCAATTACATATATATGCAAAGTAAAGTAAGTATAGTGTATAGACATATACTTCTTTGCTTATTTCAGTAAAAAATGTGTACAAGTGTGTTATGTCAGTAGTAAAGGTTTCTTATTGACCCTCTTGACCAGGTAACAAAGAGTAAAGAGTAAAAATGACAAAGGTACGAAAGTGGCGCGTGAACCCGCATGCTCTTTGCTGTACACCCGCATGCTCTTTGGTTACACCATGTAGATATAAAGTGTAAGTTTTTAAATTATTATTCTGTATTTTTTTTTCAGTTAGTATAAAAATTCACGTGTTTTGGTGCGGTTTTTCAAATAGCGTAGTTACAGCTATAATATTATTACTTTCGATTTTTAAAATTATGAGGACATGGCAATGACCTCTTTAGTTCAGTGGTTAGTGTTAGCGTTACAACCAATAAGTTTTGGGTTCTATCCCACTGGCATACATTATACGTCCTGACCTGGGTACAGAACATTAATTGGGTCAAGGGGTGATTGCAATATACTTATATTCCCAATTATAATTACTTGCGTATAAAACATACTTTTTATTGTTAAAATTATTACTATTCCAATTTACGTAATACGTATACTTTAAAAATATTAGTTAATCAAAAGTATTTTTTTATATAAATTTTACCGAGGCATTTGACCACGTTTAAAAAAATAACTCATGAAATTGAGCCTTTGCTTTCCCAAAAAAAAAAAAATTCGCAACGCACTCGCGGTTGGCGGGAAAAAATGCAAATGGCGGTATGACGTCACGTCCGCGCGCCAGATGCGAGCGCGCGTGTGTTCAACTTGATGTTGTTTTAATTACACGACCGCGTAATGTTTTATTTCGTGAAGTTTTCATAAATCTGGCATATTTCAACTATTTTTAACGGCCACCGGCGGCGATTACTGATAACCTAACTTCAAAGTTTTGACTGTTATTTATTATGGAACAGTAATTTTCCAATTTTCACTACATTTTCCCTTAATACATGACTATATTTCCTCATTATTAGCCTGTGTGTATTATTAAAATCCTATTAATATACGATATTTCATCAAAATCCGTACAGTAGTTGCAGAATGATTGATATACAAACATTATTTATAATATTAAGAATACATATTTATAATATAACATTAAAACGCTATAGTACCTACTATGTATACTAATATTATGAATTGGTAATATTTGTCTGTTTGTTAATTTCATCAAACTTTTTTTGAAATTAGGTTCATGAGGAAAACTATAACAGTCTATTTAGAGCTAGAGTATATTCACAGCTAGTAGATGCACATATAAACATACACATAACTAAGATAAAATAAAAAAAATACGAAGGTTAAAAACCTGTATCCTCCCGTTTTGCTCAAGCGCTGTTTGTCTAAACTTATTGTGTACACAAGTGAATATCTGTTTGTTCACCTGTACTCTGCAAACGCGTGCGACGCAGGTGCTAATGTTTATCTCAATTTCAGTTTTTAATGGCGTATGAGGGATTAGGTGTGTGGAAATTCTTTGATTAATTAGCAAAATTAAATTAAGTAGGCTTTTTAAATGTATTTTATAATTTTCTTACATGTATATAGAATAGAAAAGTGAATACTGACCTTATTACCCAAGTCTTCCTTATTCTAGTTATATTTATGCATAAAACTACAGGTAATGGTAAATATTATGAATACAAACGAGTTTTTAAAGTATAAGTATTTTAAATTTAATAAATTTCTACAATGATTGGCAAGAAATGTAATAAGCCCATTATTACATTTCTTGCCAATCAATGCTGTTGACTCATGAAGAAATTAAGCATTTATTTCACCTATATGAATACACAATAATAAAGAAAAAAATAGGTTTTTCTCTTTTCTTTGTAAACAACTTTTTAATGTAAAGTTATGCATATGGTGTTTACCTACCGATAATTGTACCCTATTGTTAAAACTAATTAAGATATCTCTAATTTCTATGTATACTGTTTTTTTGTGTAATAATTTACTAAACCTTCAATAAATAAAATCAGATAGTAAAATGAAAGGTAGATTGAGAGTGACACCACAAAAGCAAATACAAAAATGTGCAATACTTTTTTGAATTAGTATTTGCTCCTGTTGCGTTACTCGCATCTTCATAGCGCCCTAGCGTACTAGATTTTTCTTTTTGTAGACGTGTTATTGGGCGGCGGTGATCACATAATAGGCTTTGGAGAGTGATGAACAGGGGCCTCACGCATCTTGAAGGTGCTGAGAATTATTGCCACCATGCCCAGTTGCGTCTGCTGAAAGACGCATCGGGCTTATCAACTTTCCACCCTTGTTATTATTTCAATCAAAAATTACGTAGCTCATTCGTTAAATTACTGTGTTAATAAAAAAATTAGTGTAAGAAAAATGAAAAACAATCAATTTTGTAAATCAAGTAACTATCTTTAAACGCAAATTTTATTAATACGTATAACTAGCATTTCTCATTTTGACTAGGTAAGCTAATGCCACCCGGGGCCGCACATAGATCCCGTAGGGCCTCGCAAAGACCTGGGGCCCGAGCCCCCCAAAATCGTCCCGCCCGGGGCCTCACAATGAATATGGCCACGTTTGTCACTTAACATTACTCCTTTCTTTGTTATACCAATTCTAAAACCTCTAACATATTATTACAAGCACCTAATATAATGTAAAATTTTCACGTTTATTTTAGTAATTAATTTTAGTTCACTCGGGCTTGCTAGTGAAAATGAAATAGACTGTTAAATTATTTAATGTTACATAATCATATTGCTCTGTTAATGAAGTTATGTGGGCGGCTTGATCGATGATTATAGTATAGGTATTTTGAAGTTTCCTACGCAAGTGTATAGGAAGCAATCTTCATTTAGATTCAAATTAAATTACTCATTACTTAATGTAAGTAATTATTTGAGTTCTATTATAATACTAAAATTATTTATTTGAAAGTTTGGATGTTTGGTTATTTTGTGTGCTAATCACAACGCAACTACTGACAGATTTCAAAATTGGTATAGATCAAAGATAATAACTATGTATAGACAGGCTACTAGCTAGATAAAGTGATAGGATACTTTTAATTGATCTACTAGCTGTGATACGCGATTTCACCCGCGTATATCTGTTTTCCCGTTCCTGTGGGATTTGATCAAAATCCTTTCTCAGCCTACGTGATAACATCTACCTTCATGACAAATTTCAGTCTGATCATTCCAGCGTTTTCGTCTGTGCGTTGATAGATCACTAATCACTATGTCCCCTTTTGAGTTTTATCTACGTAGATAGGCCCCAATCAACGCGAGCCATGCTACGGGTAGAAGCACTAGCACTGTAATATAAATTGAAATCTGATGCGCTACCATTTTCTATCCCGATTGCTTTAGGTTAAAGATGAACCGTATGCTCCTTTATCTTCCTTTTATATAAAAAAGGTTGCCTTTTGTACTCTTTTTAATGCAACATAGATTTCTAATAAGTGTGTTCATCAGTTTTTTTATCAAAATCAAGGCACTGTTTCAGAGTTTGTAGTTATAAAATATATATTGGAAATATTTGTTCGACCGAACTTTTTTCTTTAGAAAGATATATTCGCTCATTATATCATACGTTGTAAGTTTAAACATTATCACAAAATATATCAGTACGAACGTAAAAACATTTAAAAGTAAATACTCAATAAGAGTTATTAACGGGGCTTGAAAGCTCGCGTGTTGAAAACGGGCGCCCAACAACAATTTTCGTTAAACCACCACGTTCCCGCCCTCTCAGTCGACGGTTTGCCGCGAAACCGGGCGGACGCCATTTTGCCGCGCTTTGCTACGTCGCGCTGACGTTACGTTCGGAAACTTGAATTTGTGAGATATTGTGATTGTGCTTGTGTTAGAAAATTAAAGGATTTTGAAGGTAAGTTACCAATATTTATTTAGATATTTTTGTCATTATATTTGACGAGTATCTTTAAGATTATGTGGTTTACAATGATTAATTTAGAGACAGTTCAGAAAGGGGATTGATGCGTTTGATCTTAGGACGTAAACATGAATTGTCTGTTGTTTAGTTACGCAGTGCGGCTCAGTAAAGAGATAAGATTTTAATTATTGTTCTTCTTTCAATGTTTCATTGCTAGATGTTCTTTGTGACTACTACTTTCTAGATGTGATAGTTCCTGTATTCTAGATGGATTAATTAATTATTCATTTATTGTTTTGTATTAGTATTATTATAATTAGGGCGGAATAAAAGTGTGAAATACATTTAACCGTTTCTTAATTAATTACATTGTTAGCGAATTTAATAATCTTAATTATTCCATTTGACTGGTTTGTTGAAAACAAAAACGGGGGAATTATTATAAGGAAAGATATAAAAATATTATTAAATTTTATTAATGCTTTCTCTCTCAAATTTATGGTTTTTTATGTTATTAAGTACCTGAAAAAAATATTGGGGCTACAATTGTGTTTCAATACAGCAAGTTCTCGTATATAGAAACCGTAAATATTGTTATAACCGCTTTAAATTATAACAGTGAATAAAATGCCATTACTTAAAAAGAAATAGTTTTAAGTATATTCCTTGTCTAACGCATATTAATCACTTTTATATTTAAAAGTGATTCTTAAAATGTTTTTTAAGTTACGGATTATTCAGGAAAATACTCGCGCCAAAAAAACACAAAAAATACTTGAATTCTTATGAATTACTATCATTAATATATCTGAATTAAACGAAATTGTTGTAATTCATCTGTTATGTAAATCCAAAACCCAATACCGGGCGGCTGTACATTATTGCACCCTTTGCCTAGAAATTAAAAAATAAATCTGTCAGATGTGTAATATCACGTGGCTGTATAGTATTGGCGGGAATAAATAAAATGTTATTAGATTTCATGTGATATAGACGGCACCTGCGGCTCAGCTGGGCCTTGCCGCCATTAAACCGTGTTACATATGGGATTTTTCGTATTTTTTTTTATTTATTAGATGTATAGATATTTTTTTTAATTGTATATATGACTATATAGGCATTGATGTTTTGTTATCTGTGAAAGAAAACTAAAATAAAGCATATAAGATTTTAATTTTTTATTTAGGATATGTTGTTTAATGTCAATAATAATTATAATTTTTAACCGACTTTCAAAAAAGAAGGAGGTTATCAATTCGACCGTATATATATTTATTTATGTATGTTACCGCATATCTTCGGTGCCTTTATCTTTTTTCAATATAACAAGATTTTGCACCGACTTTGTATAGATTTCAACAAAAATGATATAAAAGTTATTTTCTACTTTTTAGAACGAGGAAGTCGTTTCTTTTTTGCGAAAATTTTTATAATGTCAATTGTTTAATGTACACATTTGAGTGAAATAGCATTGCTTTTAAATCGTTCTTTTTTTAATTTTCGAATTTATGTGTTCCGTGTTTCCGATATATCTAAAATATTTATAACAATTCTAGTTAATTTAATGTAAATTTAGTGTAAATTTAACATTAATGGAATTAAAACCACCCCAGCAACTTATTACGAAGTCATTTTTAGATCGGTTTAGCTGTTTTCGAGATTGCCTTCAACAAACCAATAAAACTCCAACAAAATCATGTAGCAAGTATATCCCGCATCAGAATGTTAAACATTTTAAGTATTGGAGAGCAGTTCGGTTGGCATGCGGGTATGACATGCGGGGTCGAAATGCGGGCTACACCTAATTGAATTTATTGAAACCATTGCTTGTGGCTTCGTTTGTTAGGAATAAAGTATTTTTTATCTATTTTTATCCAAAATTCATTCCAAATCGTTTAGCCATTTTTGCGTGATCGTTTGACATATAGGTACGTCAACATTTTTGTTGGTGCGTAATGTTAAGGGGATTAGGATGGAAGACTGGAAATAAAATTTAAATAAAAAATAAGTATATGTAAGAGTTTTTTTATCAAACTGCCTCTGCTACTACAATCTCTCCACTAACAAAGGTTACTTGGAAGAGATCGCTCTAAAGCGATAATAAAGAGTTTTCATTTCATTTCATTTCTTATATCTGCAATTTTTTATATAACTATTTAATTCACAGTCATTCCTAAGATCTTGCTTTCAATTTACAAATATGTGTGATAATAAGACATTATAAAATATTCATAGCATCGATTCCATTAAAATTAAAAAACATCGATTAGCAATTTTTTCGTAGTAAAAATACATTTGTGGTGTATTGATATTGTGTAAGGAGACAGGGACAAGTGAAACACTCTTAGTTATAAGCCGTCTGTGTAATATTATAAAATTTTAATCTAATATAGGTGCGAGCTACACAGAACATTATTGTTTATTCATTACTAGCTGCGCCCCAGTGCTTCGCTCCCGTGGGAATATCGGGATGATATATACCTTCATCGATAAATGGGTTATCTAACACTAAAAAAAATTCGAATCGGACCAGTTGTTCCTGAGATTAGCGCGTTGAAAGAAACAAACTCTGCAACTTTATAATATTTTTATTCATTATTGTTTATTGTTCTTGTTAATAAGTTACGTGTAAGCATTCCTGTACATGACCATACACATTTTTATAGTGAATAAAGGGATCAGGTTGGTCACGATGTTAAGTGATCACCGCTGCCCATGAAGACGTCGTAATTGTCCCAGTTCTTAGCCTCAGGAGAGAAGAAAGGATTGATGACAGAAAATATTGTATTTCGGTGTGTAGGGGTAGGCTTTCATATCTTTCTTGATTGATTTAATGTTTTATCAACTTTGTAACGGATTTTTTACAGAATATATTTATTAATTTGTTGCACCCCTGAATTTATTTACTCATATATGTAACTGTTTTATACGAATAATAATAAGTATTTCGACTGTATTTAAACTATCTGTAAAAAATCTATTCTTCTCTATATATTATTAGTATATTATATAAATAAGTATAAGTATAAACTAAATAATTTATAATAAATATGTACCGGCAGCTACAAGTAATTTAAATACGTAAACAAGAAAAATCGGTCGCATATATTGGATGTTAGGAACAATTTCCTTTTTGCGGGAACACCTGTGTTACTAGGGCTGGCACTCACACCAGTTTAGGGTTGCTAGTAATAAATTTGGTATGTATTGTTAGTATAGTACTATATTATCTGTGGTATTGTGTAATTTTCATAACCTAAAACATGTTCATCCAATTTTTAGAAATGAATGCGCTGATTTTTTAATTCATTTTGTGTGCAATAATGAGTATTTGTATTGTATTGTACGTTTACGTCATAGTATTTAAATCATTAACGTGTTTCTATTTCGATCACGATTTCCGTATGGTGTTGAAGATGTCATGGAAATAATACATCGTTCTATTTTATTGAACATTTTAGAGAATCTACAGTGGGATTTAGGACATCGATATGTTTTAAAAGAACTTACTTAATGAGCGTGTTCTTCATAGATATCAAAATATATTCATCATCATCAACATTATCAGTCTTTCATAGCCCACTGCTGGAAGTAGGCCTCTCCTAAGTAATTGTCGGCTCGTTGCTGCCAATTGTAGTCAGCCTCATTTCGTATAGTATTACCACAGATAATATAATACTATACTAGTATACTACGCAATACAGATAATATAATACTTTATTTATCACTCTCACACTCCATCGCGTCGCAGAGCGCCCCACATTCCGTTTGCTGAGCCGAGGTCTCTATATATTGTAATAGCAAAATTTGATAACCTTGTTAAACAGAGCTGATATAAATACATAAATAAATATTCTTGGACATTTAACATAACGCCATCTAGTCCTAAACTAAGCAAAGCTTGTACTATGGAAACTATATAATTGATAGACATACTTTAACTTACTTTTTTTGTAAATATATACATAAAATAGATAAATAAACATCCAGACAGTAGAAAATTACAATGTTCATCACATTATAATTTTCTACTCATGGGGATCGAACCCACACCCTCCGGCGCAATAGACCATCGCTGTATCCACTCCGCCAATCACGCGCTTACTTTTCAATTTAAAATATTTATTTCTCAAAATGAACCGGTAAACGTATGAGCTGCATTCAGCGTAAGCCCTCTACATTTGATCCTATAAAGTCCCCTTTGTTTTTTATCCATTACGTATGCTACAATTACGCTACGATAACATCGAATACCGTTAGAGGTTTGGTATACCATCATATAAAGAATGTTTTCATCCCATTCGCGGTTTCGACTTCCCTTCTTAAACATAGAAATAGATTTATGTTTCCTGTTACTTACTAGTCTGTAGTCTATGGCGCCTCTTTGAATGTCTTAGATTAAAAAAAGCTTTAATAAACAACATTTAATGCTTTTATTAAGTCTATGAGAGGATTAATTTACGCAATAGAATAATCTTTATTTCGCATTACAAAGTATACATTAAAATATAGGAAGTTCATGAGATGTTTAGAGGAGTAATGAGATGCCGAAAATCTATTAATTTAACTGGATAGGTAACAAACATTTTTTTTTATAGATAGTAGTAACATAAATACTACAACGTAGCTTATATACAAATAAAGATTTATATGTAGAAATGTATATAGACTCTATGTTCGGACAAGATTTAGATAAATAGGGCAAGACGAATCGTAACTAGAATCTCGAATGTGTTAAAAGTTTTCAAGCGATTATTTGATGAGAATTTTATACATCAGTAAAAGCTTACTCACCTTTATAAATAAATTTGTGATAAAATAAAAAATTTAATGACTCTCTTTATTAATGTTTTTAGTCATCCGCTTTGAGAAATAGATTAGTATACCTTAGTAATCATTGTCATCTCACAACAGAAATACCAAGAAATACTAAAACATAACATTATTACCAAAATTTCAACCAGATATAAATAAAGCACATCTGTTTGTAGACAAAGCAACATGTTTGTCAAACGGTGCGCACGCGCCGCTTGTTTTCACAGCTGGTCGCGACAAAATGGCGGTAGTCGAATTTCAGTTGGGGACAACTAATCAGCATTGCGATATTTAGTTATTGTATTAAATAATTAACGTAGTATAAAATATTATAAAATACATAATAAATGCGCAAATAGTTCTTAGATGTGTATTGATACTAAGATTTATGTAATGTCCCCTCTACACATCAGCAGGCATACGCGGAAAAGTGAAGACGGAGTAATATGTAGACAGACTTAGTAGGCAATTTACGTCTGCCGATGCATCCGCGATCCATCGACAGACAACGTCTGCCTATGAATCTGCTGATGTGTAGAGGGGGCTTAAGAAAGATAAACACAACTCTACAACACAACTCTACTTTTTTTTTGATTCATGCATTTCGAGAGATAAATAAATATATAAAAGAATGTAATTATATAAAAATATAAAATAATGTAATTTCAATGTAATAGCTTATGCAATCTGACTGATAAAAAACGAAATTAGTTTTCTGTTTATGTCTGTATTAATTCAATAAAATTATAAACAATCTTTAAAATCATAATACACATTTTAAACTTAAAATGGTAAAAACGTTATACTTATAATGAAGCCAAGTTCATAATAAAAAACTGACTTCAAAAAAAATCTCGATTCGACCGTATTTTTTTCATATATTTTGTATTACTGATTCGATATCAAATAAATCTTAAAAACACACAACCCCGTATGCCACAGCTAGTCAACAGAATTGCATACGGTCAGATACGGAGTGAACAAACTGAGATAAAATTGTACCAAACACCGACCCTAGCCTATATCTCAGATGCGGGCGGAGCGACAGCAAAACAGTTCAACAACAAATATATATAGTGTTTATTTATTATCATGAAGAAACAAAGAAAAAATGTATAATGTGCAGGTATGAAGGTGAACCACTGAGTTTTATAGTTAATAATTAATTATTTTGATTAATAATACCGGTTTAATATATACAAAGGCAATTTAGCATTTTCGTTATTTTGTCAATATTAATATAAATTACAGTTGAGTCAATTGTCGGGGATGGCTAATTAATTAATTAAAAAAAAAACTGTAGGAATTGGTAAATACACTAGATTTTAATAAAGATTTATTTTCACATATAAATTTATTTTTGATCTCGCTTCGCTGTAAAGTATCGGAAGTATGTAAAGTATGTAAAGTAACGTCATTGATATTTTGGTGAACACAATTATATACTATATATAAAAAGCTTTTTGGAAATGATGATAAAATTACAAGCGTTCTGAACTTGCATATTCAACAAGGTAATGAAAATACGGCAAATCGAATACTTGAAACGAATATCCGGTTCGGTAAAATTTAAACCGAATAATATTCGGTATTCGGTACAACCAGGATTCAGCGCATCTCTATTAAAACACACCCAATTTTCCCATGAGTTTTTTAACTAAACTACTAACTATAACTTTCAAAGGATGAGTTATCTACAATTTCAAACCTTCCTTTACTTTGTAATTGATCGAAATATCAAATTAATTATAAATTAAATTTAAGTTAATAGGCTCAACGACGCTGTAACAAATCTCTTTGAGTTTTCCCAACTCATACGTTAATTTTTAAGGAAAATATTTTTTTGCCAACCGTACCCCGTATGCGGGCTAGCTTGCCCGCAGCTGATAAATTGTGTACCGAATTGTTGAAGTAATTAATGCGCGACCTGCGGGCTCACGAGATAATGCGAACCACTGAGCCTATGCTCCAATAGACGCTATACATATTTTTTCAAAACTGATATTATACATACTTATAGTAATATTATAAAGAGGAAACAATTTTTGTATGTATGTTTGTATTGTTATCGCAGTAGGACGGATTTTAAAAATTCTTTCCCTATTAAAAAGCTGCATCTTCACTAAGTGACATCCTACTAATATTATAAATGCAAAAGTTTGTGAAGATGTATGTACGTGTTTGTTACTCTTTCACGTAAAAACTGCTCAACCAATATGATGAAACTTGGTATACATATAGATAAGAGTTCAAAAAAACAAATGACAAGGTCTTTAAAAAGTAAAATAAAATGGTTATATACCAAATAGGTTATGGGAATTTTGAAAAAAAAGAGAAGAATAGCCATGATTTTTTTTAAAGACAACTTTTGGAAGACATTGACAAACATAATTTATTCGTTAAAATATAATTTTCACTTGCTGGGTAATTCACAAATCCGATTAGGGTCGGATCGAAACCGTTTCTGTCGAAATTTGTATGAATTTTATTCCGATTTTTGATACTTTCTGATCGGATTCGTATTTGTGAAAAGGGGGCTTGGTAGTGTTACACCCGTATTCTAACAAGTCATCTTAATTTTACTTCCACTCAGGTGACGTCAAATACGACGTATGAAAAATTTCAATCGAAAATTTATGATTGAAATAACATAATACAATATTTTATTAATAAATAGATAGTAACGGATTGAGGTGTTAAATTTTCTACTCCGAAATTTTCTTAACGTGAGAGGACGTGAGTTAGTAGAGTTTTTTTTCCGACTTAGTAAATTTTCGTTACAGAGGTAGAGTGAAGTCGAGGAATGCTCGAGATACGTATTAGAATACGGGTGTTAGTTTAGGATTTTGACAACCGCGCCATTAAGAACCAATCCCACCCATTTCTCACGTCATATTAACGCGCTCTGATTGGCTCCCGTTAATCAAACTTCGTGCTTGCGCCTGACACTTGAATAACACGTGGTTATTGAATATTTATTTTAATTAGAACGGATTTGTTTATTATTTAACTCGATTTTTAACACTAGCAAGCAATTTTGCATTTAATTATGACTCATAATTTGTCTACACTAATATTTTAAAGATGAAAACTTTGTTTGTAATGAATAGGCTCAAAAACTACGGGACCGAATTTAAAAGTTCATTCACCATTCGAAAGCTGCATTATCCACGAGTAACACAGACTTAGAATTATTTATTAAATTTATTTACATCTTCAAAGGGTTTTTCATATTTATCTCAATAATTTTTAACCTATAAATAATATTGAAAAAAAGGTTTAGTATCTTCTTGAAGATATTTATTTTAATGCGAATGATTTCTATATTTAATATTTATCTTTATTATATAACCCAAATAAAAAAAGATTTAAATATTGTTTAATGTACATGTAGGGTCGGGGATATTCCGTACTGCCCTTATACCATCATCAATCCTTTCCTTTCCCCCTCCCTTATCTCAGACGGTAAAACACCTGCGTCACTGCGTACGTGTAAGGGAAACAACTTTTTGGCCATATACATAACAAATTAAAAAGGAGACAAATGGGATATAAATCATATAAACTACAAACAAGGAGACAAATGGGATATAAACTACAAAATAGGTTTAAATCATGTTTAAAAGTCATTATTAAATATTATTGGTTTAAATATGTAAAAGTCTTATAACAAAACGTAAACACACTTAATTTAAGATGAGGATTCAAAATATTACCTTGTATGTCTTTTTAAGTGTGAGTAAATAAACAAGTTTTTATTTTTTAAATTTTTCTTACAGAATCTAGATGAAATTTTGTACAGAGATTGTTTGAAACCCGAGGAAGAACATAGGCTAGCTTTTTTCGGGAACGGGAGATATACGCGGTTAACACCGCGGAGCTCAGCTAGTACTGATTCACAAATCTGAATTAGGTCGAAATGAAGAGGCTTCCGTCGAAATTTTTATGAAATTTGGCCCGTTTTTCGATACTTTCCGATCCGACTCGCATTTGTAAATAGGGTCCCAAGTGCCAAAGACTGAAAATGTTTTTGCTCCCTAACCATATTATATACCAATTAAAAATCCTTTTGCCCCCTACCCAATCTTATAAAATTATATTCCACTTTAAAAATCATAATTACTTTTCATGACTAATTCAAAAATCTAATATTTGGTTCACGTTCATCAACCAGTTAAAAACGAAAATAGTTTGAAAAAACGTCAGTTCCCACGGCGTATTATCCCGCTTTTAATCAAAGTTTGTGGGCGACGCGTGCCGCAGACAGTTCCATTATACGAGCAAAGACGATCAAAAACATCGAAATTTTGTGTTTTAATTATCAATACGGTGAACGGATTACGCTATTGTCTGTGGTAATTCTTTGGCGGGAATGCTTTTGGAATGTTTATGTCAAATTGAATTTTTATTTTTTTTTGTTGTCTGTGGCAAATCTTTTAGACGTCATTGTTTTTGTTATTAAAAGTATAAAAAATACAATAATGAAATAACATTCGGGCGGTAAAAAAATAACACTTGTCAAATTAAAACAGGAAAAAGTCGCTTTTTGTAATGGAATGTAATGTTTAGGCTATGTGAAATCATGGATATATGTATAAGACCCAAAAGATTTAGACGTTGAAGAAATGTACAGAGGTATTAATCTTAATTTAATGATAAGAAATGCTTAAACTTAAATATTCGGCTATATTCATATGAAAATCCCCCCCACTCTCCCCTATATTAGTTAATCCTTACTGATTTCGCTCATTTTTGTACTCGACATATTTTTGTACTCAAGATTTTTTATACTATTTGCGTATAAATTTTTTCTCAAATTCTTCTTTTAAACAATACTCAAGTTATCGTCGGACAAAGTTTTTCATACTTACATTCAAACCTCTCGACTCCGAGCAGTGGACAAGAAAGAACACATAAAATAATGAAATGACCTGATAAAATCTTAAATAAAATATTGAATACAGTTTTACGAAGGTTAATTAAGAGCCAATCAAAGAAATTATAACCAAAATTGGATAAAAAGAGTCACTTTTACTATCAAAAACTCAAAAATTAATAATCCTTTGTCCGTCCCTGATCCGTGCAAGTGAAATAAAGCAATAAAAGGTTTCCACTGTTTATTATTTAGCGAAGCCTGCGACTGACAGCGCGGATCGGGCCGCGTTTAAGATCGCGTTTTTTGTACTACCCGCATTTGTGGCGAATTTACTAATGCCTATTTATCTATACTAATATTATAAAGCTGTATGAACGCGCTAATCTTAGGAACTACTGGTCCGATTCGAATTTTTTTTTAGTGTTAGCCTATTTATCGAGGAAGGCTATATATTATCCCGATATTCCCACGGGAACAAAGCCCTGGAGCGCAGCTAGTTTATTTATAAAAGCACATGAAATGGTTAGCACCACTATCGTAAGTACTAAAATTATAAATGTAAAAAAATGTTTGGATGTCAATGATGCCGCAATTACTACAGCGATTTGGATGAAATTTCATATACAAATAGACTATGAGTCGTATTATTAAGTTTACAGGAAGCTTTTATTGTTCTATAGACTGTTTTAAGAAATTTTATTGTATGTCCCTTGTTGGCATAGAACGTTTCAAAACTGAACTACTGAACCCATTTTGAAAAATTCTTTTACCATTCGATCATCCTACATCATTTCCGAACCAGTGGTAACTTAAAAAATTAATATTCCAAAATTTACATGAATAAAAAAATTTCCAATTTATTTTATTCATCCCTGATGAACATAAGTTGTATTTAAATATGAGGAAACTTAAGTGAAATAAAAAAATCCTTATTTTGCAAAATTTCATGAAAACTGTGGTATTGTTTGGCCTAGTAACGAAAATCTAACATTTAGGCACTGTATCGTAGATTTATCGCATATGGTACCGCCGGGTACGCGCGGTATTATAGAAGAGATTTTGAAAAATCAATAAATAATGTTGAGAGTATATTAATATCAATTATGATATAAAAGTTTTCAAAATATTTCTATTTAGAGAAAAACACGTTTTTACTTTTCAATTCCACTATATTATTATGAATTTTAAATTACAACATTATTAACATCATCGTCTAGGAAGCAACAATACAAAGTATAGAGTATATTTTCAAAATATATAGCAACAAAGTTTTAAATAACGCCTTAGTATTTTGAATCTTTCCGCGCATCCAAACACATTCACATTGAAAATGTCCGGTGAAATATCTGCGAAGGAGGGGACGCAACCTCTATTAGGCCTGTTATGTCCTATGGTTGTAGGTAAGCATTAAATAAAAGACTCAAATATCAGTAAGTAGACACACAGCTCAACGGGCACTTTTGCACGCCGCAGATGACAGGTTTGAAGTGTCAGAAGTGACACTAGCGCACCACTGGTCAGTGTGCTAACATTTATTATATATCATGAACACCACAAGGCCTCCTATTCACAAATGCGAATCCGAAAGTATCATAAATCGGAACAAGATTCATACAAATTTCCACGGAAACGCCATTCCGACTCGATTCGGATTTGTGAATCAGTACTCAGTACGTACTCGACTTTCATACCGAAGCAAAGCCCCCTGATATCTGCGTTGCAACAGGCCGCAACACCTATCCCGTAGGCATATCACAAACAGGATTCAATGCACAAGGATCAGAGAAAAGTCAATTACGCGGAAACATATCAAACGAGTCTATTCGATTCTATACGAGTGTGTCTGGCAGTTGCCCCCACAGTTATTGAATAGTAATAAGTAGTCGAGAAATGATAAAATTTACTATTAATCTAGCTATATAAAAAGGTTTTTTTGCATAAAATATTATGTATGATTACCTTATGTTTCGTACGTTATGATTACCAATTATCTATATTAATACTAGCTTTCCACCCGCGGCTTCGCACGCGTGGACTACTATCCTATCTTTCAAGTTGGATCAACCTGCACCGGTGTGTGAAATTTGGTTAAAATCGGTTAAGTAGTTTAGAAGTCCATCGCGGACAAGCACGTTATTTTTATATATAAAGTTTATAAAGAGGAAGGATATGTTGTATTGAATAGTCTCCCAAACTACAGGACCGATTTGGTTGAAATTTTGTACAGAGTTTTTTTTAAACCCCAGGAATAACATAGTATAGCTTTTATCCCGAAAATCCTACGGGAACGGGACACGGGCGAAATCTAGGAGGTCAACTAGTTTTTGACAAAGGCTTACGTTTTATACCAAATAATTTTTAAATGTTTTCTCTACGGGGGATGAAAGAAATTAGAGAAAAAAAACCCGTTCGTGTGTACCCGAAAGTAGGGCAAAAACTGTTGTTTGTTTTGGGTACAAGCAAGTATATCTTATTAATATTTTATATGTGAAATATGTTTGTTTCACTTACTGTACTTGACAGCACCTTCCCCCAATATAAGTATTGAATAAGAATGCTCAAAGAAACTAATGAGTTGGAGTAAAGCTCAATTTGCACACACTACAATACTCAATTTCTACACAAATAAACATAGTCGAGTGACTTTCCAAAAATGCCTAACGGCCGTTTTCGTTATTCTATCTATCACTTGTTTTGCTTACTCAAGACAAACAAATCTATCTATTTGCACTTACTTTGATTTCAATATCCTTTCGACGGAGAGCCTTTGCTATAACTTATGTCTATCTAACGTCATATAATCTAACATAAAAATCTATCCATAATCTTTAGTACATTATTTAAACGGCCGTAAGTGGTGAACAACAAAGGATTAAATAAATAAATAAGAAGCAAGGATTATTGAAATTTTAACTATGAGGGTGGGAAATTTTGGGGATTTGGGGAGAAAAACTGTTGTTCTGCGCGTGACAGCCCCAACGCAGATGGTGTCATTGCCACAATGATTAAATTGTAAGTAGAAAGAATATAAAAAGGACCAGGTAGTAGAGAGAAAAGATTACTAATATATTGACAATTTAGGTCAAGTTCTTCTGATTAGCAACTTTGAAAATCACCCTGTTTTATAGCAGTCTTATGATAATTTTACTTCGAATTTTCGCACTGTGACACCCTTATAGCATGCTTATTGCAGGATTATCAAATCGGTCCATAAATTCCAGAGAAATGCGGTATCATACATAAAAAATACGGTTGAATTGAGAACCTCTTCATTTTATTAAAGTCGGTTAAAAGAATATTGCTTTTCTAGCAGTTTTGGTGACGTCACTCGAAGTAGATCATTCAATTCGTACAAAGCTGTTCTATTTGACAGTTAGTATTATTGTTTAAGTGTCAATTTATGTAGTTTAAAAAAAAAAGTTTAGCAAGAAACTAATCTAAAGAATGCCAATAGTATGGTTCAGAAAACGTAAGAAACTAACCTAAAATTGGTACTTTTTGTCAAGGATATATATAATTCGAATAAAATAAGTAACTGATCGGCGCGGCTTCGCCCCCGTGGCATAATGTTTTATATGTATATAGGCTTTAAATATATATAACGAACAAACAAAGTGTTTGCCTCTTTTATTATTAGAGAGTAGACTTATATAAGGCAGCCCTAATACAGCATACATTCTAATCATTAGTCTACACATAAAGAGACCTTCACAATTCCTACAAACGAAACATATTCACGATGTCTGAAATCCTATAATTTCAGCTTAAAATTTATTTACAATTTCCAAACACCGGTCAGCCCTGTTTAATTCCGAGGCAATTTAGAAAAATTAAGCATAAAAATTCACATTAGCGCCAGCTAAACGGTATTATATTATACGATTCCTAAATGAAAATCCATATAACACGCCAGTCGGTAGCATATGGTGGCCCGCCGGGAACTACGGATACTGGATGTGACAGGAAAACTCACTAACTGTATATTTGAAATCAGTGGTTATTATGAATGTTTGTAGAAGAGTTCTTGGTTTTGTAAGCTTTTAATTAAATAAATAAATAAATAAATATTCCTGGACATTTAACGCAATGCCATCTAGTCCACTAAGCAAAGCTTGTACTATGGAAATTAGATAACTGATAGACACACTTAAACATGCTTTTTTTTTTGTAAATACATACATACTATAGATAAATTAACACCCAGACAGTAGAAAATTATAATGTTCATCACATCATAATTTTCTGCTCGTGGGGATCGAACCCACACCCTCCAGCGCAATAGACCATTGCTGAACCACTGCCCCAATCGGGTCGTCAAATTATCGATAATTTATATTTTGTATAGAGCATTCACATTTATTTGTAAAAAATAATTAATTGTTTGTTAAATTAATGAAGATGGTGTTAGAAACCGATTCAATAACTGTGGAACTAAGTGAAATGTTGTTTTACAAATAAATTTAATTATTGAGTTTTGCTTTTTTACATATTTAGAAGACTATTACTGCTGCAGTTTTGTTTTCAGGAATTCGGAATTTTATTTAAGTAAATAAGTATACAAAAAAGTATACTTATAAACCTTTAGCTAAATCAAGCTACAAGACAATACAAGCACTAGATATATTTAAGACCTTCATAAAGTTTCACATCAAACCCAAAATAAACCCCGCTTACTTTGACATAAAAATCTCCCGTTAACCTTCAACCTTGAAATTTGTTAATCGCTCCTATAATCTTACTCTTCGACTTAGGAAAGATCAGAGAAAAAGAACCAGTCACATCACACGAACAGACCCTGATTAACAAACTGTAACTACTTTAATTCACAGGAATGCGAGTAATATAACATGATACATGATACAGGCTTGCCTAGTGAAGTAACCACCAGATAGTTTCAACTGTAACGTGTATTCTGCAGATCGTTTAATTACTACCTGAATTGTATTAAAGCTTAGTTTTAATTTATTTGCAGTAATAAACTATCTTTAATTTTTTTTCAGTTTTCGCTATAAATATTACACTATATGCACATGGTCACATCCAGCACCATACATCAACGCAAACATTCATTAAAATTTGCCAAACCCGGCGCGTCGCTCGCACCTGACGCCTACACTCGTGCCAAATAAGCTACAATTGTTTGTCACCACGTACATTACTGCTCCAGTACGGTGATCGAAAAAGTTTTGCGCTACATTAACCGCGGTGTACGTGGAGCAACTAATTTGAGTTGCGCGATTTTAGGTGATTATAGTTCGAACAATATGGTGGTAATGGTCCAATTTATGTAGGTATGCCTCGTTAATATAATGTGGCTATGATGAGAAAAATAACACATACTTCAACTTCACTTGTTTTTAGTTTTTATATCAGAGAGAGAGAAAAAAACAATATATGAGATTAATGTAAGGAGATGATAAATGCTTAGTAGAGTAGAAATATTTTTTGAAGTAACGCAAATTACTGAAGATTTTAAGGATTTGGAATATACACTAGTATTTCTGCAATGTAAGATAAGCAACATTTTTACACATTGACACTGTTTTAAAAATACATTTCAATGTAGAGTTGTGTGGGAGGAAAACATATTGGAACAGATTGCCTCCCCTGAAATTTTTTCACCCTATCCATACAAGATTGTTGTACGTATTTTTAAATAGTATTGTGTTTTATATTTATTTGCAGCGCAAAAGCACCAGAACTACCAGCTTCTTCTTAGTTCTTACCCCTCTTCTTTGGTTCATGAAATATTTTGAATCATATCTCTTGAAGTTAAGAATCTTTGACACTTCTGATATCAATTATTAATAATTATCATCATAGTAATCAATTATCGCCAAAAGCCCACAGACTCTTATACTCAAAAATACTTTTATACACGACCTTTTTAAATATAAATCAGTGTTAATTACATTGACAATCATCCGTACAACATAAGAATATAACATATAATATACACCACGCAATGTACATCGCTCAACGCGATAGCCCCGTCATCTAAGTCCGGGAGAAGCGTGTACAGTATCAGGTGTTCTTTAAACCTAGTGTATTGATTGGAGATGAAATGTACAAAACTTTTAAACGGAATGAACGAATCTCGAACGTTGTAACATTTTTGTAAATAAAATTCTTTAACAAATGATACCTCATATTTTTGCATGCATGGAAAGAATAATGCGCGATTCACACAGACAGCGGGCGCGTGATTTCACATCAAAAGCGTGTGTAGATAATGCAAAGAAACGCGTTTGAAACGCCCGTTCCCTGTGTGAATCGCGTTTAAGGGATGTTAAAATGATCGTCGCTTGTGACCAGAAGTGTCGCAGGTGTTTTGGCATAAGGGGCGGGGAGGGGAAAGGATTGATTGAAAGGGAATAGGAAAAAATGGATGAGGAAGCTGTCGCTCTCACTCATATTAGCAAGGAATTGCGGTTGGTTACTATCTCCTTACGACTTTGTAACGAAGTACTTCTCGATCCCACTACCAACAATTTAATTAATCAAGATATTCATATTTTAAATCTAGAAATAACGATTTAAAAAAATCGAGTAAGTACAAGTAAGTTTTTCTATTTTGAAGATATTTGTAGTTAAACTAGCATTTATAAAAGCGAATAGCTTTTTTTTATAATATAAGTAGGATAAAATTTATAGAAAAAGTCTTTTTCATAATATTTCCACATTTATTATTAATCTTTATAAAATTTACAACCGGTTTCCAACAATAATCATCAGGTAGGTAAGAAATCATGATGATGATTGTTCGTAACCGGAAAAAGACTTTAATTCTATCAAGTATAAAAGTAGGGTAGTAGAATAAAAGTAGGATTGTATGATAGTAGGATAGATGTTCGATATAAGTGCAGGGTTACGAGGGTTGCGTAGCAGTCACTGTCACTCTGCGTAGCGGCGTATAGCTACGAAAATTGTTTATGAAACTTTACATAATTAATATACAATGTTAATAACGTTAATATATTAAGGTTTTTATAGACCTACAATAACGCACTTTGAGACTAGTTGCCCGAATCTTCGTTTGTGTTAAATTCGAATTTAATTATCCTTTGTGTGGTAAAAAGGGAAGAAAGATGTTTATTGATACAAAGAAATAGGATCGCATTTTCATCCCATCCCTCTCCCATCCTGTTCTTCTCCTCTCCCAACTCCCTATCATTCATCCTCTTCTTATCCCCTCCCATTCTCGGCAAGGCATCTGCGACAATCCTATGTTGCAGGTGTTCATGGGCTGCGGTCAGTCACTTAACATCAGGTGAACCGCCCTGCTTGCCTGCTTTAAGATAAAAAAAAATCCCGTTTCCCCACCATCCTGTTCTACTCTTCTCCCAATTTCCCATCATGAATCCTTATCCCCTCCTCTACTTCAAGCAGACAAGGCATCTGTGGCACTTTGATGTTGTAGATGTTCATTGGGTGTCCCTTAACAATAGGTGAACCGCATGCTCCGCTTGCTGTAACATAAAAAGGATATAAGTAGGTGTAGAACCATTCTACATAATTGCACGCCTACAGGCCTCGCGTAGCACTCACTGTCTCACTGCGTAGCGGCGTAGAGCTACGACAATGATTTATGAAATTATACTCGTATCATTATTGCAGTTAGGATGTAAATATTTTTAGAGAGTTACTAGAGAAACTATTTTATATTTCTTTTATGAAGTAAGCAGGTGATAACAAATTATATCCAAAAATATTTAACATCAGATACGAAATTAAGGGCATTTCTTTAATAAATACTTTAGTAATAAATATGTTTACCTTTTTTATTTTAAGGTTTTTTATGACAAAATGCTATGGCGATTATAATTTTGGAATTAAATTAAAACTTAAAAAAAATAATACACTTGTTTTATATTTATTGAATGTTCCTGGAAAAATACGATGTATATAAGTGATTTTCGTTTAATTAACATCCAATATTCCTTGAAAATTAATTCATCAAAATAATTAAAAATAACACAGTTAATAATTTATTCAACCAATTATATCTCATATCTCCATATATATAGGGGTTCTATTTCTTTGCACCCCCTAACCCTCTCCTGGCGTATTTGCATACCCACTGGGAACTGACGTCTGTTCCAATGGGAATAACAGGTGTCCTTTTATTAAGAATAGTTTATTTTATATCGAAAACTGTGAACGAAATGAGATCTTACTGATATTTTGCCTGAGTAAAATTCAATAAATAATATTCAATTCAATAAATAAGCACTACATTTTCAATATTTTTTTGAGGTAAAAAAAATATTTTGAAGTCTACTACAAATTTTAAGACTAGAAACAATTGTTCGATGTTTATTAAAATCAAAGCAAATAAGCAAATAATTATATAACAATCATATATTATTACTATATAATTGTTGTATTATTTGTTAATTATCATTTTTTATAAAATTGTGTGTTATGTACCTTCTCCTATGAATAAACTATATCTTTTACTGATTTTCTAGATGTAAATAGCTAATCTTCTTAAAACTTTTACGTTTCCTTGGTTCAAACTAAGTACCTTTCCTTTGTTATTATTCACTAAAATAATGAGGTAAATAGGTGCACATAAGATTTATGTAATTAAAAGTGAAAGGTAAACAGATAAAGCCGGCGCAGGTGCCGCGCTGTGCACGGACAAGCAAACAAACATTTGTATAGCGGGATTTCGCAGCTTAACAAACGCGTAATTATGGCACGTTACATTTATGAGAATCAAATAGTTATGTTATTTTGTATTACGATTAACGCCCAGTTCCTATAAAAATAAAACGAGTCGTTTTACTTACGGACAGTACAATATCCTACGCGGCGTAAGTCTAAAGCGTTTCTATAATGAACGTGACGTTAACATAACTACCAAAACTTGGTTCTGATTGGTTGATTAGAACCGCCCGTTATGAAAACCATTCGTTTGTGTTATACTATGACGTTCCGTCGTTTATAGGAACCGGGCATAAGTAAACTTACGGTAACCTCTGCTTCATTACGTGTATTTCGAGAAATGCAGTACAATAAATTAATTAGTATTAAACGAAAGATTTTTCCTTTATCTGTTATCACTAACATAATTATAAGAGTAATATTGTGAATTTTTGGTGTTGATTTATTTTTTCTTTGTAAATTTCTTTATTTATTGTATAAAACATAAACAAAAACATACGAGTACACAACAAACATAGGGTCCGTACATTACGTATAGTGATGTTTTTTTTTTTACTTTTTTTTCCTGTATTTAAGAAAGTCGTTAAAAAGTAGTTCGCTTGTCCATGCACAACGGGGAATCTGCGTAATGTGTGTTAAAAAATATTTTTTTAAAATAAACAAGTATTGCTTTCATATCATTTTACTTTTTTGAAAAATCAGTCGGCTCGATTCCCGGCTATATAAATCGATTATTCAAACGTCACTTTAATTTAAAAATAAAAATAAAATCCCTTTATTTTATCAAAAAGTCCATATTTACTTCATTATATAATTATACAAGTTTGCATTAAATGCAGGTTTTATTAAGAGATTTTTTTTATTCTTCGCACTAATATACGATTTGGGTCTGAAAGCCCACCTGAAAAACTCTACCTGTATTTCTTCTGTGATCGTGATGAAATACGAGAGAAGCAACAGTATCTAATAAGTTATATTGAAATTTGGACAAACGGTTATCGATTATGCTTAGAGGCAGTCCATTGCACCATCTGGAGCCTCAAATCTTTTCTATATTAATGTGAATAGGGTGACTGTATATCCGGCTAACGTGGGACTGAAGATATTTCGTATTTTAATCGTTTGTTGAATTCCGTACTCACAAAGGACAAAAGCGGAATTCTTATGGGATCGCCTTATTGGCTGTCTGTCCATCTGTCTGTCATAACCCTTTTTTAATATAATTTACTTATGGTAGTCCTAGAGGACTAGAGCTAGAGCATTCACATGCAATTCATAATTTAAGCAATAATAAAATTGCAGTGCGTTAAATATGTTAAAAATATCTTTACAATGAAAAACAAGCTCAATACATATTTAGCAATTAAAGAGTGGGAGCCGAACATTGCATGAATGGGCCAAGCTCGTACCAGTGAAATTACCACCTCCTCAGCAGAAGATCGGCGTGAAGCAGTATTGCACTGTGTTTCGTACAGTGAGCGGGGGCCCGGAGGCCTGTATATCCATCCCATTCCTCTCCCATCCTGTACTACTTCTCTCCCAATTTCCCATTATCATCTTCTCCTTATTCAAGCGGTAACGCAACTACGACACTTTGATGTTTTAGTTGTTCATGGCCTGCGGTGAGTTACTTAACATCAGATGAACCGTACGCCTGCTATAACAAAAGAAAACTTTATTTACAAAATCCTGTATTTCCAAAATAGTTGGTCTCCGCGTGCGGCGACAGTTGGCCGCCCCAACGCCAATACTGGAACTGTACTGTCTATTATAAAACATGGCGCCAGATGTTGACGATTTTTATATTAATCCTACTAATTCTGTTACAGCCTTGAGACCTAGGAAAGCTGGAGATAGGCATATTGAAACTAGTTCTTGCTATGTTTTTAATTCTAGCTTTCTTAGGACCCAAGTTACAGCCTTGGGACCTAGGAGAGCTAGAGATAGGCATATTGAAACTAGTTCTTGATATGTTAAAATCCTCCATCTAATTTGTACGATAGCTGTCCATGATGGAATCATATAAGAATATGAATATCATACCACTCAAAGATTCATCAAAACTAAACAGATGGAGAAAGAAAAATCTGATCTGGTGGAGGAAAATAAACTGCGGCTATGTAACAAATCATTTTATAAATAGTTTAAATTGCTTTTAGGCGTTTTTTTTTGTTTTTGAATTTAAGGTTTGCCACTTTATACCAAGGGCTAGAAGCATTTTTGTGGAGTGTGTTTGAGACAAGCTGAAAACTTGTATGATGCCTCTCCTATTATACCCTGACATGGAATTGCAGACCTGGCTGGTGAGTAGCGGAGCTTTTTAAACCTTCAGACACTTCAAAATGGTCCTAGCTCTGAATAATAAGACAGATAGGACTTATCTAAAATAATTAGGTTTTGTGAGAGACCGTTTTAAATTTAATAGTAGACCTTTCGTTATCCCCTCGTTATTAGATTTCGTTGACATTGAAATAGATTTTTTATTTATTTACTAATTTCTACCTCCGACTTTACTTGCAAATAAAAAGCTGTGTGTATATCCCGTTGCTATTGGATTTCCGGGATAAAAACTATCCTCTGTCCTATGTCAGGTTTCAAATAATCTGTATACAATTTCATCCAAATCGGTTCAGTAGTTGGCGTGAAGAAGACACTGACATGCATATTAATAAGTAGAAGTGATAACATTGTAAACACACTTTTGTATCACCCGTCTTGCTGGTTTCAAGATAAAAATGAAAGGGAAAAGCTGCCCAAAAAGACCGTTTTTTGGGTCGGCAACCTAAGCGAAAATCTGTCTGCTTTTCCTATAGTACCCCGACTTGGGTGGTGAGTATCAGGTCTTTTTTTAGATCTAGCAGGTAGAAGGTCCCACCAAAAAGACCTGTCTTTTGAGAATACTATAATAAATATGCTCTCGAACTATGGCAACACTGACGTTAATACGTTAGCATCAATCAGTTAGGGAAATACGATTTATTAAAAAATCTGTATAAGATTTTTTTGCCATTCCGAAAGCTTTTAAAGGAAAAAGAAAAAAGGGCGTATAACATGTCCGAAGCAGTATTAGAAGAAATTTTCAGGAAAAATTAAAAAATAACGCTAAAACAATAGAATATTTTGTGTGAAATTTTATTCAGAATTTCAGTATTAATCTATTGGTATTTACAGTGGTTTATATTTACACTATATTATACAAGTATATATAAGCTCTCCATTAATTAATAACAATAAAATTCATTAAAAAAGACTAGCCACAACCGTACGCCACGCGAAGCAGCCATCATAGAAATGTGTAAGAAAAATAAAATTAAAATAAAGACTCCTCTACACTAATGCTCACATAAACAGAAAAATTAACTATGATAAATTCAAAATTTCGAATAAAAAAAGATATGTCTACAATCTACATACTGGTTAAATTTCAACAATTACAAAAGAAGACTAGAACGGATAAATTCAAAATTAGAACTCAAAATAAAGCGTTGTCTACACGGTGGCCTTACCAACAATAACGAAAGTAGACTACAATGTAAAGAAAATTCAAAATAAAGCGTTGTCTACACGATTGTGGTCTTATCAACAATTAGCACAGTAGACTACAATGTATGAGAAAATTCAAAATAAGAATCAAAATGAAGCGTCGTCTACAATGTGTGGGAAATTTAAAGCTCTGTCTACACGATATGTGATACGGCCTGAAGCATTGGCATGCATTTGCCGCAGCATGACGCAGATGCCACGTGGGAGCCATATGGTGCCTATTTATATCGACCTGCTAGCTTTAATGAGGATTTGTTTGGCTTTTCTGCTATTTTTAGACTAATTGTGGTACAGCATCAGGTGGTGTTTAGAAATTTTTAAAAGAAAATTCGGTACAATTTTAAAAATCCTTTTTTTGTCTGAAACAGTTGCGGTGACAAATAAGAGACGAGTAGTTCTTGTATTTAGCATTACTCTTATATTCTAAGAAAATATATGTATAATGTAGTGTTCATTTATCATTAAAAAAATATAAAAAGGCATTTTATTTAATTTAATTTTTTACTTAATGACATTCCTTTTAAAAATTTCAAGTCCTTGTGTTATGTTATATAATTCGAATTTAATAAAAACCAATTTAATAAACACAAAAGTACTTATCCTCTTCAATAAAATTCACATGATTGAAGCAAATTTTCTTCCTTTATTAAGTCAAAAAGACCAGCATCCGTCACGTCAAAATAAAAAACAAGGTTTTCTCGCTAGAATCAATATGAAACTTGCAAATAGTTCAATTACGAGGAAAGTAAAAACTGTTAGCACCACCTGGCGCCAACACCTGTGCTAACGAGGGGCTTTCCCACCCCCTCCATCCCCCTACGAGAGAATCGGGTTATGTAAGAGGATATATTTTATTTTACATAGGATGTGGACTGGTTATATACAATTTCAAATGTCTCGAAAAATATGAATATTTTAAACGAGGTATATTAATAGTGCATTTAGAGAGAAAGAGAGAAATTAACGAATCATAAACCAGTTATATTGTTAAAATGTACCCTAAATTAAATTTAAAAAAATAAAAATGCTTTTAACATGTTTATATATAATTTTATTTTTTCCCAGTCTCTGGATCGTATGCAAAAATGCTAGTATCTATAACATTAAATTTAAATATAGGCTGTTTCGCTTTTCTGTGTAAAAGTTGGGTTTTGTAGGAGGTGGATTTGAGGTTATAATATGGCACTAGGAATTGTTATGGTAATTTAACTATTTGTTTTTTTAGAAAAATCTCAATAACTGAAGTCAAAGATGCAACCACTAGACCAACGAGGCAATATTAGCATAATTTTATTATGAAAAATTAGGTAACTAATATAAGCGCAAGTCACGTCGCAGGGCGCTACTAGTTGCTAATATTTTAAATTTAATCTTTACCATTCACAAAACTACAAGATCGCTCGCGTAATGAATCAACCGTATCCCACGGAAATATAAATATTTATTAAACGTTACATTAGCAATACTTCCTGTTGCGTGTGTCTGTATGCCTGTACAGCGTCACGTCAAAACAACTGGATCTTGTCTTTTCTTTTAGATTAATGTAAGGAAACGGCGTAGGAAAATAGTTTGGGTTTGAAAGTGGGATGAGCGTTTCTAGTTGCGGCTAAAGTTACTTAAAAATAATATATTTGAATTTTATTTATGGTTAAAAATATTAGCGGAAAACGTGATTTAAATAATTGACTAATAAAATTATTCGATTTTGAAGATCAGCGTGAAAAATCTGTTTCTGAAACGTTAATGTTCATTAATGATCCAAAAGGCATCGTAGAGTATTATTTTATTTTATTTTTTAATGATTGATACTTATTTTAAAAGTTTCAAGACCTTGTGTTAATTAGAAAAATATATAAATAATTATTTTATTTGCAAGATATTTAAATATTTGGCAAATATTATTTGAATTTGAAGATCATCGTGAAATATCGGTATTTAAAATGTTATTGTGCCTCTTTCGATGATTATTCTCGTTCCCCTTGATCATCCCGTGTGGCGACGGATTAGAATACGTGTGTCGTCACCCCATTTCCACCCGTGGATGCCGTAATCCTGTTGCATATTATCTTTAATGCAATAAAATATCTGCAAATAAAGATGTTATGTAGAGTAGGAGAGCAGCATTGCGCGATTGGGCCAAGCTCGCAACGGTGTAATTTTGACTTTGACTATGTCACTAACACAATTCTAACACATATCAAAATCCGTCCAGCCGTTTGGACTGTAGGTCGTACCAAATGTACATACATACAGTCGGTAAACCTCTCCTTTTGTCGTAGTCCGTTAAAAAGTACTTACTAAAATTAAAAGTATGTGCTATGTAAATGATTTATTATAATCGTGTTTGTAACCTATCGGTCTGAAATATTAGCCATGTCTGTTAACAGACCCCTTGCAGGGCACGTGGTTCCCGTCTAAGAGACATACACCAGCTGTAGTCTACTCGATATCCATTAGTGCCCAGCCAAATAGTTTTTGAATTTAATTTTTTACGATTTCCAAATGTTTTTCAAGACGATATATTGTAATATTGTAACACGAATGGTAAGGAATATAATGTTTTAATGTATTTTAAAAAAATATACATAAAATTTATTAATTTTTTTAAGAAATTTAACTGATTACAAACGCTTACAAAAGATTGTAATTTTAGTGATAACTCTTCTACTGCACCTACAGATTATATATGTATAAATATTATTATATTGAATAAGAAAACATTCAATAATTATTTACCAAAGAACGAGAAAAACGGGATTCTTGTTATGAGAGTCACATTTTTGAAAATGTAATAAATTACCTCCAAAAATATTTAATTTTGAAAACCATAGCTAAATGCAGGTTAAAAATAAGAGCATTGATAGATAGCGCAGCTGTGTTTATAAGAACCATAAATATTATTGCAAGAGCCACGTGCGCACCTGTGCTCATCTGGCCACAGATGGGGAACAAAATGGAAAACCTTAGTAGAATTGGAGCAAGCGCGATCATATATCTATACATATAATAAAACAGTAACCGAACCATTTCTGTACATTGAATATTTTTCAAAAAGAGTAATTGGTATGCAACATGTATGTTCTATAGATACCAAAACCATGGTTCGATTTTTTTTTTTCTGTTTGTCTGTTTGTCTGTTTGTCTGTTTATCTGTTTGTCTGTTTGTATGTGCGTCAATCACGTAATAACCACTGGGAAGTTTTTGATAAAATTTCACATGCTGATAGATCAATATTAGGTGCAAATTATAGGCTACATTTTATTTGAAAAAAATAATTTCAGGGGTGGCTCTCCATACATATAAACGGAGGGTAAAAAAATAAATTCGCAATTATATCATTAAATTTGATGTCATTAGATAGTCGTTAAAATGTCATACCACGTGACAATGTGAGATTTTGGTTGACTTGCGGTCATGTCTTTTTATACTCTTAACGTATAGATACGGTAAAACACTAAATAAATTCTCAGAAACCTTTAAAAAATAACTAACTCTTCGCCCGCGGCTTCGCTTGCGCTTCTGTATTTTCAAGAGGCGTGCGCACTGTGAGATTTTAGTGAAACCTATTTCCATAGAAAATTATAAAAACATATATTGTAGACATGCGCATATATGAGCGGTCCTGCGACCGTAATTTTTCTAAACTTTTGTCGTGGGCCTCTAAAAAATACAGAAATTTGTAGCCCACGCGTGCGTAGCCGCGGGCGGAAAGCTAGTTTAAAAATAAAATAAAAAAATCATTTATTTCGCCATAAAGGCATGCTTTCCTTAAGAATATTGTACTTGTGATTTCAAATTTTCACGCTTTGCGAAAATATCTATGTAAATAAAAATAATTTTCCGTTCGTTAATCTCGCTAAAACTCGAGAACGGCTGAACCGATTTCAATAATTTTAGTCTTAAAATATTCGTGGAAGTCCAACGGTGAGAAAATATGAAGAAATTGTGAATAGAAAAACCATATTTATATTATTCAAAACAAATAGTTTGTGTCTGTCAAATACGTCACGTTCAAAAATGGCGGTATGAAAATCGGTCAGTTAGTAATGTAATGAAACCAATGCATGCGATACCTATATGTAGGGTCAATTTTTTTTATTTTATTACCATATAAACATTAACTGAACTTACATGTTATAATTTACATCAGATAAACCACTCAGGTTTGACAGATGCAAAAGAATAGTCTACTATAGAGTAGTCTATCAATAGTGAAAATGCAAAAAGGAAAGATACAAAAAGGGAAATTAACTTAATCAAATCGAAGTTGGGTTATTACTTATGTAGGTACTTACTTTTTTAAATAAAGCTTCCGAAAAGTGTTTTTTTAGTCTATTTTTGTGTTGTTAAACTGAAACGGAGATTGTGGGGTAAATTATTAATCAGACGAAATAATAAAAGAAAGATTTTATTAATTCATTCATTCTTTGTTCCAGATGGAAGCGAAGGTGAAAGAGGAGGTGCCGGACAAAGAATACAACCAACCGACTACCACGGAAAGACGGAAATGTACGTATCACATATATTTAGCATGATCATCAATGACATGATGCAAATCTATACAAATCCGCCATTTTTACCCGACTGCGACGGAAGGGGTAATGTTTTTGAGTAATATTACGAGCATGATTGTACGTCCCGTACGTTGTTGGAAAGAAAGAAAATACATTACAAAATTAGTGAAAAAAAAACATTTTTATACATAGTGTGTACTATAAAATGGCCGCTCACTCAGCGGGCACTGTTTTGACCTAGTAACAGCTGCATTCACAGCTATAACTGGGCGGATTTTGATTTATGACAGGTGTTAGAAGATTCTTTACTATTGTGGGCAAAATCCATCTCCTGAAGGAAGGAAGCCATTAATTTATAGAGAAGTTATATGTACATTTTCACAATGGCTTGCATATAACAAATGAGAGGGAAAATTAATATTTTTCAAAGATAATTCAGTCGGTTTTTTTTAATTATTTATTCATTGAGCTTGTTTATTTATAACTTCAGAATACAGAGGGCAATATGAGTTCTTATTTACATACCTATATTTTTTCTGTTTTCGATTTTTTGGCGTTTTTGTCTAACGCTTTTGTTGCATATAATCCTCTAGAAAAATAAATAAAATGTACTCTAAATGTAATCTGTAACATAATAAAACGCATTTCATTGTGTTAAACAGTTTATCTAATAGTTAGTAAAATGCAATAATTAAAACGCAATAACACAATGTTACTGAAATACACATTAAAAACCTTATCTTTTTTGAAATCGGTTAAAGCATTTCAAAAGCAAAGAATTTATCATTAAGTATTGATAAAAGTACATCGAATTACCTGAAATTGTTCACGATTTCAGCGTTTACTTCCAAATATTCTTTATAAAATTCATTTTCATAGATGTCTAGTGTCTAGACGTGAACAATTTTTAACTGACTACCCAAAATAACGAAGAAGTTATTAATTCGGATTAACCACACATACTATCTATCTATACTTTTATACTAATATTATAATATTATAAAGAGGAAGGGTTTGTTTATTTGTTTGTATTGATTGTACTCCGAAACTACAGGACCGATTTGGATGAAACCCCAGGTATAACATAAGATTTTATCCGTCATCGAAGGTTGCAATTCTTGTATAAATAAAATAGAATCCTCTAAGATTAATTTTATCTAATTACTTTTAAAAATATTGTATTTATAATGATAAATCAAATAACGATAAATTAAATTTAGTGCAAGTATTTCTCCTAAGGATGTACAAACAAAACACAACACAAAAATTTACCCATAAGCACTCGCAAATCCCAATGCAAATATATGGATGTTCAATTTTACTCTCCACTCTCAATACATACATTGTTTACCAATCTAAGTAATCTCTCCCCGCCTCTCCGTCCAGGCTTCCCGCGGCGCGGGCGGCGTCAGATTATGAGCAGCAGTATGTTCCCACAGTACTTTTTATGTTTTAGCAGGCAAGCAGAGCTGCTACCGCTCATAAAAACCAATAACAATATCATAAATCTAACCAGCTTTAAGAAAGAGTAGATAAGAAATCTGATGAGAAAGAAGACTCATCGTACGAGATATAAACGATGTTTCTCCTGACCAAATTTTGGCACCAGCGGCCAATCTCTACAAAGACTATCCAACTGCGCGGGGAATATTATAGTGCACAAGTGTGTGCGCAAGCACATCTGCACTCTCTATTTCTTTTTCTCATAATCTTCTATGTCTCGTACATGTTATTCGAAAATGTTATTGGGATTTTTCTGACAAAGAAATCTGTCTGCCCTGAGTCTGGAAGTTGGCGGTGTTGGAACACCCCCGTGCCTCGGAAAGCACGTGTCGCCGTCGGTCCTGCGCCTGATCTCTCTCCGGTCGTGTCGGTCTGCCGTCCCATAGAATTATAAGAGTAAAGAAATAGATATCCTGTGTTCTATATAATACACAGTTCATACACCTGTGCACTATAATACCTCCTGCGCAGCTGGCTAGTCTCTGTTGAGATTGGCTACCATGGGCGAAATCGATTAGGGGAGCTATTATTATTATGAATCGTACATTTCAGCGTGGCTACGCTGAGTGGGCGGCCGTTTTACACCACACACTATGCATATACTCATATGTACCACCAAAATGTTTGATTGTTTTTTATTGTGTGTTGTGAATAATTGTTTTTTCTTTCTTTCTTTCTTACATTTCCACATAGACATACATGTAATATGTCTAGTGCATAGCTGAATATAGCTACTATATCTCTCTTTTTCGTCATATAATTATAATTACTATAGTACATTATTCCGTAGCATGTCCTTGTATAGTACATCTAGTACATAGCTAGAATATCTCTGTCCGTGCTTGCCACGTCGTCAGATTATGATCAACAGCTGCCTGTTCCCACAGCTCTGTACATTATTCCATTTAGGGTGTGCCCTAGGTTCTATAGCTATGTAGCTGAGTGTGGTTTCGATGTTTTTGAAGGTAAGAGAAGTAGAGCATTCTGTTAGGGAAGTTTATTAGTCTGAAGTCATTATTTAGACACGAATCACAGACTTAGAAAATAATGTTTTTTAATTGATCTAAGTAAAGTAAGTAAATCACTAAAGAAAAGTGAAAAGATTGGCTTTACTATCCAATGCAATGTTTTATAGTCAAATTGGAGGTAAAAGTCATAACATATTAGTTTTATTCACTTGTTCTGTTTTTGCACGCCATTTTTTCTTGTACCAAACTAGTGATTTTTTCTAGTGATTTTTTTATTATGTAGTTTATATTAAAATATAAAGAACATAATATTAAAATAAACATTCCAAATCCTTCAGTTTTTAAAAATGTTAATTCATACCATTCGCAAATAACTCTGTCTGTCTATCCGTCTGTATAAGACTTGACACCGAAACTACGCCGATTTGGATGAAACCTGCGAAATTACATTGGATAAGGTGAACCCGCCAGTGGGTTTAGAGACATTTAAGACAACGCCATCATTATGGAACCTAAATAACTGATAAACATACTTTCTTTTTGTAAATACATATATACTATAGATAAATAAACACTCAGACAGTAAAAATCACAATGTTCATCACATAATTTTCTACTCGTGGGGATCGAACCCACACCCTCCGGCGCAATAGACCATTGCCGTATCCACTGCGCCACTGCGTCAAAGTTTTAACATTGCTAAAGAATAATATAATAGTCCAAGGGGTGTAATGCTTACTTCTTACCACTTACTGGAAAGTAACCATTACACAGGTGATGATTATCACACAATTTTTCATTCGAACGAATAAATATTATAGCAGCTATTTGACATTCTGTCAATTACGAATATTAATGTACTGGTGTGAGTTAGATATTACGCACACGATTACTTGATGACAATTTATATGAAAAGATTTTTTTGTAGTTATGTTAGAATATTTGATTTGATTTGAGGAATAAAGATTTGTCTATTGCCTATTGAATTTTACTGGAAGAGAAGGGATGGCATGGTAATACAACAATCTCATGAATACATACCTTCAGCAATAAAAGAGTGGGAGCCGAGCATTGCACGATTGGGCCAAGCTCGCACCCCCATGAAGCAGTTTTGCACTGTGTTTCGTTCAAACGGAGGCCTGTATGTTCCTCTCCTATCCTGTTCCACTTCTCCCAATCTTGATCATTGATCCTCTCTCTATCCCCCCGCCTTCCTTCAAGGTAAGGCACCTGCGACAGTTTGCTGTTGTCGTTGTTCATGGACTGCGGTCAGTCACTTACGATCAGATGAAACGCATGCTCCGCTTGCCCGCTGTTACATAAAAAACATACAATCGTGGCACGAAACTATCACATAGACAGCGTCCCAGATCCCCTTTGATAAGTGTCGACATTTCCCATTCGTATTGTGGGACACGTCTTTCAAGTTACTTACCCCTAGTATCTATTTATTTTTTTATTTATATTTATTTATCTACAGCAGCGTCAGACAGACAACGAAGGCTTCATATAGTCCCATTTTTACTTCTCAGATACGGAACCGAAAATTGTAAAGAACACGACACGATACCGCATTACTTTATACATATTCGTGTGCGCAAATCCGCCACGCGTCGGTTCCCACAGTGGATAATTCATGCTGTTTGCTCTACGGAACACCCCTCATCGATTATTGCTCGTTCTATGATTGTTTCCATGTATTTATCGAGGTGTTCGAAGTATTGTGTTTTGAGGTTATTCGAAATTATACGTTGGATATCCTTTTTGTCATGGCCTTTATTACATCTGCATCAGTACATAGTATAGAACAATGTCGCTTTCTCTGACCCTATGTCCCTTTAAAACTACGGAACAGATTTTGATGCGGTTTTCTTTAATAGATAGAGTGATTCAAGAGGAAGGTTTATATGTATGATAGCAACCATTAAATAGTGGAGAAATACTGTTATTTTTGAGGTTTCTAATGTAATGCCATTAATTATCAATTCTTTCCTCTTACATAGCAAACGCAGGCTGAACCCTACGAGATTTATCAAAATTATGTACAAATTTTTATATACAACGTTCACAGTCTTTCTGTAGTGTATTTAGTATCAGCATTGCATCAGTGCGAAGCCCGGGCGGGTCGCTAGTAAACGTGAACCAGTAATTCGTAAATATTTTTACAAAAATTATAATCACGGGAGTATATGAACTTTGGCACAATTCAAGATTATATGGAGAAGAAGTGCAGTTACTAATATCTGTGTTTTTTAGCGTTATCTATCATTACTTTGATATGAAGTGTATTTAAGTACGTCTGAAAATCAGCTCTGCTTGATCGACTAGTATATGCTGAGGTTGGTCCCATTTGTCTAATATAAGATTTTTTAAAGTTCTGTTTTTTGTTGCTTTTTCTTTCTTTCTTTCTTTATCTTAACTTTCGTCCTCTCTCCTCTACCATTACAATTGAAATAATGAGCTGTTGCATCATGTTAGGTAACCCATCTGAATGTTTGTCTTCAAAAACAAAAGAAATTAGCGAATTTTGGGAGAAAAATTATGCGGTAGCATTCCACTAAGACAGTAGCCAGAATATGATGTCTTCTTTTGCTATAGTGTGAATTTTAATATCTATAAGAGATAACAATCTTTTAACTTTAGACTTAAAATTTATTAATATTAGTACAATCTATCCACATCTAACGCAAGTAACATTGTAAAAGATTTATCGCGCGGTCAAAGGAACATTATAAATTATAACCTGTAGCTGACGGCGGCAATAATTTATTTACGGTACATTTTTGTGCGCCTGTCGCGAGCATGAGGCAGAATCGCTCCTACGCAATCATTGCTCTTCACTTTTCCTGATTTTGCTTTTAATTTCGTTAGAGACATTAATATAAAGCTTAACAATCTGATATTTGTTTGTGTGAACAGGAACTTGTGAACTGGTCCCAACTGGTAAAGTCTTTATGTTACATACATCATTATTCGAGTAAAGCTTTTATTTAATTGTTCTTCGACGCTAGGCTTTTATGAAAAACACTCATTAAAATTTTATAGCATATTTTGATTTATAGACCTAGCTTTAATAATGAATAGTTAATAAACAGATACACCCACAACCCATCGATTATTCCCCATGGCTATCATTAACCGATGAATTTTTAATCTCTTAACTACAATTTTCAATATCTTTTTATTGTCATAAAATATGTTTAAAAAAATTGTTAAAATAAGATGTTCACCTGGGTCTCTCTAATTTAGTCGTGTCTTTCTTTTTCGTCATTTTTTTCCTTCTTCCCCTTCCATAAACCCATTATAAAATAATTTTTGAAAATTCCCCGATATTATAATTTTTTTAAAATACGATAATTTTCCCGGACCCAAATTAATCTTCTAGTGTTATTAATAATGTATTTTATATTACAGAATTTCTAACGGTCCTTTAATTGCTTACAAAAATGATTATGTTTATGTAGCCCCACTATCTAACCGCCATAAGTCAAGGGCGAGGGTGCTTGACTCGAGCGGTCACCCATCAAACTGTCAGCAAGGACTAACCACTTGTTCGTGATTTTCAATACCAAGGACATAATTTACTTCCTAATTTTCATACTTACAGGTCAAAATATCCCCGTTTCTCAAAACTTTCGAAAATTTCCCCGGGGCTGGAATTTCCCCAAAAATAGAAGTATATTCTCACACTTCAATCGCTAAAAATTTCCCCAAATTGTATTTTCCCCAAAATTTCAAACTTATCTGTAGAAGTCAAGTGTGAGGGTGCTTAATTCATGCAGTCACCTATTAAAACTATCAGCAAGTAAAGATGCGTAGGACATTTTCAATACTATGATTTTTTTATGCTATAGCAGGCTTGCATGCTGCAGAGCATGCGGTTCACCTGATGTTATGTGACTGACAGTAGCCCATGAACATCTACCACGAAGTGTCGCAGATGCCGGCTTGAAGGAAGGGGAAGTAATAAGGGGAGGAGTTAGAATAGGATGGAAGAGGAACGGGATTGGAATACAGGCCTATGATTATTAATTTATGTTCTCTTCCAAAAATTTCGCATATTTGCAATTTTCCCAAAAGCCCGTATATTCATCGCACAAGAAAACTTAAATTTTTAAACAATTAACGGTCAGCCAAAAAGTTTTGCTTTACGTATCAGATGCCCCGGTATTCTACCGAAGGCACTCGACAGGAGTGACCCATCAAACTGTCAGCAGGGACTAACCACTTGATTATGACTTTCAATACCAACAATAATTGATTGTATAGGAGATATAGTAGTGTGTATGTTTGAAAGTTTATTCCATAATTTTACACAATTCGTATAAATATAAGTTCGTAACACGCAAAACTGTCTGAATGCTTTTGCATGAAATTTGACACGTAGATAAAAAAATCACTAAAAGGAGGAAAATTTTTAATGAAAGAAAAGAAAGAAAGAAAGAAAGAAAGAAAGATTTATAATGAGTGGGGTAAAATATATTATATTGCCACGTTTATTATATTGCCAAGTATGTAGTACGTTATAATCAAAAGGTCTAAATAATAGAGTGCCATAATGTGTCATTCACTTAGTTATTTTATATTGTTTAAAAATTTAAGTTAAAAAAAATTATTGAATCCATCAAAATGTACTATGTAAGTTGATTAAATTTTACGAATACTAAAATCAACCCTTTTAACTTTTAAAATGGCCAAAAGGGTTGTAAGGAAGCGTCAAAAATACTATCCCATACAATATCAGTGAACAAAATGATTATTTGATATTTTCGTAGTAATTGCGAGATGAAAGCTGCCCCGAGGTGTCTGCCACGCGCAGCCAACTCGATAACGAGTAGGGATGTCCGGAAATGTCGATGATCTACAAAAAACTATTTATTTACAAGAAATAATCTATTGATAGTTATTCCGTATTGTCGGCATACACTTTGTATGCGACTACAGCCAAAAGTTTATTTATTAACACTAATTAATCGATATATTTTACATCACTAGTAGGTAGCAGAAGGCATATTGGAAGCACGTGCCACACTTGACACACCACTACTGCTCTTTTTTATGTATTCTCTGTTAACCATTTTTGGTGAACTGCACCTCGGTCAAAAACATCTCAAATTATATCGATGTTGTAAATTATCGATATTATATTTTATCGATATTTTGTACATCACTGTTAGCAAAGGGCATGTCGGGACTACGCGTCACACTGGGCACACCAATACTTCTAAACTTTTATTTACCAATTGTTAATCATTTTCCGTGAACTACATCCAATTTCACCCGCCTCAGTCAAAAACATCTCAAATTCTATCGACATTATTTTATCGATGTTTCGCACATCACTAGCAGCAGAGGGCATGTCGGGAGCACGCGCCACACTTGGCACACCACTACTGCTAAACTTTTATTTATTCTGTCATCAGCAGGACGCCGGCTTTTTCCATCAGGAATTTGAAAGTTACTTGATTGATACAGATTAAATACATGTAGATTAGTTTACCACTTGTATTATACGATACCACAGATAATATAATACTATACTAACGATACTATGGGTTGTCACAAAGCACAGAGCCCTATAAACATATTCAAATAGGATACTTGAGTGGTTTAAATTAAGTCTTACGCCTGTAATGGCAAACAATAAAATAAAAATAAAAATGCCTAATATAGGCAACTGAATAGCTGTACTAAAGCCACCAGGCCCCCACTCGACACAACAAGTTACAAGAGACTGAAACATATTTATATGCAGTGAATATTTATGAGAATTATAAATAAATTAAAAGTAAACAGTCAATAAAAATAATAATAAAAAATAAAAGTTATGCATGCAAGCAAGCAAGCAAGCAAATTGATAAATTGATTTTACCAGTTGGGTAAAATTTACAAAATTATATATTATACATTTTATGATAACTATAAAATAGCATGCCACTCCTAATCGCACCTAGCCTAGTGATACTTTTGGAAGTAATGTAAAATACTATGCGAATTAAATTTAAAGTCAATTTCTAAATGCGTCCGAAATGACAAGTCTTTAATTCAAAAACAATAAGATTTAATTTTTGGCTCGTGTATTTAATTTAAGTTTTTGTTTTAGCTAGGTATATTTATGATCCTCCCATTTTGCATTTGTGTGTGCGAGCAACAAAGTGACAAAATTTCATATCACTATCACTACATAGTATAAAGCAAAGTCGATTCCGCTTTCTGTTTCGATGTATGCTTGGATCTTCAAAACTACTTAATGGAATATGATGCGATTTTTCTAATACATAAAAGGGAGCATAGATACTATACATAGGGAATAATAGATATTATTTAAAAAAGTACGTTACTAATCCACAAAATCTTGCGTATTAAAAGAATAGAACGAAATATTAAAAGCTGCATTGAAATCAATTTGCGCCGAAGCGAGTTAATATGTTTGTTTATGCGGACACACGAACCTCATCAGAGGGTCACTTATAATCTATACGAGGTACTTATAGACTGATCATTTGTATTTTTAACCCCCGACGCAAAAAGAGGTTATAATTTTGACGTCTGTGTGTGTCTATGGCATCGTAGCACCCGAATCATCATCGTAGTTCAGTTTCACCATGAACACACGTAACTAACGAAAATAATATTTGCATAATTCTCAACATGATGATTTTAAAATAATTATTATAATTATTATATATTTAAATAAACAATTGGCATTCATTACTACTAGCTGTTTCGCGGCTTCAAAAAAAACTTTTGAAATCGGTTCAGAAGTTTTTGAATGAAAACATTACAAACATACTTACAAAAACACAAATGTTGCCTCTCATTAATATTACTAAAGACAAAACAGGTAAAACCTAAAAATAACCCTAAAAGTGACTATTTAAAATTCATAGCTGTTTTGCGTACACTTTCTTTTCCCCTTCCTTCCTTCCTTCCATACTAAAAGGTGTGTCCATAAAACAACCTCTATAGCTAAGGTTGAAGCCTCATGCAGGTCGGTACACTCAGAGACTCAATATTAGTGCAACTGATGCGGGATCACGTACTTTGGTAACACGTCTGGGATTTGTGATAGGTGTAGTTATATCACAGTTTAAAGAATACATCTATAAACAATGGAACGTCATAGTATTATACAAACGAATCGTTTTCATAACAGGCGGTTTTTTTTATTTTATTTATTTACTCATTACACAGAAAAAGTATACAATTGTTTACAAATGGTAAAAACATAAACTCATTTGAGTTTTACCGTATACCAGTGCCGTTGACATTAGGTAAAAGTGAATTATGTAACAAAAATATTAACTTAACTAAATTAACGATAGCCTATGACAATCTATCATAATAGTAAGTATACAATAAATGTGGTTATATCAGAAATAATCTACATTCCAACACAGTAAAGACCTTTTGTTGACGGTATTCTTTATCGGTTCCAATCACCAATCAGAACCAAGTTTTGGTAGTTACGTTAACGCCACGTTTAGTATAGAAATGCTTTAGACTTACAACTAGTAGGATATTGTACTGTCCGTAAAACGACTCGTTTTATTAATATAAGAACTGGGCAACAGTCGTTGCACGAAACTGTCATATAGACAGCGTCCCAGATCTCCTTCGATAAATGTTGACATTTTCCGTTCGTGTTGTGGGACACGTCTTTCAAGGGTGAAAAATTTGTGTGTATAAAATTAAATAGAGTAGATATGTATTGTAATAAATTGCATTTTGAATGGTTCCTCACACAATATTAAGGTTATTTCGTAAATTACTAAACATGAACACACACTCTCTCGTTCAAAAGCCATGAATTTTTCTTCCCAGTGTTCTAGTTTTCTTTTTTGAGAACGTCAAAAATTGTGCAACCACTGTATGATTTAAACACTGCGGTTATACTCGTATGTTTCGTCAAATAATATTATAGTCACTGCTAGATTGAGAAAGAAAAGTTATCAATTTGAAGTTTATGTAATTTTTGTACTTACATAATGATTTCAGTTCGGTTATAATTACCCTAATATAGTTCTAATTAAATGTTTCGATACTGTGATAGTCTTCAAAAATAATACGGTTCTGAAGGTCTATCCAATACTGTTTTGTTGAGTAATTTAAATTGAATAAATTCTTAGTTGTAAATAAATAAAAAAAAAGAATAAATTCTTTGAAAAAGTTTCGATATTAGGTTCGTTAAGTCGTCAGAGATTACAAAACTACAAACAGCAATTAATGGTAAATTAAAACGGTTTTTGTATTGTTGCAGCCACTACGTCAGGCAAAGACCGGCGGTCTCCAGAGCAGGAAGAAGCTCGGTCTTCTCCAACACCTGGACCCCCCAGTCCTACCCCTCAGAACAACGGTACTACAGGTAATAATCTACACTAATATTATAAAGGAGAAAACTTTGTTTGTTTTGGTTGTAAGGAATAGGCTTAAAAATTACTGGAGCGATTTGGAGAGGCTCAACAGTGGATGAATATGGGCTGAAGAGTTGTAGTGGTAGTAATATTTAATGCTTTGTTAAGCAAAATTGTGAAAATAACGCCCTTTCCTAATCGTATGTTAACAGAACTTATTGAACTTCATAGACAAAAATCTGAGAGTCATGGCTATGGAAATCTTACATGAACGGAGAAAGATTAATTATAATATTTCATGTTTTCCTTATTATTTCCCTGAGCACTACATTAAGTTTCATGTAGTGGAAAAAAATAATAAGGTCACCAGAGTGCCAAATTAAGGAAAAACTTGTCTGTTTCATTGGGATTCCGAATGGAATATCTCGAAAACCGACTTAACACGAAACTTTTCTGAACCGTCGTCACGTCCTTTATCAGCAACTGCCATATTATCCACACTTTAAGTCACTCCCTCTATATGTATTTTAACAACATCTCCCTCTCAGCAGCCCTGTCCTCCACGGAGTCTCTTTCGCCCCCCCTGCCGGAGGGTTCCCGCGGCGCGCCCGCCCTGCAGCGCCTGCGCAAGTTCCTCTCCGCCCTGCAGCAGTTCGCGACAGATGTTGGTGCTGACACCGGCGAGAGGGTGCGCCAGCTGATATTCAACTTAGTGGTAAGTAGCCCTTAGCTCTTTACCATTTTCCCAGTTAACTAGAAGAGATCACTGTTTAAGTTGCCCATTATATTGTGTTTTTGTTTTATTTTATTGTTGTTTATATTGTGTATTTTATGGTACATAATAAAGAGTAAATAAATAAGTACTGCTATATTTGTTTAGAATTCTCTAATATTAGTATTTTCTTGTGTATTTTTAAACGCGAGTACTTTCCATATTTATTAAAAACCGCGTTTAAAATACTTCAAAAAGTATTTTATTTACTTCTCTAATATTACTGTTTTAAATTCACAGCTCATTTCACAATCGCCTGTTCGTCAAACCTCCTATACCTAATAACAAGAGTATCTTTTTTTAAAAGAGGTTACAGGACAATTATTTAAATTACACGACCGTTGATAATATTGAGAAATTTATGTATTTTACGCAACATTATAAGATGCATTACATCAAGGTTCATAGATCTATTTGATCGTAAACTCTTTACAATATTCTAAGAATGCTTTCTTCTTCTTCTATCTTTTTAAAGTAATAAATATTCCTGGACATTTAACACAACGCCATCTAGTCCCAAACTAAGCAAAGCTTGTACTATGGGTACTAGATAACTGATTTACATACTTAAACATACTTTTTTTTTGTAAATACATACATAATATAGATACATTAACACCCAGACAGTAGAAAATTACAATGTTCATTACATCATAATTTTCTACTCGTGGGGATCGAACCCACACCCTCCGGCGTAATAGACCATTGCTGAACCACTGCGACAGTCAGGTCGTCATCAAAACTGGTCTTCAAGTTACGTACACATCCTCTACCGTTTTCACCTTGGGAGATTTATTAAAATGTGATCATTCTCTAGGCCGGGGTGGTCAACATCGAGGAGTTCCAAGCAGGAGTGCAGGAGTGTACGAACTATCCACTACGAGCGTCGGTCCCCGGGTTCCTTCGTGCGCTGTTACCGCTGGCGCAACGCGATTTGCACGCGAAAGCGAGGCGGGCGAAACAGGTCAGTTGATCATTCTTTTTTTAAAATTGACATGTTTTCACGTCAAGGTAAATTTTGAATTGAATTACAAGTTTTCAGTACATAACTAAGTTGCTGGTAAAAACAAAATGATCAACTGCAAACTCAAACCTTTGTAGCAGTATTGGCGCATAAATGAATAAATTAATACATTCTTTACTTGCTTGAAAACATGGTATAAATGGTGTTACAAGAAACAAAAAATAGAAAAATCCAACATGTTTCGCTATGATACTCACAACATACAAATACATTATAATAATTAAGTCAAAATTATGTACATTTGTCAAATTATTTTAAATTATAATAGTAATATTAATAAATCATAATAACATTGGCTATATTACACAACGTTAATTCTAAATTCTAAGAAATCATCTATACTATAAGAACATTTAGTTATGAGCTATTCTTTAACAATTGCCCCATGGAATGTACGTTCGTATTTGCTAATTACAAAAGACATAATAAAATCACCAATTCTTAGATTATTCCAGTGTTAACTTTACCCCTCCTTTCCAGACGCCCCTCCAATACATCAGGTCCCACGAGCACCTTATCCTGGAAGCTGGTGGGGAAGGCGACATCTTCGCCCACCAAGCTGCTTCAGAACCAGGGGTGAAGCGCCGCGCTAGTGACCCGTAAGTCCTTACTTTAAATAAATAAATATTCCAGGACATTTAACACAACGCCATCTAGTCCCAAACTAAGCAAGCTTGTAATAGAAACTAGGTAACTGATAGACATTACTCAAACATACTTTTTTTGTAAATACAAACTGTAGATAAATTAACACCCAGACAGTAAGGAATTACAATTTTCATCATAATTTTCTACTCGCGGGGATCGAACCCACACCCTCCAGCGCAATAGACCATAGCTGTATCCACTGCGCCAATCGGGTAGACAATTTTGTTTGTTTGGTTGTAATGAATAGGAAAAAAACTGCTGGACCGATTTTTAAAATTCTTTCACCTTTCGAAAGCTATATTATGCACGAATGACATAGGCTATATATTATATAACATTATGATACAGGAGCAAAGCCGTGCGGATCAGCTAGTGATATTATAAAAATATAATCACTTAGTAATTCTTCTATGTCTTTCTTTAATACAAAAGAAGAAAATACTTTGCATAACGTAGACTAAGTTGACGTAGAAGTTACATAAATTATGATTTACAATTTAAATATAAGGATTATTTTTAATGTAAATAAAGGTTGTTCTAAAAAGGTAACACATTTATAAAATAACAAAACTACGAGTAAAAGATTATTCTCATATCTCTAATATAGAGACTAATAGATTGTAATTGAATAACCTAAACCTATGCAAAAGGCATTGTAGCATTACTCAAACTTAATCAGTACCCGAAACTTAATTTTAATAATCAAATCAAAGCGAAAGCATCAATTAGCAGGTAGATCTCAGAATCGAGTTGTATCGAGTGGTCGGCGGCTGCGAGTGACAGGTCATTTGTGCCGAGCCGTACTTGAGGCGCTCCTGTGCGCTAGTTGGAGCGATAATAACAGAGCTATATGATTGGCTCGCTCCGAACTGGACCTTGCATTATGTATGATCGAACATTAAATTTTTACTCAGTATTTCACGTGGGTGTATTCGTGGACTTATGTACCATGATCGAACATTGAATATTTTAGCAATATTTCACGTGGGTTCTATGTAAAAGAAACGGTTTTGTTACAACACATATAACTCGAGATCTGCCAGACCAATACCGTAATAAATCGTAGGGAGATAGCTTAGGACCAATGGAAGGACATAGGATACTTTTAGTCCCCGAAGTCCCACGGGAACGGGCTGTATACGCGGGTGAAACCGCGGGGCATAGCTAGTTTAAAATAAAACTTTTATCATTAATTTACTGTAATAGTTGCTGAGTTAACTGTTCCAGGGTTATAATTTTGATTTAATAGCTAAAATATCGCAAAATATAGGTAAAAGTACAAAAGACGAGGTCAATAAACTTATTTGTGCATAACCTAACAAAACTAACCTAACTAAACTATAGTTATTTTTGGTTAATATTTTTCAAAAATAAATAATTAACTACATACGAGTGCTAGCACAAAGCAGTTTTTTGTGCTAAAACCTCGTCATAACTCACCGCAATATTCAAGCATAGTTTGAAAATCATACATTCATGAGATTGACTTCCGTACCTACCTATTGTTAAACACCGCAAATAAGCATTGATAACAATACACATAATACATATACACAACAATTGGTGATATTAGTGATGTGTATTGCGCACAGACAGGGTTCGGGTTCAGCATATGTCGAGGCGACGTAGCCGCGACGCTGATAAGTACTTTTCTATTACGATCAACATTATAGTACATAGGCGATAAGATAGGAACTAATAGTATGAACAGGACATATGATCGCGTGGCTGTGTGTTGTCGCCCTAAACCAGCTGTCACGCACACGTGCCCGTTTTTGCGGCGTGCGTGACATCGAATGCGCGATTGTCGCTGAATGTTCTGAGGTTAATAACGTGCCAATATCAGAGAAGCGTTCACTTTAAACTGTTTTTGGAACTCTATAGATGATGTTATGTGCCGAAGGTGGCAAGTGGATATGAAAGAAATTGTCTTACATTAAAAAGGTATTTGCGAAAGTATTTTTTCCTTCGCTTAGTCAAACGCCATGATGATTTTTTGTATAAAATCTGGATAGATAATGATATTTATTTATGAATCTCTACTTTTTGCATTAGGTATAATATTACTTTCTAATATACGTTGCACAAACATATCAAGAGTTTTTTTTTAATATCTATTCAATAAAGTAAATAAAGTGGGTAGTTATTGTTTTTATTAATTTAAAGAGGCATAGAAACATTTCTCCGTAGTAAGAGTGAAGTTATCATTAATATTCAAAATTATTTTATTTTCAAACGTAGAAGTAACAGCTATCTCACCTAATGTAAATATCTAAGCTTAAAATACTCCACTAAACTAAATTAGTATCAAACTACCCACTACGTTGTTAAATATCTAATAGTTATGCGCTAGTTTGGCACGGGCCAAAATACTATTCGTTAGGTGCATGTGCCCTAAATAATGGCCCTTAAATTGTTTCAACAGCTTGCGCGCTAAAACTGCAGCGCTAGCCTAATGATTAACGCCTGCCAAAATATTTGAGCAATAACGCGTAGAGATAACTTGCAAGCACCTCAGGCGTATATATTTTGATTTACAGTGTTTATGTATAATTTTAGTTCAACAGCTTATACTTATTGATAATTGTTAACCATGGCCATTCCAAACATTCCTTTAATAAAATTCAACAGTAATAAAATCCATTTTAAAAACCAATTTTCAGATGATTATCAAAAAACAAACATCATTAACTCCAAACTACCCTCAATCCATATTTCCATACTATACTTAGGTTTTAATGAAACTTTCCCGATTGTCCGTTAACACAGTAACAGGTGGGGTTGCCATATGCTACATTAGCACTGTGATTTGTACGGGCTGAAAAGTTTCGGCAAATGAGAATTATATTGGCGATAATTTTAAATTTTAGTAGTATAGAGGGATAGAAACAAGAATTATCTTGTTTTAATTCCTCTATGAATTCCTCTATGATGAAATGTATTTTTCCTAAGATACGACGTGATAAATATATGTATTTTCACGATTTTCAATAAATAAATATTGGATAATTTTTCATCACACATTAATGTTGTAATTTGGCTTTCACTCTAATTTTTAAGAGAAAAATTTAAAACCTAATAAGTACAAAAATTACCTATCAAGAGTTAATAAATAAAACAACATATTCTAGAACGTTTTATAAAATAATTAATGACCAATTCCAAAATAGTATAATATCTGTTAATCAGCTAGGCAGTAAGTTTGGAAGTCAGCAGGTGTGTTGTTCGCTTTAACGGGCGTTTCCAGACCAAACTCTGCTTAGCTACAATATTCCTTTGCTATCTGAATTATTATCTTGCGGTTTTCTTACATGGGTAGACATTTTGGAATTTATTTGTTATTTAAAGGTGAATAAGACTTTAAATGTTCGATGTGGAATTATAAATAAATACTTATAATATTTTCTGTTTCAATGACACTATAACAAAAAGTAAACTACTTGGTTTATACAGATTATAAAAACGTAGTTTTGCGATTTTCATATGTTTGAATTTTTTTTTAATAAAAATATAAATTATTACAAAGTTCGTGTTTTTAAAATCTTAGAGTTTATCGATATCATCCCGTAAATGTTAAGTACTGTTATATGTCTGTTATATCTCAAATTGATTTGTTTCTTAGACTCTCATTAATAATTACGAAATGCTAGAATTATAATTTAAAGGCGTTGAATTTGGACTTTTACCAAACGGGTCGTGATAATCTTAATGCGTCTGAACGAGCAACCTTGCATCATTTTCAGAGCTGTTTTGAGTATAAAAAAGAAATATATTTAATGTAACATGTTATAATAACTTTAATAAAAAAGCTTAAACTAATTTCAACCCTATTCTCAATCACGTGGCGTTCTGATAATTGAATAGTTCGCGCCTGTGGAGCAATTACCGAAAGTTTTGATTGTGGGTGATTGCTGCGCGCTTAGCGACAGGCGCTGTGTAATGGTGTTTTAATGATATAGAAACGTAAAATAGCTTCATTTACTTTAAATATTTAAACGTAAAAAGGTTTGTACTTTTTGAGTGAAATGGAAAATACATGGTAAAATTATAATGTCTGATAAATAAGTAAAAGCTCAGAAAAAGAAAGATAAAAACTGTTTTGCTTCATCAGAGCAGTCTGTTTTTATATTATTCTTTGACGCCTTTTTTCTAGTTGGTTAGTAAGTACCCAAGTGTTTGTTGCATTCCCGGTAGAGACATGAAGAAAAAATGTTCCAAAATTTGTTCGCAAATTTTTATAGAAAAATCGTTTAAATTCCAAAGTAATTTCAGATCTGAGTGGATTTTACATTAAAATTACAGCCAACACGCTGCATAACAAAATGGCTTCCCTGAATTTTTGCCAAACCGCTAATTACGAGATTAAAATATTAGTAAACAAAATCGGAGCCAAAACCGCCATTAGTGGAATAATTAATTGAGCTGGTTCCAAAAACCGCGGCCATGCATTATGGATTCTCGATCGCATCGCGACAACGCGCCTCTTGGCCAGCCTCCATTTTAAAGAACAAGTCATAAGCTGAAGCGGGAGCGGAAGCGGGTTAATTTTTTTATACGGTTAGTGGAAATGTAAAACTTAACTGATCTCGCTCTGACGTTTTAACAATGATTCTTTTCACTTGCTAACGCACTTCACTTATTTTGAGGGTTGCGTACCTCGATAGGACAAAATCGAAACTCTTTTAGGATTAGTTCGTTGTTTGTCTGAGAGTCTGTCTATTAGACCCTTATTCTCGTTTATAGTTCCTTAGAAAAATTGCTCACAGTTATCTATTGTTAAAAAGTGGAATCCTTGTGTAAAATTCGGTTTTTGCTTTTTACACCAACTCCGTGCTTTTGGGAGGTGGTGTAAAAAGCAAAGACAAAAAATGCGGTAGTGTAAAAAAACCTTTTTACATCACCGCAGGGTTTGCACCCTGTGTCTAGACACTTCCCGCCCTTCCATTTACGGTAACACAGAGAGATCCTCTTGAGAATGTCGATTAGTATGAGATATAGCACCCCACTATGTTCTAATTATCCACAGGTTATTTTCAACTTATTCGCTTCCTCTCCTAACTTGACCGGTTCCAAATCTATGGCCAAACTATTTGGGAAGCGAATAGGCAATAAATAATTATCGAAACAACAGGACGCCTGCACTCGACTACTTAATTGTGTCGGTGACCCGCTGCTTGCTGATATTATATGCAGTAATTCAAGATTAATGCTAGAATTAATTAATATTAAATTCTTATATTAGACAGTTTACTAACACAGTTTTAAGAACCACCTATTTCCTTTTCTTGGTTGAAGGATGGTATGAAAATTGCTAATTTGAAGACAGATTAAAGAATAAAACGCAGATGGAGTGCAACCGAAGATTTGAGTGACGTCGAAAAGCAAATACAAATTTCAAAAGCCAATACAACAGTGTTCGTGACCTAGATTCGGGATTTCCTTGTTTGGGACCTAGATCCGAACATGTTATTCTGGCTAAAATAAATCTCCAGATTCATTTCTAAATTTAAATATAATTTAATATTCCATAATCATTATTTTATTTATGTAATGTTATCGCTCTTTATTTAAATACATCTTATTCGTCAAAAAGACAATTCGTATATCGTAGTTTAAACAAGCTAACTCTTACTTACCAATCCTAATTAACTTATAATAAAAATGAAAGTTGTTTGAGACTGTTTCTCAAGTCACTGGAAAAGGGGTAAAATTTTGGATATTAGCTAATAGTACTTCAATTTATTGTTCACAACCAAAACATTATTTATTCTTCGGTATTCCAATCCGTGCAGAGAAATCGCGAATTCTATTAAATAAATCCTAAATTCGTAAAGTAAATCATAATTAGATGTTAAGAATTCGCAGACAAAGCCGAGACAATGGAGTTAGGTGAAGTAATTTAAAAGTTAGACTATAAATTGACTATTGATGCCTTTGTTCTTTGGATAGAAGAGTTGTGTATTGTTGTCTACCACGCGAATATAATGGTGTGGAAGGTGTATAAAATTGCTGGGTTCATGCGATTTAAATGTTTATTATATTTCATGTTATAGACAATTGTGCGGACTTGCATGATATATAGTATATACTGTATAGACTAACATACCTAATATAATAATTTGTACTTAAAAATAAATGTGTATTCATTTTTAAGTATAAATTAATAATCGTAATTTTCTACTGTCTGGGGGTAATTTATCTATAGTATGTATGTATTTAAAAAGAAGAATGTTTGAGAATGTATATCAGTTATCTAGTTTAAATACCAAAGCACTAGTTTTGCCTAGTTTGGAACAAGATAATATCCCTGAATATTACTTTCTTTTTTTATTTTTGCGTGTCGCTGAATACTGAATTTATAATTTTGATGAAAAGTGATAAAATATGTAGTACAACTCGTTAATACATGTGTACTATTACAATTTAGACCAATCTAAAATCAAAATCTTACTATAAAATCTTAATGTTATAATTGCGTTTACTGTTGTCTAATTTCGAAACTAGAACCTCAATCTCTGTTGGAATTCCTCCTGAAACATCACCTTAAAATATTTTCCCCCAAAAATTAAATATAAATCCTTTTTCCAGGTTCTACGAAGCTCAAACGAATGGTTCCCACGAGGAGTACCCCCCCCAGGCCAAGCGGCCGAGCCTGTTCAACCCGTCCCCTTTCTATCCGCTGCCCAGTAATGCCAGTCTGTTTGATTATCACCCCTATCCTTATCATGGACAGGAGCCAGGCTTTGAGCGACGAGATGGTAAGATTTAATTTATAAAACTGTTGTAATAAATAATATTAAATTGCGCAAAGGTACGATGTCAGATTCTAATGAACGATACAACATTTAGGTTAAATTTAAAGTTTTTTAATGTTTTTAAATATGATGTTATCATTTAACAATTCCATATTGTATCAAAACTTTTTGAAAAGAGCAACTTCTTGAGTTTCTTGCTGGTTCTTCTCGGTAGAGACAGCCCTCCGAATCGGTGGTAAATAAAAAATATTAATTATGTAAATGTATATGACATTCTAAAAGGGCCTCGAAAGAAGTCAATTTGAAAAATAAATACTTTGACTTTGATTTTAACATATCAAGGCTTCTAAACATCATACAAAGATCAAAAGAGCTTTCAAAGTCGCCAAGTTGATAAAATAAACGATTTTAATTTGAAGGGATCCAGGAATTACTGTTAAAAAATGGCTGATACACAAAAATTTTCAGATAGTTATGGGTAATACCCGGACAAGACGTGGCCTATGAGTTATTTTGGATCCTTGCATATATGTTTACCAAGTTTCAACCAAATCCGTATAGTAGTTTTATCGTGAAAAAGTAACAAAGATGAATCCATTCATCCTTACAAACTATCGCATTTATTATATTACTAGGATTGTATGATATGATTAATAGAATGTACAAATTTTGTTATACAAGGTTCAAAGTTTTTTTTAGTGTTTTTAGTGTCAGCATTGCACCCGTGCGAAGTATCGCTAGTATGCATTTGTTTTAACTGAATCCCCACCAGGTGGCATAGCAGTCCGCGACGTGTCTTCAATGAACAGCAGCTTCTCGGAGCCGCGGCCAGCCGGGCTGGTGAAGAACGATGATGAGTGGAAGAACATTAACACGATGCTCAACTGCATCCTCAGTATGGTGGAGAAGACCAAGCGGGCTTTGGCTATACTGCAGCAGAGGAGTTCAGGTGAGAATAAGGGGGGACGTAGAGTTAGGCGCTTTTCTCCATGGTAAAATGTAAAAACATTAGAGAGTAAGAGGAATATTGTGTTAATAAAAGAAATCTTTTTTCAGATTTTTTTTGGTATAGAAAGTTTTAAACAACTGCTTACTGGGGTATACGTATATCCTATGTCATACCTATCTAGGTGAGATTCATAGCATAAAAGATGTGGGCCACACCGTCATCTCCTTCATTTCTTTAGAGAAAAAGAGAATACTGTCTCATAAATACATAAATTTTGTTGTTTTCAGTTCTTGCTTGCGTGCTTTTTAATCGACATTGCCTTTACCTATTTTCAATTTAAAAGATTTTGCACCGAATTTGTGTATATTTCAACAAGGATAAAGTAAAAGTTATTTTCCACTTTTAAGTCTAAGCAAGTCGGTTCTATTTTTTGGCAACAAGTTAGTATTTTATATTCTATCTATAAGTCTTTTTCTTATATTATTTTTATAATTAATTTATTACCTAGGTGTGGAGCCAGCAGAAAACACAGATATAAAACGTGTAGCCAGCGAGATAATGGCGGCCGCGGTGCGACAGACAGAAGAGAGAGTTGCTGATGTCCGCAGACGAGCTGAGGATGCTGTTAACCAGGTATACTACCGTGTAAATGGAAAGCCATTTCGACACCAAACAGGGTTAGCCTGCGCAGTGATTGATAAATTTTATTAATGCCTGGAGGCCTGTATTCCCATCACATTCCTATTGTTGTCCGTTTATATGTTTAACTCCTCTCACAATTTCCCATCATTGATCCTCTTTTTATCCCCTCACCTTCCTTCAAGCCGGCAAGGTATCTGCGAGAGTTTGCTGTTGTGGAGGTTCATGGGCTGCGGTCAGTCACTTAACATCAAGTGATCCGCATACCCTACTTGCCTGCTATGCAAACATCCACTAAGTATATTTCAAAATATTGTCTTTAAGTATTTTAAATTTTAATTGTTTTATTAGTTGTTGGTTAAAATTTTTTATATTAGAGTTATGCTAAGTACAGCAGAGAACTTTGATTTGGGCTTTTTACTTAGCCTTTTCCTTGGATTAATTTATATTTTTTCTTTCTACATCGGGACGTCGAAAACTTTATGTTTAAAATTAGTGAGCCTGGTGTGAGAATTAAGTATTTTATTACACCTTTAATTAATATATTTTGGGGCAGGTGAAACGCCAAGCCCTCCTAGAGCTCCAGCGAGCGGTGGGGGCCGCGGAGTCCAAAGCCCTGGAGCTGGGCAAACC
>LQNK01000483.1:17107-32917 GCA_001586405.1 Phoebis sennae | reverse complement strand
TAAAAAGTGAATGTTGTTTGGTAAGAATTTCTACTATTAGCACAAATTCTTTTGAAAGTACGTAACAAGTAGGAAATAAACCATAGATAAGAAATATCTTTTTAATATGATATAATTTCTCCACCCATGGCCATGTCTATTTATTGTAAAAAATATAAATGTCATAATATTTTTCGGATAGGTACATTTTGATGATTATTATTAAATATAGATTCTTTTAATTAAAAAATTCTCGGCTTTACAAAAGTTAAATAAATTAAGTTTTTTTTACTGTTTTATGTTGTAATAAATTTTACTGACGATTTTAATTATAGAATTATATCAATGATTAATAAACATCGTGATGTTTACAAGTTAAAGATCACTGTTGAAGATTATAATTCGCACAGAGCTGGCGTGGGTCGTGACAGAAGTACGGCAGGTCTATATTTTCTTTGTACACAGATTAAAGAATAAAAGACAGATGGAGTGCGGCCGAAGACCCGAGTGACGCCGAAAAGCAAATACAAACTTTAAAAGCAAATACAAAAATGTTCCTCTAGTTTGACACAACACATCACGAGGGCTTCGAAATTTTTAAATTTCACTTACACAGATGCACGTGTAGTTAGCGTCGCTCGAGTCTTCGGAACACGCCATCTGCCTTTATTCTCTAATCTGTGTCTTTGTATTTATATGTAATGTCCCCTCTACACATCAGGAGAAGCAAACGCGGACGTCATTTGCAGAAGTTGTCCGCCGATGTGAAGACGGTGTAATGTCTATCTGTAGACAGCTGCAGTAGGTAATTTATGTTTGCCGATGTATTCGCTATTCATCGACAGATGACGTCCGCGTATTCCTCTGCTGATGTGTAGAGGGGTCTTAAGACTTCACACCAAAAGCGTGTGAGGGGCCGGGCGCTCTGTGTGAATCGGGCAACACAAATAATAATCAAATAAAACAATTACATTGTCGTAAGAGTATTATTATTATTTAAATTTCGAAAAGAACTTTAAAAATACTAGCTTTTATGTGCATTTATATATTTCCGATTTTACATTAACCCATTTGTATATTTGTATATCATTTTCAATGAGAAGTTCATGAAGAAATAATTGGTATCTATTTATCTTTTAAAATATGACAATTATATTATTATATTAAAATTTTTGTTTATAATTTTAAGAATATTGTAAATTTGTTTTTTTCTTCACCAACGTTAAATTATTTTAAGTATTAAACAAGTATTACTTTCCACATCTGTAAATAATATGTAATTAACTGTAATGATGTGCAATATTAGATTAATGTGGATCTTTGGAATTCATTTTATTTATGTGTAAGATATAAAATTCATTCCGAGTCAATCTGGCTATTAAATTATTGAATAAATGATGTTAGAAAATTTATATTGTTTTCTTTACTAAGTACTCGTCTCAGAATGAAATAAAATATTGAAATCTGTATATTATTATTCAAAAAGTATTAACATTAACTAGGAGAGAATGGTTTTCATAAGCGATACAAATTCTAATTAATATTTTTTAATTGCAAAAGATAATAATTACCTATAAGTCAGGGGTTTACAAACAGAACAGATTCATTTAAATTTCTACGGAAACGTCTTCGTTCCGACCCGAATCGAATTGTTTCTTATTTCTCATAAATACTAATAATTGGTACAAACACCTTGCAGAATTAACATCATAATATAGAATACTATTAAAATTGCTAAATTATAGCTCCATACATTTGAAATCAAAGATTTATGAGTCGTTATTTTAAATGCGCAGTAACAAGTTGATGATCTTTAGGAACGCAATAACAACAATATTCAATCATCTAATATTTAATGATCAGTTAGTTTCCATTTTAAACAAAAAGGCAAAAGCTTTTATCTGGAAATACGAAATATACAGGATATTTTAAAAGTAGTTTGTACTCTGGGCCAAATCCTAAATAATAGGGGACCATGTTCGCTGTAAACTGCTCGAAACGTCGGTTTAATAATAATGTAAAATAATATATAATAGACTGCGTTTAAAATCATTTAAAAAGTATTTTATTTATTAGGGGATATCAAAAATGCAGAAAAGAGTTTCGAGACCGATTTTTTGCGAAAATAAAAACTCCATCATTGGATTTTTTTAATAAGATTCACTGAGTGAATCGGGATCGAACCCATTTATTTTGTAAAAAATATTGTATACCTGTATAATTCCGCGAAAGAATTGTACTACTAAATAAAAAAAAAATTTGAAAGTAATGTCATGTCGCAAGCAGAGAGCGACTACCTATACTATTAAACCTATAAGATGAATAACACGATAAATTAATGTTCAACCATAGTGTATATATTTACTGCTGACTGTTTATCTATTCATCTATTTCCTTCGTAAACTTTCCAAGAATTTATCAATTTTACCTTCAAAATCACGACTTCTCCAAGGCTTCTGACATCAAAGAACCCTTTGTCCAAAAACATTCGCTTTGTGGTTGAATGGAGACAGGTGACAGCAAAGTATGCCTTCAGGCAAGCTGTGCTTTTTAAACTACCCGATGTTACGAAGATTTAAGATTATTAAATTTAATGTTTTCAAAATAAATTGACACTGCTAAATCGATATCAAATTAACTTCAAGTTACAGACAATACAGGCATGGAATTATTATTTTTTTATAAATATTCTGGAACATTGAAAACTACACCGTCTAGTCCTAAACTAAGCAAAGCTTCTACTATGGCAACTGCATCGCTGATAGATATACTTAAACATACATTTTTGTAAATATATACATATTATAGATAGATGAGAAATTATTATACAGAGAGTAGAAAATTATGATGTGATGAACATTGTAATTTTCTACTCTCTGTGGGCATCGAACCCACAATAGACCGTTGCCATATCCACTGCGCCATTTGGATCGTCAATTTTCACATTTATTAATGTGTTGTGAAAAAGAATTTAATTCCATATTTTTTTAAATGCATTTCCATCAAAAAGTAACAACACAGTCTATCAAGTATAAACTGTCATTACTCTTTATAAATATACTACAATCTACGTCTTAATGTAAAACCATATTATAGTCATTATATCAAGCTGTTTAGATATAACATAAGACCCTTGACATTCAATATTAAGTAATACATAAACTATATTTATAGAGAAATGTTTATATGATAAACTGATTATCGTAATATGATTGAACTAGTCTGGAACTAGAACTAAATATGGAATGGCCAATACTATGTTCATTATAAAGAAGCTTTTGGTCAAATAGAGACAATTAATCAAATGGAATCTATGGAAAAACTGTCAGTTATTTTGAATACGATTTGCACTCTATAGAAAAGCAACCCCGACATAAACGCAACTGTATTATTATTACAAATACATCTGTGATAAAAAAATGCATATTATGGACCTGTGATTTTTTCCCGAAAGATATATTTGTAGTACATATAATATAATACTATACTAGTAGTTGTGGATAGAAAAGGACAGGCCATATGTTAAATCAAATAAATATTTTTTAAAGGATTTTAAACGCGGTTTAATATACCCGACATTTCGATCACTTTAGAGCAAGCGTGGTCACGGGTGACTGAGATGTCAGTTGTTTTCATGAGTGTTTCAAATTTCAAAATTGACTTACAGTTTTGCAAGAATCCGAGCATCATCTTCGTGGTAATAATAAGCGGAGGTAGAAACACACGACAATAATGTAAAATAATATATAATAAATCGCGTTTAAAATCCTTTAAAAACTATTTTATTTAATATGAAAAGTACTCGCGTTAAAACAAACAATAAATACTAGCCCATATGTTGGTAAACTGTTAAATTTCTTTGGTGTCACTACAATAACAGGCTTGATATAACCTCTTTTAGTTTTTGATGACCTTTCACCAATGACAGCGCTGTCTCAAGGGCTGACACCGCTCATGGGCATGCCTTTGTAATCATTCCGTTTGATATTCAAAGCTGTGACGGACACGTTGGGTTGAGGAGTTAATCTTATTCGTGTAGTTTTTATTACCCAAACCTATTACGTTTGTACTAGCCTTTGATATGGAGAATTTAGTTTATTTACATGAATGTACTTCAGCAGTTGTTTCTATTGAAATTGATACCAATTCAGTGTACGCACAAAACCGCGCAAATAAGAAGTTTTCTAATGGTCCCAGAATTATTGAATTATTTAGCAATTCTCAATGTTATATTCCTCACATCAAATTTCCTTTTCCTCACGTCAATGGATTAATGAGTTTTCCTATCACCTAATTCAACTGGCTTACATGTAGTTAAGTATCTATATCTGTAGCTAAGTGCGCGAAATTTAAGCAAAATCTCCTCTGTTGTTTCGACGTGATTAACACACAAACATCTAAACGTCCATACATCACATTAATTATATTAGTAGGATATTCATAAAAATATTGATTCGTATATAAACTTAATATCACACAATTGAAAATACGCTCCAAAATCTCATTCGCAATTGAAGTTTGGTGAATTATCTTGATTCCATAAAGCCTCAGTGATTGTATGGCGGTTGAAATGCACTCGGCGTGGTGACAGCTCTGATTAAACCTTGGAGGACTCTGCGGCGTGGACACTAGGGTGTACTACTGTTTGTATTTTATAGGATACTGCTTTATAGGTAGTATTTATGATATATTCGAAAACGAAATCGCAATAACAGCCCTGAGTCTGGAAGTTGGCGGGGTTGGAACACCCCCGTGCCTCGGAGAGCGCGTAAAGCCGTCGGTCCTGCGCCTGATCTCTCTCCGGTCGTGTCGGTTTGCTGTCCGGGTTATGAGAGTAGGAATAGAGAGTGCACATATGTTTGCGCACACACTTGTGCACTATAATACCTCCCACGCAGTTGACTGGTCTCTACAGTGAATAATAAAGTCTGGCTCTAGACTCTAGAGTCTAGAGTGTAATTTGGCTCTATTGTAGACGGGTGGAGGCGGGGGCTAACGTTGACTTCGTGTACTGCATCCATTGACTCTTCTTACGGGACTGCAATATAAAAGTCAAGCGTTGTCACTCTACAGTCCATCAAAAACTAAACACGTGGCTGTAGAGTGTAATTGGGCTCTTTCGCAGATGGGTNNNCGTCAACTTCGTGAACTGCACTCATTGACTGCCCGTGACGGGACTGCAATACAAAAGTCAAGCGTTGTCACTCTACGGCAGCGGTTCTCAAATCCTTTTGGTAGCTTTTGAAATTTTTTGACAGAACCCTAAAATAAAAGCAAAATGTCCGTAACGTGCATTTGAGATCCAACCAAGTTGCTGAAGTGGGAGCTTGCAACAGTGCCTTATCTGATCCGTCGTCCACAGCAGCTAGGGCACTGTACAGGCTCCTACTATTTGAACGTAGCTAATAAGCCGTAATTTAATTTATTATTAAGTGTTTGTGTATAAATTCCATTTTGTAATTGTTAATTTGGTTTGGTTTGTAAATTTATTCGAACGACATTATCGCGATGCGATAAAGCTCAAAATAACAAAAAAAAAATAAAAGTAAAAGTATTATTTGCATTCTTCAATTACGTTGTGAGTAATTTGTGGATAACGTGATTGGTTGCACAGTAATAGCTATGTAGACAATAATATTAATATTACCTATTTTATACTGTGCATCTGTTTGTTTTCCCTAATAAAGAAAAATATAAAATAAAAATAAAATTCTTTATCAATAATAATGTTACAATGGAAGAACTTAATGGTAATAAAAGAAAGAGAGATATGATTCTTATTTTTCATCCACCAATGGACAGTACGTATATTTTGTATCATTATTACTAGTATAACTGCGTAGGCCCCAGATTTTACGGAGCTGCGTCTGCGGCTGCGCAGAGCACTCTTTATACGGCTGTTCTAGGTGACAGTGCAGTTATTGAACCAGTCATAAAAAAACATATTCTTATGAAGTGTATATGAGCTTTTAGCACTCTTATGTCTAAAATCATTTGTTTATTCGTTAATCAGTATTTTGAGTGTCTAATGCAGTTCCCCAAACTTCTTTGTGTCGTATGCCCTTTGCCATGTTTTTCCGTGTTGGGTAGACCTATTTACCTGATATTGAAGTTTAATATTAAAAACTTAAAGTTAAAACACATGTTAATAATTTTATTTCGCTGACGTAGACCCCTTTCAGGTTTATTATAGACCCTAGGGGTCTATATTCAATTTTATTTAAACCAAGCTGCCCGCCCTCGCTACACTTCGGTTAATCTTAGTTCTAACTACAACTTAATTTATACTAATATTATAAATATTATAAATAGGAAAGATTTGATTGTTTGTTTGTATTGAATGGGCTCTGAAACTACCCGACCGATTTGGATGAAATTTTGTACAGCGATTTTATGAAACCCCAGGAATGACATAGGATAGTTTTTATCCCGAAAATCCTACGGTAAAGAGTATACGCGAGTGAAACCGCGGAGCTCAGCTAGTTGTAAATAAATCGCATGCTGTATTGTTTACAAAACTCGCGTTCATTTAATGAGAAGAATTGAACAAATTAGCCCATTGTGAGATATGTATTGAGTGATTAATAAAATATTCCTTGAATGGCAAACATGCGGCTGTGTTTGCGGTTTTAATTACAGGTTAAACAGACACTTAAACAATGGTTTGTTCCACTTTGTGACCTTTGTAATTAATATTTTGTATTTTACTAGATTTATAGGTAAGCGAATCGAATTGGAAAGAATCGAAAATATAAATACGGCATAAGGGGTCAACTCTTTGTTGATTTGATGATTCAGTCATACAATCTACGTGGTATACGCTTTATAGGGCAGAAAAATCCTTAGTTCTTTCTAATATTTATTTAAATGCTACAAGTATGAATCGCTACCAACAACCTAGTTGTACCTATGAAACATGAAAATGATCAATACCTACACTGTAGTAACAATTAGTACTTAAATTCTACGCAAAGGTTGTAGTAAAAATACTTAAATTATACTGATGTACGGAGAGATTATCCCAAATTTTGTCAGATTTTCAAGAATATCATATTTTTTTTGTATTAAGTGTATTTACTTTTATGGCGTCGCTGAAACTAAACTAGTATATTAGAAGGTTTTTTTAACTAGACCGAAAAAAAGGGAGCCAAGTAGAACAAAGCAGATCAGCGGGTCAGACAACTCGTTTGAGTCACGGGCTGTCATGCTTGTGTTTAGCTGACCGACTCACGAGATGAACGCATTCGTAAGTTGTTTACATTTTATTTACGGTTTTAACCTAGAAAATATGTAAAATTCATTAACTTCGGAAATTTTGTTTTTTAAGATTGTAATTTGTCTACTGTCTAACAATCGTTATTCTGTGCAAAAAAATATACTAGAATTGTTTACGTGAAATTGAAAATTCTAACCGCTCTTTTTAAATATTTTTTCCTTTTAAAATTGTATTTTTTATTGTTATTGATATGTTATATGTTTTAAATAAATAAGAGTAATTTAAGGCCAATTAACTGAATAAAATGGTAACAGTAATAGTAACAAACAATGCTTAGAATCTACCTCTTTACGAATTCTCTATCAACCAATCTTTTTGAAATTTTGCATAGAAATATTAATTAAATTTTCAATTAAGTAAATACTTTTTCGATAATTCATTATGAGTTAGTTAGTACTAGGTTGTGATTAAATAAATTTACTAATAAATAATTGAATTAGTGTAAAACAGTTTTTAATTCAATACATAAAATGCATTTCCATCAAGAAATCACAATACAATTTATCAAATATAAATAGTAAGTAGTTAGTTCCTGACATTTAAAATAACGTATTATTTCAGTGGAAAAATCACGGGCGAATTCGCGAAACATGAAATTAATAGAAAAAAACAAAATAGTCTATTCAATTAACACCGATTATTATTTCCATTCTTAAAATATTTTTTTAACCTTTTTAAATACCGTATTCGTTTTTCCTGTTATTTCACTTCCGTCGTAAAATGTCTTGTGAGTCACTGGTGATTTCATGCGGAAGTGATATAAATCCATTCTTCAACAAATCGTGTTTATGTAAAATATAAAGCTGTGTATGTTATTGTTTTCAAAACTGACTGCATCCTGCGGTTTTGAGTGACCGCATGCGTTTGTAGCCAATCTATACTAATATTATAAAGCTGAAGAGTTTGTTTGTTTGTTTGTTTGTTTGAACGCGCTAATCTCAGAAACTACTGGTCCGATTTGAAAAATTCTTTTAGTGTTAGATAGCCCATTTATCGAGGAAGGCTATATCCTATATATCATCCCGATATTCCCACGGGAGCGAAGCCCTGGTGCGCAGCTAGTGTAAAATATAAAGCTGCGTATGTTATTGTTTTCAAAACTGACTGCATCCTGCGGTTTCGAGCGACTGCATGCGTTTGTAGCCAATAACAATATATAATTTGTATACAGCCTGTAACTGAATGAAACTTCAATAAGTATGAGTAGTGATTTCAGTTGTTATTCTTATTTTGTTGATAAAAATGCAAAGAATAATGTTTTAAATACTTAAATATAAATGAATAGATGAAACGTTATGAAAAATACGTTCGGAATAAGCGATAATGACTATGTTTTTTTTTATTTACTGCACTTTATTTGTATAACATCTAATTATCTAATAACTATTATAAAGGCGAAAGTTTGTAAGTATGGATGTATGGATGTATGGATGTTTGTTACTCTTTCACGCAAAAACTACTGCACCGATTATGATGAAACTTGGTATACATACAGGTAAGGGTTCAGAATAACATATAGGCTACTTTTAATCCCGGAGTAGCCACGGGATCAGACGTTACGCGGGTGAAACCGCGGGGCGCGGCTAGTAATTATATAAAAAAGCTAATTGATTCAACGGTAGATGTCATAACTATAATTTTTTGTATTTTTTTTGTTGCATTATTTTTCGCGTCCAAAAATTTGGTTCCCGTGCGAATCGAAAGTAATATTATAAATTGCTACTGCTGTTGAGTAGGTAATACGTAAATATGCATTCATGTTATCTTACAACTTTAAACCCAAAATATTTGCAAGTAAAAGCTAGTCTAGTCTTAAAAAACGAATTATCAATTATATATTTTTCATAATTTCAGACGTTATTCCTCCTGGTGTCTCTGGTGGTAGTGATCAGCGCAGCCCCAAAGGACTTCCAGGCTGATCACCCCGGGTTCTTAGCGCGACCGTATCCGAAGTATGTGAAGGGACAAGCGCCGAGTGTGAAAGGTAGATAGATAGATATAATAGATAGATAAAATAGATAGATAAAATAGATAGATAAAATAGATAGATAAAATAGATAGATAAAATAGATAAATAAAATAGATAGATAAATCTTTATTTGTGCAAAAAGAAAACAGAAAAGATACAATACATTGTAAAAAACTTAAGAATAAGCATTTGCACAACAGGTCGCCTTATCGCAAGCGGCGATCTCTACCAGGCAACCTTGGTCATAGGAAAAGTTATGCATAGATAGGAGCAGCAAACTGCAGTGAACGAAAGAGAGAGAGAAAAAGAAATAATAATAAGAGAAAAAGTGGTAATAGTAAATACATACAACTACATATACAAGTATATCTAAACTTTTATTAATTGTGTTGCTAGTTTTTAGGTTGTCAGAGGGACAATAGAAACAAACAAACAAACAAAAATACTGTATTGTGCACCATACAAATTAAAAATTACACAATTAAAAGTAAAATAGCTGACGGGCGCAAACAGGCGGTCTTATCGCTAAAGCAGCGATCTCTGCCAGACAATCAGAAACAAAAAAAATGCCAGAAAAGAGAAAGGGGCAGATTGATATTTAAGAACAAGGTCGTCGCCAGGAGTGAGAGGGATCAGAGGGGCAGCGGAAACCCTAGAGATTTTAAAAACATTAATTTATAAATTCGAGATTTACGTAAAATAAACCCTTTTTTATTCTCCACATTTATCAACTTATTATCTATCGCTAGCCTATCGGTTGGCGCCCTATCTTACAAAATTAGGCATCAAATTATTATTGAGACGTCTAGGTCCATAATTTAATTTCGCAATTCAAATTCACATATGGTTAAATCCTAAAACGATTGGCCAAATTGGAACAAGGACATTTTTTGCACGATGATTTTTATCCAACTCGGAATAGCCATTTCTGACTCATGGAATTATCAATACGAATCTCTAAACATACAAAACACATGTATAGACTGCAGTGTATTGATATACAGCCAGAGTCACGTCGTCGTGTATTGAAAACTAAAAATTATCCAAATCTTCACAATGGTTTTTGCGTTATTGAAACAAATATGCGCCACAATTTCTTTAAAAAACATCATTTTAAGTTTAAATGTAAAGTGTATCCTATAACGTAATAAATTATACTTATTATTTTATTTATTACTAGCTGTACCCCGTAGTTTCACCCGTCTATAGCTCCCGCTTACTAGGAATTTTTCGGATAAAAACTATCCTATGACCGTTTGCGAGTTTCAAATAATTTTTCTATAAAATTTCATCCCAATCGGTTCAGTCGTTTAGGCGTGAAGAAGAAACAGACATATATTCAGTTACTTTCGAATTTATAATATTAGTATGAATTTAAAAATTAACAATAAATATACCGTTGATTTTTCTTCTAAATCTTTATTATTCAGTATTATTATTTCCAGGTGGTCCCGCTCCCTACCCCTCCCTCCGCAAAGGCGAATATATGTGTGGAGACAAAGTATGCAGGCTCCGACCCGGGGAAGTTCCGGTAGGATGTAATGGAATGTGTCAATATCCAGTCAAATAAATGTATTTAGTATTATGTGTTTGTTTTCAATACCCATACCACTAACACAAACTTTAATTTTGAAATTATTGCAACACAAAATACTTGAATATTGAATAATTCACACATTTTTCTAATACAAAATAGATTAATCTGATGATTAAGATATAACTAATAACACTAAGTTTTTATTGAGTTTATTTTCAATTTTCAGCAATAATTTAAAATTATTAATATCTATTGTCATAGTTTTTGTAATTTAGGTCAATAATAAAATCTTAAATGATTTAAGATAATATTCCTAATAAAAAATATTCACTTCTAAAATTTACTCAGTATGAAATTAAATACAATTTAATTTTATTAACTTTTCAAGTGGCTTTGCTCCCACTTTTTCTGCGACAGTTTGAAAGTGGCCACATCCAGTTTGGCCGCTATCAGTCGTCCACAAACTGTACTATTGACATTCAATTTAACCATTATTTTAGCATGACATCGATTATTATATTAGATACTGTTAAGTAATATTAAATTTTATTGCGTAAAGGAATATTAAATTTCCTACATTAATATTATAAGGATCAATTTGATTTTTTGTTTGTTTCTTTGAATTTAATAAAGCTGCGAAACTTATGGACCGGTTAGAATAAAATCTTTTACTATTGGAATTTTGATAAACATAGCCATTATGTACCGGAAACGAAGCCGAGCGGAACAGCAAGTATGATATAAAATGAAACCCATCTAAAATTTTATTCACTTTTATTATCACTTTTCAAATGGCTTTGCTCCCACTTTTTCTGCGACAGTTTGAAAGTGGCCACATCCAGTTTGGCCGCTATCAGTCGTCCACAAACTGTACTATTGAGGAGGTTGCTTTTGTCACTCAATTCTGACATTATTTTAACATGATATATACATACATATATTATTATATACGCATATTATACTAGATATTGTAAAGGAATGTTAAATTTTCTACACTAAAATTATATTGAGGAACCATAATTATGTACTTTGTTTAAACTGTTTGTAACTATATATATATTGAGTTGTGTGTCCCAATAAAGGATTTTCTATTCTATTCTATGTGATATTTAATTAAAGATAGATAAGTAATTACTAGGCCGGTTAAAAAAAATCCTTTACTATTGGAATCCTACATTTTGATGAACATAGTCATTATGTTCCGGGACGAAGCCGGGCGGAACAGCAAGTATGATATAAAATAAAAACCATCTTAAATTTTATTCACTTTTATTATCACTTTTCAAATGACTTTGCTCCCACTTTTTCTGCGACAGTTTGAAAGTGGCCACATCCAGTTTGGCCGCTATCAGTCGTCCACAAACTGTACTATTGAGGAGGTTACTTTTGTCACTCAACTCTGACATTATTTTGACTTTCTGTTCGTTGGAGGCTGCTTCATATATCTTTTCAAAAGCGCGAGATCCGTATTGAGACATGGCCAGGGTTTGGAAGCATCCCTGAAAAAATATAACGTATTTTGAAAATTATCATAATAAATAAGACATTTTCTTGCATTTTTTTTAAATTTTATGAGTAAAAAAATAAACAAAGTTTTCAATTATCGACAAGTATTTTTTAGCGATTTGCTATTATTAGTCACTTATATTTGGGGAATTGGCCCAGTTAAAAAGCCTGGAGTATTTTTATGTGCATTTTGTTAATTTAAAGTAAATCCAAATTTTGTTATCTGTTATTTATTTTATTATTTATTAATTAGGGTCTTAAAAATAACATAGTACCTTTATCTACTTCTAATCTATCTTACAAGACTAATGAGTATTTTTTCAAATTATTATTTGTTATTGTTTTGTATTAGTATTATCCCCCCAGCAGGAGATCGGCGTGAAGCAGTATTGTACACTGTTTCGTACGGTGAGCGGGTGCCCGGAGGCCTGTATTTATATACCATTCCTCTCCCATCCTGTTCTAATCCTCTCCCAACTTCCTATCATTAATCCTTATCCCCTCCCCTACTTTCAAGCAAGGCATCTGCGAAACTCTTATGTTGCAGATGTTCATGGGCTGCGGTCAGTCACTTAACATCACGTGAACCACATGCCTTGCTTGTTGAAAATGTTTTTATTAATTTATTATCCAAAATAAGGAATTCTCAAAAACAGGAACTATAAATAGCACACGAGACCGTCTGTCACTCTAAACATAATATATCTTCATTCTATTCGACGACATTGTAATTTTCTACTGTCTGGGTGTTAATTTATCTATAGTACGTTTGTGTTTATATAAAAAAGTCTGTTTAAGTATGTCTATCAGTTATCTAGTTTCCATAGTAATAGCATTGCTTAGTTTGGGACTAGATGGCGTTGTATTAAATATCCAGGAATATTTATTTATTTATTTCTACATCTACCTTCAATTTCCATACAAGCTTGTCCCTCGCCTTCACGCCCACAAACTGTCCCCTACAGAACGCGTCAGCGACGTGGCACCCCTTCGCCTCGCTCAGTATGTACGTGAGACTGTCTGTCTGTAGCTCCAGAAGGCTTTGCACCGGTTTTGTTGGCCTCTGAAATTAAGAAAATAACATTTAATCTGTGAGTCAATATTTGTGAAGAGTTAAACATAAAAATATATATAGAACATATAAACAAGTGCTTCCCCACACTGGGGCACTTGTTTATGTGTTCGGGGGTAATTAATAAACTTAATCTTCAATGATGTATGTATATTTATTTGTACCAATACATTTTATAATATATCCAATTGATTAAGCGACATTATTTAATGCTGGTATGGAGACGACTGAAGTGACGAGCTATACGTGACCTAAACTTACATCTCAGCTATTCAACAAATATGTAGACGCAAATTGTGTCAAGAGTTGTTTAAAGCAAGAAGTATTAGAATGACACAGTAATATGTGAAGGTTTGCTTCACTCATTACAGGTGTCCCGTAATGAGTGAAGCATCTCTTGGAGGATGATAGCTGAGCTAATAATCTATCAAAAAAATATATATGTCATACGAAAATATCACTGTTTTTGAGATATTGAGGATGAAGCAGTTTTTTCAAAAATGTTGACCTTGCTTCAATGTTTTTTATTTTTTGGTTTTTCCTTATAGCAAAAAATATTGCAATTTGAATTCGATTTGTGACGATACGTCCAAGATAAGATAATTATGAAATGTTATTTTATTATAGGAAAAATAACGAAAACGAAAATAATGTACCGATTATATTATAAATTTTATTATGTAATTTGAAGAAGCGCAGAATAAAGTATTTTTGATTTTTATAATTACCTGAAAATCCAGCAAAGTCTGCAATATAACAGACCCGTGTATATGTATGAAGAATCCCTGCGTAGTGACCTCCACGTGGCCCCCGAGCGGCGCCAGGCGCAGGCATTGTAGCACGAAATGCTTTTGGTTCTCACCCTCACAGTTCAGCGCTTTTTCTAGACTCTGTAAGTGACACAATAATAAACATGAGACAGTGGTATTCCCTCTCTAGTAGTGGTATTATGTAAATCTATGCCCCACGTATATCCTCTGTCTCCGTGGGATTTTCTGGGAATACAAGCTATCTTATATCCTTTTGCAGGTTTCAAAAGTTTCAATCCTTGTAATTGTGTAGGTATGTCCAAAATAAATATTCGAATTGACCTTCTAAAATGAATTTACTTTATAATTATATTAAGCAAGAAATACAATACTAAATTAGTTTATTTCTTATTGATTATTATATGATCTGATAAAGAACGGTTTGTTATATCCGTACTCTGTATGGTATAATGCTCACCCTACTTAAAACCATCCTACCCATCATTTCTTAGTTTACATTCCCATTTCAATAGACCTTCCCAGTCAATCTCTATCCAACATTAATATTTTCATTCATTCATTTCATTTATTAACTTTGTAGGTACAATAGTACGCTTAAAGCTAGTCAATTATAATAAGATAAATATCATTACACACATCATACATTGAAAGCATTCATTAAATTCATTAGTCATACATAATATAATAATAATAGTCATTGTCCCAAAAAAAATTTACATCACTTTTGTTTAATAATTATCAACATTAATTTTTTACAAACATAATACAATTATTAATAATTAAAAACAATAAAATATATTCAACAGTATTATACTATTACTTTATGTCCCATACATTTTTGTCATTAATGTACTCATTAATTGAGTAGTAGGCTTTTTTTATTAAAGTATTTTTAATACAGATTTAAATTTTGATTCTTTTAAACCAATAATATCTGACGGTATTTTATTATAAAATTGGACGCCATCCTTCCTAATAAGATGGCTGCCTCTCATTATATTCGCTAATTAAAAAAATAGTTATTAGTCCAAATCCAGGAAGATTCATAACAGATTATTTAATTTCGATTATTATTTACCTGTAGAAACTGCGTTTGTCTCGCTTTAATCCTCAGACAGCCCTTGGCCAGCGCCACCAACACTCCGGTGTTGCCGCACGCCAATAGAGCTGAGAATTTATCACCCAGCTCGTCGAACATTGGCTCGAACTGAAATCATTATTTATTCAGTTAATTTTTTTTAAATAATTGTTGTTTTTTATGTTCTAAAATGAAGAATTTAATTTTTTATATTAAATTAGCAACATACTGACAAGAGATTATAAAATGTAGTCTTGTGAAACTCTTACATACTCTTGCATGTACAAACCATGGTGTATATTTCTATACTATATACTTTATACTTTGTATTGATACTTCTTGATGGAATTGCATATCACTTTTATATAAAGAGAAACACATTTTTATACTGTCAATTCCACTATATTAACACTTTTTACTTTTTACAATACGATGATGTACGAAACCGGTCGTGTTAAAATAAATAAAACATTATTGTAAAAAGTGTTAATATAGTGGAATTGACAGTATAAAAATGTGTTTCTCTTTATATAAAAGTATTTCTATACTCTTGTAAAACATAATATGTCATATGTATGTTTGTCATCATGTATCATAAAAATTGTAATATAACACTGGTGTAA
>LQNK01000481.1:471655-481890 GCA_001586405.1 Phoebis sennae | reverse complement strand
ACGTGACATTGGCAAAATCCGTCTTGGACAGGGATGCCATAGATAAAAGAAGAAGAAGAAGAGGCTTTTCTGCAAACGTCAAGCTTGCAACCACTGTATGATTTTTACACTATGCTTTTATAAAAATTAGCCCAACCTACCTGTAGGAGTATCACGCGGTTTCTCTCTTCTTATAGTCAGGCGCTTGTTGATCGGGGTGACCAATGGCTTTCCGTAACCACTTGAAGTTTCTGTGCCTATTGGATAGGAATAAAAATATTTTGACTGTAGCTTCGATTGCACAAAGAAATCTTTGAAATTACATTGATCATAGATCAACCTCGGTGCCCTGTCAGAAAGAGACTTTTTTTAAGTCTCCACCGAGAATCGAACCTAGAACCTCTCGGTTGTAACGCCTAACGCCTTAAGCCCTGAACCAACAAGGCGGTCCAATAATTCTATGTAATTTAGACTGAGTTATATCACCTCCTAAAGAATGCATACAGTTGCACGAAACTGTCACATAGACAGTCACAACTTCAATATATATCGACATTTTCGTCAAAATTTCTTAGTGTAAAATTTAACAGTATCGTCTTCCAAACCGTCGTTGTTGACGAGTAAGATATGTGATATAATATATTGCAATTTAAATGTTTCCTTACACAAATAAAGGTTATTTATTCTAATGCGAAACGAAAAAAGAGCGAGACTATACATTATATCTTTCAAAAGCCATGATTTTTACCTCCCATCCCTGAGACTTGCAAACTTTAACAATGCAACCACTGTTTGATTTTTACACTGTGGTTAAATCATAGACTACAAATTAAAAAACTCTTACCAGTAGAAGACAAGGCACTCTGGCTGTTGTTAGACTTGGGGCTGCACCTACCCCTCTTGGACTCGTCGGAGCCAATGTCTACCTTCGGGGAACTGCTACTGTTTGAAGACCTGGATCGAATTCCTGTGAAGGCACAAGTTTTAATTTAAGTCTAACTATATCCAGTGCAATCCAAACTAGCTAAAGGCCAGTCCTAAGGGCGCAATTTCCTTGGTCGTTAATACTCATGCGGGAATTCACTAGTCGATTAATGTAACGGGGAGTCCCTCCCCGCATTCGCCATAACGAGCAATAACTAGTCATGCGGATTTTATATCATGCGTTATATCAATTACTCACATCTGGAATGCGAGCTCTAAAGACCAATGAAAACGATTATCTCAATGCTGGCTGTATGGCATGCGTTACAGAAATCACCCGCACCCCGCATATGGATCCTAACGACCAATGTAAATGTGCCTTAACTAACAAAATACTAAAATACCAACATACTATAGACTATATTATAGACTATACTATATCTTAATTTGACAAAAAATAATTTGTTCAAGTTATATGAAGATATGTACATATTCAGTATTAAAATTTCATTCGCGTAGACTTGAGTCGTTAATTTCAAGCATTTCTACAATCGATATTTTAACAAACTTTGCAAACTACAATCATCTTTTCTATTGTTACTCACCGTTACCACTCGCAATGGAGCCTGACGTTGGTTTCGGAGTGAGGTTTACTTTGTCCGCAGATGTTCTATTTTCCTTTGCAGGAGCGCTCGCAGCTCTAGCTATAGAGTCGTGGACTTATTTTATTTAGATTACACTCATTTAAAGAAAAAAAAACGAAAGAAAGAAAAACATTTAGCTCGACACACAATCTAGATACATAAGTAACAGTTACAAATTACACAATACACAAGAATAAAATTGAAGAAGAATAAGAATAAATACAAGGTAGTAAAGAAATACACATTAATTTATCAAGGCGTCTGTGTAGGGCTGTGAAAATGTGTGTGTCGAAAAGGGACACCACTCAGGAAATCGTGACTTACAAATGAGTATAAGACTGATACATACATACAGCACTGTTTTTCAATGGCTCCCGTTATAATTGTTTTGTTTATAACAATGCTACAAATAATATATTAAGACTTACGAGACGTAATGCCAGTTCTTTCTGGAGAGTTGGATGTGCTCTCACTTACAGGCGTATCTTAAATTAAACGAATATATGTGAGGACTGTAAATCCTATGATTATGTAAGGTTTTTTATAATGTTTAAGTATAGGATTGAAGAATAAATTTATAATATCCATAACAAATTAAACTCAATTCTCCCCACCTGGCCCCCTATTCACAAATGCGCTTCCGATCGAAAAGTCCCGAAAATCGGAACGAATACATACAAATGTTGACAGAAACATCCGATTTTCGGAACTTTCCGATCAGAATCGCATTTGTGAATAGGGGGCCTGATCTGAAATCTCAACCTAAACCCAAATCTCCCAACACGTACTCAAATCTCCCCACCTACCCTCAAATACATATACCATACTCAAAATTTCCCAGTTGACCTCAAACCTCCCAAGTGTCCACAAAAAAGTTAAAAAAAAAGTTAAAAAATAATTGACACAAACTTACTCGGCAAACTGGATCGAGTCAGGCGTTTTTCGGGCGAGCACGACTTGCTGCGGTTTGAGGCAACACCGCCGTGTAAAAGACTGTTGCACACTTGTCTCAGTTCTATAATATCGTAACAAATTGTATATCGAGGAAGGGATGGAATAAATTGTGGGTATAGGAGGGAATGAAAAACCAGTAGTATAATTTAAATTTACAACAGTAGTTAAATTAAGACGACCCGATTGGCGCAGTGGTTCAGCTATGGTCTATTACGCCGGAGGCTATGGGTTCGATCCCCACGAGCAGAAAAATATAATGTGATGAACATTGTAATTTTCTACTGTCTGGGTGTTAATTTATCTATGTATTTATAAAAAAAAAAGTATGTTTAAGTATGTCTATCAGTTATCTAGTATCCATAGTACAAGCTTTGGATAGTTTGGGACTAGATGGCGTTGTGTTAAATGTCCAGGAATATTTTTATATTATCAATCATCATAATCAAATTAATATCATATACCATATCAAAGTATCAGTGTTTTTATCATCAACCTATTAGTACAATACACTCCATTTTAATCGAAAAGGGTTCCAACTCAGCCCATACAATTTGTATTTTACTACCACCTACCACTATTACTCTTATAAATTTCGTTAAATGGGTTGCCTGGAAGAGATCGCTGTTAGATAAAGCCGCCCTCTGTACGTTACAATTGGAGAGTACAAATCCAAGTTTATAACCAGTCATAGACAATACCCGTATATGTAGTTAGTATCAAAGACATGAACAATGGCTAAAATATAGATATTTAACAGTTCCGAGAAATTAAAAAATACAGAATATACATTGTACAAGGGTTACATAAAATAAAATAAAAATAAGAATCGAGTGCATATTGCCGACCTCTTTGGGTATTTTTTATAAAATGCTTATAAGCTATATTTTTTAAATGGAAAGCGAGTGCATATTGCCTACTACTTTAGGTATTTTTTTAATAAAATGCTAACTATATTTTTAAATAGAAGATACACGAGATACAAACAACAAAGGAATCTTACTGGATGAATTGCTCTCCCTGTATTTGAGTTTAGGATGGCACTGTGCCGACTCCCTAGACGGAGACTGACTTTTACTTGAAGCACCTGTGAAATGTCATATTTTAGGCGTTATTATATGCCTTTATTGTTTCTTAATAACAAACTACTACTTCTATTTATGTCGCTAGTATACTTTTTTGTGTAAAGCTGCATCGTGCACTCCTTGGGTCTTCCAATTCACAAACCAGGGATGTTTGACGTTTTTAAGAGTGTAAATTTTGATATTGGAATGTATTTTTTTTTATTCAAACCGTTTTCGGACAAATTTAAATTTCTATTGTTTTTGCTCTATTTCAAGACCTAGCATATGAAAGTAAATCATCATGGAAAATGTTAACAATTTATCATAATTAATTATTATAAAAAAAAAATAGAATAATTTAATTTAGATTACTTAAAATAAACACTTTCTAGACACAACGAGCATACTTCCATAATTATAACTACAACCAACGCTAGGATAATAAAACAACAATTACATACATAAATTACTTTATTTACTTACACAAACTTCATATACTTATACAATTATACATACAAGTAAAAATATATTACTTTACAAGCATAACAAACGATTCCAACGATAACCAAGCTGCAAGAATTTACAAAAGGCACTATTTTTAAAAATAACATCGTAGTCTAACTACAGCTATTCACGTCTTTATTATCTATGTCCATATCTTGTTTATGGCCATCTAAATTTTGTCTATGGTCGAGTCCAGAGTCTGTATTAATGTCATTTTTAGAGTTTTCGTTTTCTTGTCTTTGGTGTATGTTTTGTTTATGGTCGTTCGAGTCTATGGTGTTCTGTGTGTCTGTGGTATAGTTCCGTATACTACCGGAGGCGGGTAGAGTGGGCGAGGACTGTTGCTTCTCTTTCACGCGCGCTCTGTGCGCCGCCTTGAGCTCCAACTCGACGCAATGTTCCGCGAACATCAGTTGAAGTGGTGCGTACATGTGCGGGAGCAAGTCTAGATCGCTCATCGTGATCTATGGAAAAGAAAAGAGTTCTCTTGAAAAAATGTCACACTAAAGTCAGTAATTTTGCTAATTTGATTATTTTTAAGATGTAGAACGTATAAATAATGAAATGATTGTAGCAATTATCATGAATTGCCCTACATTACAGTGAAAGACATAAACATAACCAAACGTTCTAAATTCAACCTTATGTATAGACAAATTATAAATACCGCTCATATCAAACTCAAATTAAAATCATTTGTTTTTAAGCTTTTCTGTACGTCTCATACATATTTTTAATTAACCACCGATTCGAAAGGCAGTGTCTACTGAGAATCGGCAAGAAACTCGAATAGTTGCTATTTTAAAAAATCAGGGCATATAAAATATATTCAACAACAAATTAAGTGTATACCGGATGACCCAAACAACTGTCCTGTCTATCTTCCATGTATTCATTTATAGTATAATAAGCTTTAAGAACTAAAATATTTTTATATATTATTTTTTTAAATTTATGTATATTCGATATTGAATTTTAAATTTTAATAACCAATTACTCATTGAACACATTCAACTAGCCAAACCATATTCTACATTCAAAATTTCTTGCATAACACAATATGGCGTCCTTTCCGAAAATCTAAATTGGAAAATTCCAAATTCAAATTCAAACTCACCTGCATGTTATCGAACGCGATGCCCACGCTCTTGTTATCGTTGAGTATGTGCGCGTTGAGTCTGGGCAGTCTTGCGTATCTCTGACTAAAGTGTGTTAGTACTGTGTACTTCGCGTTCATATGTTTTCCAATCTCAATCGCTTGAGACGTTGTCGAGTGCATTTTGGTACGGGCCTCTTCGGCTAGTTCGTCTTCCATGGTCGCTTCGTGGATGAGGAGTGTCGAGTTTTGACCTGAGAAGAATAAAGTTTTTTATGATGGATGATTTTGGATTTTCAGAACAGTTTCAAGACTGTACTGGATAAAACTTTTAGTGCCATTTAGAGAAAAATTACAATATTTTATACTTTTTGGTCGCGATTCGGCGGGTATTGCTAGGATATATAATATTATTTACACATCTCACCTATTTTGACCTAACCACTATCCTACAAGGGGGGGCCCTTTGTGGGCTGAACGGTATACGCCCATAGAGGTAGGATTTGGGTTAGACCAAACTTTTTTGTGTCGTAGACCCCTTATCATGTTTTTCCGAGTTGGGTAGACCCCACACTTACCTTATTTAGTGTATGTGTTGAGATCCACTATTGTGGACCCCTTTTTCTTTTCTTGGACTCCAAAATTTTTTTCGCGACATAAACCCTTTGCAGGTTGTCATAGACCCCTAGAGGTCGATATAGACTACTTAGGAAATCACTGGCTTAGACACAGTACACCACCTGTTCACCAGCTCTGTCTCCGGAGTCTCCGGAGTACGTAACCTTGTGCTGAGGGTCCACTCGTGACTACGCCTGCACATGGTCACACAGTACTCACCTATCTTCACCAGCTCGTCGCACGGGATGGTGTCTCCGGAGTACGTGACCTTGTGCTGAGGGTCCACTTGCACGGCCACCCCGAAAGCGTTGGGGCAATGGGACACGTAGCATGTGACTAGCTTCTCCACACCCATGCTCGCTAGGACCGCTGATGTTATGTCCCAGTTGGTGGACTGCTTTGCTTCTATCTAAAAAAAAGAAATAAATAAAAAAATATATATTTGGGCTTAACTTCGCATAGCTAATCTTATTGAGTCAGTCAACTAATAGTTACAACTACCATATAGTTGGAAACAATTTAAGTGATTTAGCAGCTTTGCCTGCAGAATTTTTCCGACTTATTATAATTTTTTATCGTTATAAAATCTTTATAAATTGTTACCTATGTACTATTCTAATGTATAAACTATATTACTGTAAAATTTTATCAAAATCCGTTTGGTAATTTCTGCATGAAATAGTAACAAACCATCACCACAAATTTCCATTTTAAAATAATTTGATATAGGATTGATACCTGACTAAAATTTAGAAACAAACATTTACCAATTACATAAATAATACCCTATATTCCAAAACTTTGCAGGGCAACTGTGACACTTTGCTGATTTAGATCTCCATGGGCTGCAATCTGTCACTTACCATCAGGTGAACCGCATGCCCCGCTTGGCAGCAGTAGCATAAGAAAACTTACTGTGGTGTTATAAATAAATGACTGAATTAATTAATGTACGTTTATTACTTGACCACACAAGACTACTGACAAGGGAAAAGAAGTGCGAGACAGCCATAATGCCACAGCAGCCATAGACAATAATGAATTTATGGCTGCGTTTCAGATATCACACTTACCAAGTTCTGATTGGGTATCAGCGTGAACTCTCCCCGTATGCTCTCAAACTGCTGGTCGTACTTGGACAGCCAGGTGACTATCTGGCCTGGCGCGAGGAGGTACAGCGGCTGAGCTGGAGCCTCCGACGAAGCCTCGGACACCTCGTCCAGGGCTTCGCGACGGGCTTGGAGCACCCCTATTAAACCTGTGTGTGGAAAAATGGTTTTATAGAATACTAGGTGTATTCTGCGGTTCGACCCATGTATCTCCCCCGTTTCGGTAGGATTTCCGAGATAAAAGTATCCTATGTCCTTTCTCGGGTTCCAAACTATATTGGTACAAAATTTCATCCAAATCGGTTAAGTGGTTTACAGACAGAGTTACTTTCGCTTTTATAACATTAGTTAAGAAAAGAATTATTACGGAAGTACGGATGGAAGACATGACAAAGTAAAATCAAATATGGAAATATTTAATAATAATATATTTTAACATTTTGACGTGGACGAAATCTCAGACTTAAATTTTATTCATAGGAGATCAATAAATAATTTACTAAAACTATTGTCAAATGTAAATTAAGAAAATATACTCAAAAACCAAACAAAAATAGTTGCTTTTCTACGAGACTTAAAATCCTCCAACCCATCATATTTATTTTGATAATTTAGAACTTTGATAAGAGGCAGGGAAAAAACAAAACATACTACATACATAATACATCATATCTTACACTAGACACATTTTTTTCAATCATAGCTTACCAATATGATGATCAGCGTGAAGATGGGAGATGTAAATGGCTTTCAAAGTTCTAAGGAAGGCGTTGACCCGCTTGGGCCCATAGAACCGGACCAGCTGGCCGAATGTGCCTTCTCCACAGTCGAGTAACATTGAGCGGTTTTCACTGCAAAAATTAATAGATTATAAATAATCCACTAACTAAATTTAGGTCCCTGCACCAAAGAAGTAAGTAAGTATAATTAATCCGCATGGAGTATTTAATAGCAGGAATTAAGGGGAAAGTGGGGTAGTTTTGAAAGTAGTTTATGGGCTTCAGACATTTATGAATTCGACAATTTTGATGGACTTATAAAAAGAATTAAAATTGTTGTTTTGTCGATGACACATTTGCTAATTATTTATATCATATTTTAAAACAAATTTTCGTTTTTCACTATCTGATAGTAATCACAGTCTTCATTACTCACAGTTGGATATTTATAAAATGTGAAAAAGTAAGATATGTCTTACTACAAAAACCATTTTAAACATTGATTTCACGTGTCTGAAAATGGTCTAAGCTTGTCCTGTATTTTACTTTAGACATTGTCTAAGCAGTGTCTATCTCAAAACAACATTATAGCAATATTTTCTTAAGACAGTTGTTGAACAGTTAACTTCTTATAGTAAGACCGATGGGGTCTTTCTTGAGAGATCATGAAATAAAATTTCAATAACCACATTTAAAAAAAAATGACTCACTCAACTTGCAGCACAATAGCGCTGGTGTTCCTCGTCTTGCTGGGTATGCACGAGCCGGTGCCCAGGAACACCACCTTGGGGTACTCCTTGGCGTCGCTCCTGTCGTAGCGCATGGTGTCCACCAGCCGCCGGAACTGCTCCAGGCTCGGCACGAAGCCGTCCACGTACATCGTCTCCTGGATGTAGTCTTGGATGTGCAGCTTTGGTTCTGCCGATCTGGGTTTGTGATTGTGTGGTGTTAGGAAAGTAACATATGAGTAGCGACCGATAGTTAATAATGTTTGTTTATTGCTATTCAAGTATTTTTAAACTTTTAAATCTAAGTGCGTTAAATAATTGTAATTGTAATATAGAGTTCGAATAGTTAATTAGTTTAAGACAAATAACCAGTCTAAAAATTGGCAATTTAGAAGAAATTATTAAATTGTAAATGTATTGGTGTTTTTTTTTAATATCTCATTTTTATAGAATTTTCTGTTTTAAAGCCAGTACTTTCCATATTGAATAAAAAATAAAAAGATTTTGATTCAATATCTCATTTCTTTTCTTATATATTTTTTTATGCCAACGTTTTGCCACAGTTACGCCTTATGGTAAGCGTTAACGTTGCCTATGATGGAGCACGTTCACCTAAGAGAAAACTTATATGCCTTCATATCCATTACAAAACTTCTAATATCAACTGACCTACAAAACTAAAAATCTTATATATGAAAATGAATCGCAAAATGTATTGGTAAGCGCATAACTCAACAACGACTGGACCAATTTGGACAATTCTTTTTTTTAAATGTCCGTTGAAGTTCAAGCATGGTTTTTACGGCGAGAAAAATTCGAATTGCCGGGTCGACGCGAGCGAAGCCGCGGGCGGAAAGCTAGCAAATAAATAGACTCAAATGAAATTTCGCAAACAGATAGTGGTAAATATACACATATATATATATTTGTACATATATTTAGTCATTGTTACAACATGTTTTACTTATTAAGTTATCTATAAGCATCAATTTTTTAATTATGTAACTGTGTTCTGTTATAAATAAACTTTTCTTTCTTTCTAAATGCTCACCGATCCAGCTGTCTCTTGGGCCTCAAGTGGAACATGGTGAGGGTCCTGGCGGCCAGCAGCTCCAGGCGGCCCGCGTCCGGCGCCGGCTCGCCCTCGCCCTGCGCCGCGCCCTCCATGTTGATGATCGTCTGGAACTGCGCCAGCGCGATCTACACGTGAGTCACGGGTCACCAACACCACCGTAACCATACCATAGACAAAGCATGCAGACGTGACAGCAAAGCTCCGCCATAGACAATTTTTAATCCGCAATGGACGCGTATTATACTATTAGTACGATCCATACACGAGTCTTTAATGATAAGGTCTTTGGGTCACCACGGACACCACCGTATCGTTACCAAACCATAGACAAAGCATGCAGACGTGAGCAGCAAAGTTCCGTCATAGACAATTTTTAATCCGCAATGGACGCGTATTAGACTATTAGCGCAATCCATGCATGAGTCTTTAATGACAAGCTCTTTGGGTCACCACTAACACCACCGTACCGTTACCAAACCATAGATAAAGCATACAGTGAGCAGCAAAGTTCCGCCATAGGCAATTTTTAATCCGCAATGGACGCGTATTATACTATTAGCACGATCCATACACGAGTCTTTAATGCAAGGTCTTTGGGTCACCACTAACATCACCGTACCGTTACCAAACCATAGACAAAGCATGCAGACGTGGGTGGGCATCCAAGTTTCGCGAGTCACGGGTCACCACCGACACCGCCGTACCGTTACTAAACCATAGATAATGCAGTGAGCAGAAAAGTTCCGCCATAGACAATTTTTAATCCGCAACAGACGTATATTATACTATTAGCATGATCCATAGATAAGTTACTGGTCTTCAAT
>LQNK01000481.1:444547-470303 GCA_001586405.1 Phoebis sennae | reverse complement strand
CTCGGACTGTCGTTTGTATGTACTTTGGCCACTACACCCATTGGGGTGATGATTATTGAATCATTATAAGCATCACTTTCAATCATACCGAGGCATTTTGGAAGAGACATACCAAGTATGAGAGTGTACAGCCACCCTTAGAGTGGCACACACAAATTACACGGATTTAAAAAAGCAATACATAAATAGTAAAAGGTCACAATTCCGTTTTAGTTTAATATACGACAAAAATAGAGGGTAGAGCTTAAAACATAATTTAAATAGCCCTCATTTTATGATGCGGATTTTAAAAAAAACCTACTAATTACTGATTTGAGGACAATTGGCATATTATATGTTAATGCAATCTACATTCAATTTACCTGTTTACATTCACCACCAAGGTGCATGGAAACCAGTATCCAATAATACTACAATATGTACCATCAGAATATTGCAAAGGAGAATTTTTTTTTTATGTAACAGCGGGCAAGCGGAGCATGCGGTTCACCTGTTGTTAAGTGACTGACCGCAGCCCATGAACATCTACAACAGCAAACTGTCGCAGATGCCGCGTCAGCTTGAAGGAAGGGGAAAGAATAATAGGAGAGGATTAACGTTAGGAAGTTGGGAGAGGACTAGAACAGGACGGGAGAGGGTAGAATTCCATAGAAATTGCACATAAGTAACTTTTGGGAAAAACAAAAAAAAACCTTGTGTATGGAACGACTACAACAAAGCTCAAGCGTGGTTTCAATGGTCAAGTATCATCAAGCAAATCAGACAAATGCATCCAACCTTATTCTTAAGCTCCTCCAGCCCCTTCAGCCGTATGGGGCTGCTCGTCTTCGGCAAGGGCGGGTGCGCGTTCCAAACAGCTGGTACACTCAGGTCCTTGAGCAGGGGGAAGATGTCAGGGTCCAGCAGGTGGAGCTTATGCTGGGTTCGGTGCACGGCTTCGGAGCCGAGGCACGAGTTCTTGGCGTTGAGGATCAGGTGCCGGGTCGTGGGGCCGAAGAGGGCCATGAAGGATTGGTACCTGGAAGTAAGGGTTAAAGTCAATTTTTTGGACAAACAATGCTAAAAGCTCAAATTTAAGTTATATTTTTTTTTATTTTATTTGAAGGAACACTATGTACAGTCAAACAATATGTACAGTACATTTAAAGAGAAAAAAAAATACATATTATGGTATGTACATGCATCAAATACAGGCGTTCTCAGCATTTGTTGTTAACATATATTAATATGGGCGATTATTAAAAAAAAATCAATTGGTAAAATCTAAAAATGCCTGCAATTGTTTAACAAGTGATATTGGCTGAGAATTACTTACAACCTAAATTTAGGCGACAAAAAAAAATTAATTAGTTTGTTAAAATTAAAAAGTTGTTTTCGAAATAGATGCCAAAAAGTATTGCAGAATCTCTAGACTAAATTATACACTACTCATCCCTCACGGCTTTGCTTCCGTAAGATAATGTTCTGTGGCCTATAGCAGTGACGATGCAGCTTTATAACAGTAAAAGAATTTTTGGAATTGGTCTAGTAGTTTTTGTGTCATAGATAAGCAGTAAACTAAAAACTTAGACTAACTTTATAATTTCACATCAGGAATTTAATATTATAAAGACATTGCTTTAACCTAGTAAAATATAGGGTAATTTAAATTATACTTAGATATGATAAAAGAATATAAACATTTCAGTTCACAAAATTTCAGTTTTGGGTCTTTAAATACTTAATTATTCTAAACCTTTCTAGTAAGTGTAGTGTAGTGATAAAAAAAAAATAGTGCAGTGCGTTATATACAAAGAACACAACAACAAAGTGTCTTCACCTTAATAGAGACAATAAGAAAAGTGTTAATAGACACATTCTTAATTTTATTTACAGTAGTTAGTTTACATTAAATTAAAATTACGTATTAGTCTTACACACTAGAATAGATTGTAATTGAAAGGGATCTTCAGTATCCTAAAGTATAAAAAAAAACTTTAAAATTCCATATTTTTACAAAATGTATACTCACACTGGATGCTGGAACACCTGTGGCGGTGTGTAGTGTACCACAACAGCTGGAATGTTCTCCTGCGGGTTTTTGCCATCATCGAAATATGCTGCAAACTCGTCCTCCTTTAGATATGTTATGTCTGGCACTTCTAGAACTGAAAATGTTGACAATTATTAATTTGATTCAATTATTTTCTTCTAAATTGTGATTTCCTACGACAATTTATGAGACACATAATAAATATATTTTTTTTTTATTTAACATTGAATGAAACTTGGCTCATAGAGGCCATTGTTAGGATTTGCAGGATGGTTTCAATCTTATGTGCATAACCAACAGGCAAATCCTAGTGTGTATGTGATAAAACTGTACAGACCTCGATAATATTAAACTCAGTTATGCATGCATTCAAGTTAAAAACATTGTAGAAACCATAATGTGTATGACCTCCTTTAAGATGGTAAAAACAAAAAATTAAGAAAAAAGTTTTTAGTCAAACTGCGCCTTTGCTACATTACAAGACTAATGAGTGATAAAAGAGTGGGAGCCGAGCATTGCACGATTGGGTCAAGGTCGCACTGGAGTATGTACTACTCTCTCATCCTATTGTACTCCTCTCCTAATTTCCTATCATTTATCCTCTCCCTATTCCCTCCTCTTCCTGCAAGTCGGCAAGGCACCTGCGACACTTTGCTGTTGCAAATATTCATGGGCTCCGGTCAGTCACTTAACACCAGGTGAAGGGCATGCTCCGCTTGGCCGCTGTTACATCTATTACGCTGTTAAAAAAATCTTACCAATAAAAACAGGTCCAGGATCGTCAGGTGTCTTCACATCCTTGGACAGCACCAGCTTTCCATCGGGTAACACCACATCCTGGCCGCTCTTCAACTGCCCCAGCAAAGGACCTGGCTTCACCCCCATCTCTACGCACTTCTCCAGGTCTAGGGTGCCTAGGCGTTTCTGCATACAATATCGAAAAGTAACATGAATTTTTTTTAGCACTTAAAAATGCTAACAACTTAGTAACAAGAGTATCTAAGGAAACTTAAAAAAAAAAACAAATGACACACACTAGCTTGGTATTTGGAATTTATTTAAAAGTTATAAGACACTGTTTAACACTAATCACAAAATCTCAAAAACTGCTACACCAAAAAAAAAAATACTAGGAAGTCTACAAGTAGATATCTACAAAAAATTTGCAAAAGGGCCAATATAAAAAAAAAAAAGTAAAAGTATGCTATAGGTATGATAACTACTTATTTTATAAATAAAAGCTTACCTTCAATGTACAAATGTATGCAACAGTACAAGCCGAGTTAAATTTATTTAAATTCTGCAGTGCCTTTTCATTTCTTTTCTTTAATGGTTCTGAAAACAAAATATACTTTTTAAATAAATTTTACCTTACTTACTTACTTCTACTTTGCCTGATAGAAATTTTTGTTTTACATAATTTTGTTTATTAAATGCAAAACTCTTAACTTATTCAAAAATATTTTTATTCATTAATTGTTGTTTTTTAATTATCTAGTTCTTCCAATTTGTCTTTTTATATGCATGCAGTATTTGCCTATAATTGTTTCAATGCAAATCAATTTATTTGCCAGAATGTGGTTGTACAAGATGTTTATTACATTTGAGAATGTATAAGTTACCATGTATATTTTTGAATGAAAAAAATAAAATAAAAAAAGTAATTTTTTGAAAATATAATAGAATTCTTACCCTTTTCAAAAGGGGACCTAGTCCTTTGTTTAGGATTCCTATTCTTATTATTTTCTTCCTTTTTGGGCTCAGCCTTGGATCTGTAGTAATCTGTATCATCGTGAATGAATTCTTCAAACTCCTGATCGGGGACTTCTGCTTTTGGTTGTTCTAGTTTGGGTTTCTTTGCAGCAGGTTTCAGTTCCGAGTTTAGTAGGTTGCCGTGGGGGCCACTGAAAATAAAACCCCATTTTTATAAAAATATAATTACCAGTTTATTAACTAGAGAAGATTGTTATTAATAGAATTGTTTAAATACTTGTTTAAGACATATTTTAAGGATTTATGTGACAAAAATATAAATAAATTCATCCACAAACGCCTCACATTTCTTCTCAATAGTTGTCAGTATATGTGTACAAGCTTCCGCTTGTGGGAGGTTCTATAGGTTAACACTCATTACCCATGTGTGCACATGCACACTAACATAAATAGACTAATCAGGACAAAGTATTGCGATCATAGTAAAATATTTCCAAATTCAAAAATAGGTGAGGTGCGTTGTCATGGATGGCATTATCTATACATGTTCTGCTTAAGAAATATGTACTCACAGTAAGATATATTTAACAGACATGACATTATCATCAAATTCTTCTGTGGGGCTGCATTTAGCCATGGTCACATTTAAATCTTTCATTATTACAAATCTTTTTGTTGCATTGTATAGTTCATCCTGTAACAAACCGTTATTGCATAAATATAATTATTTTTAAGAAGAAATCTTATTATTACATACAAAATTTCAATACAAATCAATTGGTAAAAGTTCAAAAGTCAGCAAAGAATGATATTAAGCTATTTAAGAGATAATTAAATAACATATTGTAATATAAGGAATGTGTAAAATTTTGATTTAGAAACATAAGATATTACTTTTTTATTCCATATAAGACTAATGGTTTTATCCTATAGAATTTTTTTAACACAAAATTTTAAACTCACTACTTTAGACTTACTATAACTATACAAATAAGTATTTTGGAAGCAAATTTTGATAATTAAAAATCTCATTACCAATCCTTCAGGCCCATGCAGTGTAATATTGGGAACTCCAACATCTTGCAATGTTAGAGACAAGCCAGGTAGACCCCCGAGATTCTTCCATGTCTTACTTGTGATAAATATGTGATCCAACCGTGAAAGCTTCACTTTGTGTTCATGTGCGAGACGCTGTGTACACTCCCCACAATTAAATAAATATCTGAAAATATTCATGTTTAATTAAGGAATTCACAAAGATTATATGACAAATATCACAATTCTTTGCAAGATTTTTTTTCACAGTTATGACTAAGTTGCACAAGAATTGCCCAAGTGAAATAAGTGTTGATTCTTTTGTCATACAAAATACAAACAATCTATACCTTTTCTGATCAGTGAATAAATATAACGTATTTGGGGCTCCTCGTGCTCCAGAACCCAGGACTTGTAAGTATATCGTACTGGGACCATATTTTTCGCCTTTCTTAGTAAGTTTTTGCCGTTGCCGCTGAACTTCAGCTACTTTAGCTGTATTTGACTTCGGCATGTCGGCTAGAATATCCAACAGCCGATTATTACTTTTATTCGAGTAGAAATATTTTGAAAATTTACATCTAACTACTTTCCTGAACAATCTAAGTTTACCGTTCATGTGTTTAGAGGTTATTTTTTTTATTTTTATGCAAAGTTTACGAGCATCCCTTGAATATCTGATACCAAAAATAAGGTTTCAGCTATTGAACATAATTTAAACCTATTTTAGGAGGAATAACTTCAATATTTATTGTAACATTTACACATTTTTAGATTTAGAACGACTGTTTTTCGCAAAATATTGAAAGCCGATGTTTTTTTTTCGATTTGACATTGAGAGAATGATTTTTTAAATTTATCATAGTCTGCACAAGGTTTTCGAAAACTCACAAAAGCTATTTAAGTAACTTCTCTTTTATAATTACTATACCAAATAAATGTATCATTTTTAGTGGTTTTTTATTGTACAAATTGAGTACTTATACTTTTTATTAATATAATCATGAATTCATTAACTTTATTCTTCATTCATTGCCATATTTAAATTGAACGTGGATGTCAAGATGTGAATATTATTAGGTCGCGCAACACTGAAATCGAAAAATGGCGTTCTGTACAGCTGTGGGTTGCGCAATTTATATGTAAATGTTTGTGAAAAGCTTATTTAATAAAAATATTAATCGTGTAATAAATATTCTGAAATCTAAAAATGTTATTTTTACATGAGTTAAACCGCCAGTATTGTGTAGTGTTCTAGTATTTTTCGTTAGTGCATACCTGTCATGGACCGTCTATTTTTTGTGTTGTGGTGATGTATTGGAATAATAAATAATGAAACGAAAAATAATACGGCTGTGCAAATAATGATAAAATGATGGCTGTGTTATGGGTGATTTTATTTTTGGCCTCTTCAGGCTTATACACGGTAAATGGTTTGCCAATTGGACCAACGCCGCAAGCCTACCCTCATGGTAAGTTATTAATTAAAATATTAAAAATTTAAATCTACGAATACGTTACACAAATGTTATTTACAGAAAATCAAACATTAGATACATTTTGTTTAATTCGTATAAGTAAGCCTTGTTAAAGAATAAAATTATTTACAGAATATTCAATATTTTAATTTTACTGTTTCTAGTTTTATTGAGTTATTCGTGTTTTTTTAACCTCAGGAATTATTACAAACCTAATTAATATTTTTATTTGCTTCAAGGAATACATGATTAAATAGTTTGAAGAAAACATTGAGTATTTAAACCAAATTATAATCACACCTTTTGCTAAGATTCTTATTCAGTTTTCTATTCAAGATATTTTTAATAACTAGCGACCCGCCCCGATTTTGCACGTATTATGCATATTATATAGATATAAAACTTAATGTTGAATTAATGTTTTTATTAAAAAAACATTATCAAAGTCCCATATGTAGTTTTAAAGATCTCAGCCCTATGATCTCATCTTTATGTATATAGGGACAGAGGGCAGAAAGCATCTTTGTTTTACACTATGGAGGTGTATAAAAATAAATCTTTGTTTCTCACATATACAGTACATTATTTAAACCTTGTGAATAGTTACTTAAGAATACAAATTGATTATACATAAATATTCAAGTTAATTTCCTGGTTAGTATATTTATTACATACAGGAAAAGTCATTATTTATATATTCAGCTGCTTTTATTTTAATATTTCACTCCTTGTTCTTTTATATGTAAAATATACCGAGTAGTACTATTTGATGTAATATATTTATACAAGATTTTAAAAAACTAAAGTTGATCAGATGTTGAATGTTGAGGGTCCCATCTATTAGTAAACAAAATAGTTTTCACCCACTACTTTCAAGTGTTCATTGTTAATTATGGTGGTGTAGCATATTTTATTAAAATCTGTTTAACTCTTGCATGATTGTTTAACACATATTCAAACTTAGAAATTTCAAAATTTATCAACCACTGCCTTAAACATCACAAGGTTTAAATTTATATTTTTAGTTATTATGTTTGTGGCAATCCCTATATGCCACACCTACAGATTGGATTTTGTTGAAATTTTATATACAGAAAGCCTTTAATCTGTATAACATATTAAGATAGCTTCTATTGATTGTCCATAAATTTATCATAAAGACGTAAGCTGAGGCTAGTGTAATATATACCTAATAGACCTTCTTCTTTCTAGAAACAAATGGGTTAATATTGGGATGGGGCACTGGGGGTGGGTTATATGCCCTGCCAGCGCTGGCGTTGGTTATTACCGCAGTGGGACTACTTTTTGGTTGCACCTGGTGCTACCGACATAAGGATTGTAAGGTGAGTCTGTTTTAAAAACAATTGTTGTTCCATTGATATATAGAATTTAAAATTGTATGTAATGTTTTATTCTTGAATGAAAACATATTTATTGTAGGCAAGTTATGTTTGTTATGGAGGATATGGACTTGTATAATACTGAGAATATATTTATAATTATGTTAGTGTCAGTGTGCTACTTTAGTTTTGCACTGTAAAATATTGTACATTTTTCTCTGATTTGTTGATGTTGTATTCTAAGGTTGTTTGACTATATGAAACAAATCTTTAGTTCATAAATATATTAAGAGGCAAATGTTCTAAATTGATTATTATTAACAGCAAACAAATAGAACTAACAATCAGTAAGTAGGCTATGAAATAGATAAAGTTATGGTTTAATTAAAAGTGAATTGATAATTTAGAGCAAGATATAAAGTATTGCCAGGGTTAAAACAATTTTAATGGACAATCTGTATGATTTTCACCGTTTTCTATATTTACATATGAAAATTTATAAATTATGCATTCCAAGGACACAATTTTTTTACTGCAATTATAAAATATTTGTATCATCAAATTTGTGGTAAATAATATTCTAGCATTAGATTAATATTTTTTCCACTACCATATTACATTCAAAATTTAATTAAACATTTTGTTTCTTAATGCATAGTTTTTGTATTCTTTAACAATATGCCTAAAAAAACAATGACAATCTTTGTAAATTTTTCTCATAATTAATACTTGAACATGGAATTTTAAGCAAAAATATCATTATATACAATGAACTCATAAAGTTTTTAAACTTACTTAAATTGAAGGTCAAATAAATAAACAAATTAGTTCTTTGCCCTCTAAAGCAGGCACTAGACCTATTTCGGCCAGCGTATATTAAAACCTCACAAACTATACAAATCACGTACGATAAAGCCGTTTTCGTTTTTCATATTTCGCAGCGGTTTCATTTCGCTCCGCAAATGTTTGTACGACTTTGAAAGTGAATTTGCAGTGCATATCAAATATGCAGCCCGGTCCGGTCTCGTAATCTCTTAGTTTCAGGATCATATTCTTATCATCGGATGAACGCGGTCGACGCACCCGCCCGTACTTGCCATTATCATAATTGCGTAGTGAAAAATGTGAATCACTTATACTACGCAATAGTGCACACGCCGCGTTCATTAAGCAGTAAGATTATGAATCAACATCGGACGGTTACGGTTCTTTTTTGTGTGCAAGTTAATTGGTTGTCAGGACGAGACTTGCAATTTGTAGTGTTAGTAATTTTTAACGGTCGACTTGCTATCTTTTAATTTGTAATTAGAAGAATGTCTATAGCGTAAAATATTATCATTCACTATTTGTGCCCCGTGGTTTAACCCGCGTATATAGCCCTTTGCCGTGGGATTTTATAAAAGTATTCTATATCATTCTGGTCCTATACTATCGCCCTACGAATTATATGCCGAATTGCTCTACCACATCTCGAGTGTTGTAACAGAAACGTCTTTATATATAAAAGATTTAACATAATAAACAACGAGCTATTGATCTCGGAAGACCTCAAAACCGTGTGGTCTTAATAGCTGAAGCCCCTTCATTATCCAGTTAAAATACCGAAAGGCAGTGTATAGCCCTTGAGCCCGAAGTATGGCGGCTTCCAAACACATTCATTGGCTCAACCCCGCTTCAATTAGGGTATCAAGTTTCGTCTACGAGGGTCTCCCACACTCGCTAATTAATCCGTCCAGTATTTAGTCATTGCGGGACATCCGTAATTAGTCAGCTCCTCGGATATTTTGGCAACTGGTTGTGCTATTCTTCGCGATGATACATCCGAGACATAGGTGTTTATTTACGGGCGAGATGCTGTGTTACCGGTATTGAGGGGTAATTTGTTGTGCATCTATGCGGGGACTTGAAGCGGATGTTTGTTGTTAGTGGTAATGGTAATTGGACTTGCTTTGTACCCTTACTTGAACCTTAGTATTGAATAATGAATAATAGCAAAGTGTGCGAGAAAGATATTTTTATATTTTAATTTAATTTTGTTTCGCTACGTCTCATAAATCTTTCTGATTTCATTTTTTTGAGGGAATCTGTCAAAAAGCTAAAATAGATTTTTTGAAATACATATTAGGAATTGAACCTAGTATTTGTGTTTTAAAAAATAAGTAATGTATATTAAATTAAATCATTTGGTGCATACGTAATGGGCACCATTCATAGCACTGTTGACATACAAGAGAGGTTGAATATATTTTTCATATGGTAATCATGTATACGAGGATCGTGGCGTAGTTATGGATTGCGTAGAAGGATTTGAAGATGCATAATATAGATACGGTGGTTCATGGCTTAGTTTAGACATTCATTGGTTTAATAGTTTTGTGTTTGTTATGATGTATGAGGTAATTTAATTTCATATCTTTGTTGGTAGTCTATTTATCACGGAGTGATAGCTCTTCTAAACACTTTTATGTGTAGATTTTTGATGCCCACTGAAAATTTGACCTAGTAATTTTTCTTAACGTTGTTAAACTCAATTTAACTGAGATATGAAAGATTCAAGGTTTTAAAAAAATATGTAGTTTTTTTTGCCTACCTACATTTGGCATGGGTTTTTGCGTAGCGTTTTGAAACCTCTTTCAAAGGAACGTTTTGACTTTTTACACAAGTAACTCCCCATTGAATGTATGTAAATTTCTAGCTGCATATCCCTTGTGAAAATGTGGCTAAAAATCTTGTGTCAACGCTGGGTACTGGAAGTAATTAAAGTGGAAACAAAGACTTGAACCGCCGCTATAATATTCTGTTTTTGCTCGAGTTAAGTAGGTATTCAGATGGTGCTGCTGTTTTGTTTTATTTGTTCCGTCTGACCATTGTTTCTTAGAAAGTGATGAATTTAGAACGGCGATAATTTCTTTTGGTTGTCTTATTTGTTTGAGTGTTGTAATTATGTTTAATATTTTTAAGGTGTTAATTGTAGCTCGTTTTCTTAAACTCTTCCTTTATCCTTATAGATGGTCTTAGGTGACGCGGATGTCATCATATCTCTTGTATTGCATACTGCTTGCTCTATAAAATAGTAAAGTGAAATATTGATCAATGTAGACTTCCTTTTGTTCCTTAAATTAGAGCGACTTTAATTATTGGCAATGCTTCTACGTAGAACGTAATAGACGTAACTTTTTTGCTAGGTACATATATCAAGTGTCGAAGCTAATAACGTAAGTAATATGATGCTTCCTTTTATAAGATGCAAATATTTCGATTCGTTACGTATCTACGGATAAAAGACCAATCTAATTGCTGTTTGAATTACTTAATCTAAGTAAGTCGTAATAATAATTTATGTTACCTGTATTATTTATTACCGATCAATATAGCAATGCGAATTATCATATAATCGCTTATGGTTAAGATTCTTAGAAATGATGTCTTATGATTATAAGAATATTGTATTTTTAGTGAGGATATTTTTTTTTTATTGTAACTTCTACCTCGCTCACGAGTCACGACCTTCTGCCTAGTTGCCTAGCAGAAATCACTAATTAATTATGCCGCCCAATAAGAGTATTCTTTATAACTGTTAATAATGTGTCCCGTAATGAGTGAAGCATCTTTTGGGGGATGATAGATATGAGCTATAAAAAAAAATATTATGTCATACGAAAATCCATCCAATTTTATCCATATCGGTTCAGTGGCTTAGGCGTGAAGAAGAGACAGACAGAGATTTTTTCACATTTACAATTTTAGTAAGGAAGTAAGGGCAATATAATAGATTGGTGATGTGCGTGTCAAAGTAACTTAAGGTGATTAGAATGAGAAACAAGATGGTAGATATAATACAATGGGGATTGGAATGGATTAGGAGGAACCAAACGAAGAACGCCTATTAATTAATTGGATTTTTCGATAAAATCGCTTTTTATTTGGTTAACGACGATAGCTCCTTAGACAAAAGTTTGTGTTTATTATTAAAGGCATTTTTCAATATTCCCTCTATTCCTTGTTTTGCTTACTAAAGTCAGACAAATCTATCTATTTGCACTTACTTTGATTTCAATATGCTAACGACGGATACATTTGCTATGACTTTTGTCTATCTATTGTCATATAATTTGACATAACAATCTATCCATAACCATTGATACATTATTGAAAATGGCCGTAAATTAATCAACAAGGAGAAATCCCACAATGTTTAATTTTCGTACATTTAAGTAAATGAAGCCGTTGAAATAGTTCCAAGCGTACAAAACTATAATCTGAACATTATTGATTGGAAGGAATACATTGAATTGATGTTCTTTCCTCTGTACTTATACGTGTGTCCTAATAAATGTTTTTCTTTCTTACTTGAATTTACGTTTCGTTTTTTTTAGAATAGAATAGAAAATATTTTTATTCATGTAAACTTTTTACAAAGTACTTATGAATAGTCATTTTTTAAGTTACCACCGGTTCGGAAAGTCGCTTCTATCGAGAAGATACCGGCAAGAAACTCGATAGTAAGTGTTTATTTAAAGTATTTAATTTAATTCAATACTACGTACAATCAAACATTCAGTTATATCTTCACAGAGCACTTTTATCAATAATTTAGAAACAAGATCGTCAGCGCACAAAGTGAGAAATTCGCTTGTTTTTGTGACTTCCATAAATTACCTTTCTTGTGCACAGTCCAAACATTTCAGGCAAAACAAGCATAAATATCTTAAACTATTATCTAAAACTTTTTTATGGCTGTGTAAAAGGAAATAGTATTTTTTATGGGTGTGTAAGTGTACTTCCAATTACTAAATATACTAAATTCAGTTATAAAAAAGTATTGCTAAGTAAAATTATCTGCATAGATCGGGATTGAAGTATTGTTTAATTAAATTCAGGTTATAGGCAGCTCAGTCGTTCTCGCGTGTAGTAGTTAGTAATAAACAAACGGGCTTTCTCATTTATTAAGGAAGTTATTTCACTCATCTAGTTGATCTCTGCTGCCTATTATATCCTCATTCCACAGGCTATTAATTTTATTTTATTTTTGCGAGCACTGTTCGCTTGTAATATTCCCAGAGTTAGGACCAATTCTGGGTAGGTGTTTGAGGCAAGCTGAAAACTTGTCGGATGCCCTTCCTATTATACTCTAACATGGACCTGCAGACCTGGCTGGTAGGGCTTTTTTTGGACCTGGCAAGTAGAAAATCCCACAAAAAAGACCAGTCCTTTTGAGAATACTATTTTTAAGATATATTTTATATACTTTTTATTTTTTTCAAATTATTTTAAAAAACTTTTAAATCATCTTTCTTATTTTTTTTTCTATCTTTTAAACATTTAACTACGATATTTTAAAAATTGCGTTTTGCGTCAATAATAGGAAATATATGAGATTCTATTATTATTTTTTTAATTTTGAGGGTTATTTAGATTAAACTGCGCTAAAATATAAATAAGTACCACACAAATCCACTGAAATACTAAAAATGCTATATTTTGAAACAGGGTTCAATCCTTTTCAAAGTGAATACTGCCCCGCCTTCAAACTATAACAGATCCTGCATAATATAAAGCGCTACGTAACTAATTTTCCATTAGTGAATTGGGTCACTCTTTTAGGTGCAATGTACTGTAAAGAATGGCTTATTACATTTCCTGCACCATTGTTCCCAGGTCTTGGAGTTTTTGTCTAGGAAAATAACGTCGGAATCCGAAATAGCTCTCTAGAGATTTGAGATTGCGTGCATGGATGTCCTAATTTCGACAAAATTGTCAGTTTTTGCCTCCTTGTGAATGGCCTGTCATTATTTCAATCAAGCGTCATTTTCTCCGAGAATGGCGCGTGTAATGATAATCATATATTTATCGCGATTCGTCATGTCGTCGTCTGATTGCGGACGAATCTGCCCAATTAACCCAGAACCTACTGAATCCGTCCATCGGTTGTAAATAACGTTTCCAATGATTGATTGATGTCTATCGGTTGTCCAATTACTGAAGAACTACTGTCTTAATGAATAATCTTAATATTAAAATCCAGATCCAGTATGACATGAATCTAATTTAATATTTAGACATTTTTTATTTCTCAAATTGGATTGAAAATATTAATAAATAAACTAAACATTTTTTCGTCTCCTAAGATAGATGTGTATGTCACACAATACGACAACACAATAAAGTACTTAGAAGCGCGCATAAAAAATAACACCCCGTGAATTCTTTCCCGTTGGACTTTGAGATGCTTCACATTAAAAACCCTAGACTACGCACGAGACATTCATGATGACTGTTTCGCGCTTTCGCCGGAGACAAGCGAAATTATGTCTTAGCGGTTGGATAATAGAGATTTTACGAGCGCATATTTATTATGGCGCTGACAGACGATGCAGTGGGCGCAGTGGCGCTTCGGCTTGGCAGAGTGCCCGAAACGAACGATCCTAGCTAGGATTGCCACAGTTTGGATGAAATATATGCGAACTTTTTAATTCATAAACATTACGTACGCGGAATAGAAGCAGAAGATACGTAGCAGAAGAAATTAATAGCAGGGGAGTGGAACTTGAAATTGTAATAGCAATAAATAGCCAAGGTTTTAGTTCTATAACTATAGTAATAATCCCAGTTTTTACGCAGTAGAATATAAATGTCAAGGTGTTATTGAACCTAAACTTGAACTTTATTGGACGTTAAAATCGCATTAACTCTATGAAAAGGATTCACTTTGTTTTTACCGATATGTATGCAGTAGTACGAATCAGACGCGCATCATAATTTCTTTTTGATGAGTACGCGCGGGTGGCAACCCCTGCCCCCAGCTCGGTGCCCTACGCTTTCATCGCTTTGTACCTCCCGTATTACTACTCCGAGTAATGCACGGGCAGAATGCGGGCTTGTTGACCTAGCAGTGAACTCTCAAAACATTAGAAAAGTTGACGCCGGTTTGGGGATGTTGAGTACGCTCGAAATGTTCGCGAACACAATACGTAAACCCCTCTTCTATAAGCACGTGACGTTGTATAGTTGGAAAAGATTGATATAGGGCTCTCATGAGATCTTAAAGAAACGCGTTTTGAAACCCGTTAACACGTTTCTATTTGGCACAATGTTTGATCCAAATCCTAGTATACAGGAAAACTATCAAGCATAACATAAATAAATGAGATAATCTCCAGGATCGAGTATTTACAAAGTATCATTTCTCAGAATTAAGATCCATCAACGTCGTAATCCAATGACTAATGGGTGCAAAAATTGCGCTGGTAAATAAATCATGAGATCAAAGAGTGGCTTTGTGGTTCGATCAGCGTAATTTGAGTGTAGTAACAGATAGTGCGCGCCTTGACAGAGTGAATCAGCAGATAAGCCGGCCTTGGGGTAGGTCGCAGATTTTAGAAAGGTTGAACAATGATCACGTTATCCTTTCGGTTGTGAGACTTATTTGGACTTATAGTGAGGAAAACAGCACTTTGTTTTCCTTACTTCCTGGTTATTTATTTTTAAACTTTTTTATCTCCAATTCATAGATGATTACAATGTTTATGAGCATTATGGTCGTTGACCCTTTTTATGTTTAATATAAAAACAAGTCAACATTTTTAATAGCTTATCTTTTCGGTTACGAAAGTATTCTTATTTCTGATAGATACCACGGAATGGCTATGAAAAGATTTACGACACTGTATTGATTGGTCTTGACATTTGAGACGCAGCGGTCATCTGATTTTGAAATGATGAAGCACACAAAATAATGTTATAGTCACATAAAAACATCGAGATTTGAATAAAAAATGTATCAAGGAAATATATTTTAATTTAAATAATTTTTAGGCCATGTATCGATCTGAGTTAAACCTGGAAAATATGTTTACATTCTTCTTTTGATTTAAATAAGCACAGTTAGCTAAAGCGTTATTCATATACAAAAAGTAATTGCAATTTTTATAATTACTTTCGATTAACCATGACGTACAATGTTAATATGATATTATGATAATTAATGAAAAAACACTTATTTAATAATCATAGTGAGGCACGTATTATAAAGGAAACAAAACAACAAAAGAACAGTAAGAAAATCTATATATTTAAACAGGATGAAAATATGTGTAATGATTATATGGAACCATATATTCCAAATTTTTATGCTCCACTGTGTTTTTGTGTTCTTTGATACAAATAAAGTTATTCATTTACTCACACATCTAAGATCCATTCCCAGTTGGTACATTATCTATATATATAAAAGAAAGTCGTGTTAGTTACTCCACTTATAACTCAAGAAAATTCGTAGGCAGAAGGCTTAGGACCAGGAGAATGATATAGGATACTTTTAATCCCCGAAATCCCACGAGATCCGAAAGAGAAACCGCGGGGCACAGCTAGTTTAATATGAATGTAACAATTTTTTAGTGCTTTCTTCATCCAGTCGCGTAATTCGCATCTGTTATCCAATATTGAATCACGCCACGATCGACGCCCTGCTTTCATTCAGCGTTCCGTTCCATTTAACAATTAAGCAGCATGTGAGACGGACTTCCTACGTTTGTCGTATGTCATTTATAGTTATGAAGTTTTTCAAATCAAACTTTACTTACAAGTTTACATAAATGTCCATGGACGCATTTACATCTTCAACATTTCTATTTAAATCGGAAGATTATGTTCTAATTTCAAATATGTTAAGCTTTCGGAGAGCTTCATCACCTTCCACGGTACACATTTTCGGAATCCCTAGAATTCCTATTGCGTCGCGGGAAAGTATTCCTATCAATACATGCTGTGACGTCAGCGAGTAAACAAGATAATTGTGTTAAATGCTCAAATTGATCTGTTTAGCGTACACTCTTCGTGTGTAGTATTGTATCGTGTATAAGGATTGTTGAATTTCTGAATGGAAGTTTCCAATTTTGGACTTAGAAACAGTCTACCGCATTTGGTACTATATCTGTAATGGCTTGTTCCCAACGCCCTTTCTACAATTGTTGATCTTTAGCTATATAGATATCAGAATTCAGATGCTCTGAATTAAACTGAAATAATTTTGTTTGGTAGAATATGTACTGGTGGTATACAAGTTGCTAAATTAAATATGTTCAGCACAATTCGCCAATTTTCTATAATGCAAGGCTCGGGGTATCATACTTGTTAAACATATGTCAATTTGCTGTGACATAAGATCTAATTCGTCCACCCTGTTCTTAATTTTTCCTATAGAAATCCTAGAATCTATGGTATCATGGTTTATTTATATAAATTGTAGGCATGCAACTGGCCTATCTGTATCAAGTTATTCCGCAGTTTGACACAAATATCGATGCGCAAAGACGCACCTTTGTTTATTGGCCAGTACGAATTAAAGCGCGCTTAGTCACCGAGATAAGGCGCGCTTATAAATAGTTGTCTCTCGTATCCTGCGCCCGCATCTTGTCAACACGAATATTTGTGATGCTTCTCGTTGCGCTGATTGCTTGTTTAACATTCTGTATGTTTTGGTTGATTAGTGGCCCTTTGGATTGTAAGATTGTCTATAGATTGATCGATTAGGTTGACCTTCTAAATTATCGGTCGTTGAATCTATTATTCTGCGCCTGTCATTTGTTTTGAACGAAGATTGTAGGTTGAGTATATGTTTGTACAGAATATACATATTATAATATATCATACTTATAAGTCGTTCTTCGTTTGTACGCAGGTTTAAAAGAACTTTTAACTTTAAAAATGTTTTGTGCAGTATTCTTATTCCACCCTCAATGTGTATATTTTGGATCACTGGCTTTCTAAACGCGAACTATAGCAATCTAGGACCATAAACATGTAGTATTGTTGACTTTTCGCTAAAGTAACCTTAGACGATACTGCGCTGCGCAAGCGCATCAGCCGGTTAGCGGTGAGTCACCGCACCAACCTACACGCTATATACTAATTACAGAGCACGTGCTCCCCTTGAAACGTTGTTGTTAACTACAGCCTATAGTACTCTTTATATTCTAATTGTTACGTCAATAATTACACTGTTAGTAATTATTTTTTCGTTGCGTTAGGAGCTTTTAATTATAACGCAATGCAAGTAACACAATTTTTATATCATCTTAGCCCACTAGTGTGAGTTGATTTTCGCTTTATTTTTTACTTTAAATAACTCACATTGGCACTTGTATGAAATCATCAAATAATTTCAACATTAGTAACAGGAAATCGACGTAATGTAAATTTGCAATATGTGTAAAAATAAAGAAGGTAGGAGGGTAGGTGTGGAAATGATAATGCCTGTTCGCTCAAGTAGTGCAATCGTTAGTACATTTCTATGGATGAATGTAACGCAATGATCAGACGATCATCTAGAAATGTTCCAAAGAAATCTTAGAATTGACTGAGGTTCTTCCCCACATCGTTTGAAGGGAAGCACCGTCAAGAACTTGAGGACTAATCGTGTCATAGCCATTTCCTATATTTACATGGTTATTAGTTTATATTTTTTAACCGACTGAGCAAAAAGCATTGTAATGATTTGAGATTGTTGTTCACTTCATAGACTTACTCCACAGTATAAAACTTATAAGATTTTAACATACAGAGGTATATTTATTACGTCTAGATTATAGGACTGGTATAAGATATTTATGTAAACATCTTAGTAGTGCTTGCAAGCAGTTATTTGTCTGAGGCGAAGGTGAAATTTCCATGTGGCTTATTTACCTACGCCATTTAGGTACTGTCACAAGTACGTTACATTATTGAAATCCAATTACCGAAGCGTGGGAACGCGCTAGAAGGACGAGGCAATGTCACAACCCATCGCGTATTGTCTGCCGATCCCATTTGCGGGCAATTGAATAATGTCCAAAAGCGAACAATCTAGAAAATTCTGCGGTATTTGCATACAGACAATATAAGCCACTGGGACGTGATGAATGGGCGGTTCTATTTAAAAATAGGAATCGATGATGAGTCTAAATATGAATCCGAATTCAGTTTTATCTACACTAATATTATAAGGAGGAAAACCTTGTTTGTTTGTAATGAATAGGCTCAAAAACTTTTGGATTGATTTTAAAAATTCTTTTATTCGAAATCTTCTTTATCCTCGAGTAACATTATGCTTCGGGAACGATGCTGCCCGGAACAGCTAGTATTTTATACTTTCACTAGCGACCGGCTCCAGCTTCGCACGTACTATCTAATGCGTGTTCTATCCATATAAACCTTCCTCTTGAATCTGTCTGTCTATTTGAAAAACCGTATAAAAATTCGCTGTCTGGATTTAAAGATCTATATTACGAGAGTAGACAGCGATTTAACTATGCAGTGATTTTAAAAAATTGCTATATTTTCTGCTATAAGTATACATTAAGGCTTCTGTCCTGTCGTCATCTTTCTTTTAATACACCTGCAGACATATACTTCGTAGTTATGAAATATTCTTATACCACTTGGCAACTGCACTAGCTTATTTCCAATTATTATCCCTTCTACAAGCAACGAGGATTAAAATAATATCATAGTTCAAAGGCTCATTAGCGATGCGAAACTTGTTTGGCGCAGTTAAAAAGCCTCGCTGCACTTGACAGGATTTTAATTGTGTATTTTAAAAGCCTCTCTCATCACGACCTATCATGAACACGAAGGGTGCTGGATACTGCGTTTCGTTGTTTTGCATTTCTTTATAGATGTACTATTAAGATTTATATATTTTTTATACCAAATAAGGTATTGTCATAACAATATAAAGCTGAAGGGTTTATTTGTTTGTTTGAACGCGCTAAGCTCGGGAAATTTTCGTCCGATTTAAAAAAATCGAAATGTTACATATAATTTTGTTCTTTTATTTTTATTACTTTGTAGATCTATACTAATAATATAAAGCAGAAAAGTTTGTTTCTTTGAACGCGCTAAACTCGGGAACTGCTAGTCTTATAAAGAAAAATATTTTTGTGTTACATAGACCACTAATCAATGATGTTACTGTAGCGAAGCCGTGTGGAATAGATAGTACATAATTACTATTAGTGTTACCACCTTAGCTCTTTTGGGGCTAGATCTAGTCCTTTTTTGGGTTGGTGAGCCTCAACTTTTATGATTGTACCCCAGAAGTGCTATATCTAGCAAGGTAGCCCTTTTTCTTTCAGGATCTTTAGTCGATCATTAGCCGCTTATCTCGAAAAAATCAAGTCTTTGTTGCTTTCTGTCTAGCCCCAAAGTAAAGACTGAGGTGGCAACACTGATAATTATACTAGGAATTATTCTATAGTCGTATTTTGACCTTTATTTTATGTATTCGTAACAATCAGGTGCACTATAGATTGCAGCTTTCTTTCTGCATTTAAACTAAGCCAAATGTCACATTCCTCTTGAATGTAAAGTTTTCAAATATGTTTACTTGCAAGATTTCTCGTCGTCTTCATTGCATCTTCATAGCCGAGGGACACATATTGGTTTTTAAATTAGTTTTCAATTATTAAAGCTGGTACGAAGTTACCTACAAATTGGATTTATCAAGGAAAAAAAGTCTCAAATGTGTCAAATAGATTTTTTCAGTAAAAAAATATTATGATTCCGAGCAATATAAGTCGATTATCGCGCGCATAAATCAGAATTATAATCGCGGGGACATTTCACTGTCTTGCGGGCGACTCGTAAAATGCTGAAACCGCGTCAATGTCCACATCGCTATTCGAATTATTTTGGCACGAAAACAATATCTTTAATATCGATTCTATTTTTGATCGGCGTTCACGTGTATCTCATTGAACGGGAGTGCAATTTTTGCCACGTTTAACTACGTTACCTGATGTGGGACTTTCTAGACTTATCTAGTATGGTAGTCTATTATTATAATATACTCATATGGAAATAAGATTAAAAATATTTATTTATTGACTATTCAATAGAGCGTACTAATCACTGTTGATCATGAGACATTGCCGTCTTTATTTATATATTTATTAAAATTCATCATTCTTGTACTTACAGCTAACATACATTGAATGATAGATTACATAAATTCCAGAAATACGAGTATGCTTTTCATTACTGCTGTTTTCGGAACGTTGTACTATAGGCCTTTTTTAAATGTAATTCTCGAGACAAATGAAACATAATAAATGATAAAGGAGTTTAATTAAACCGGTCAATTCAGTGCATTCAGGCATGTCGTTATGAAACTATTGATGATCATGCTGCAGTTAATCCATAGAAGGGCAAAGTTCATAAAGCACTGAGCTAATACTTCCTGAGCAATGGATGTGTGCATAATTCCTGTGCATACTTCTAACTGTTAGTCTATATGTATCCTACTATCCTACTTTTATTATTAACGAGCTGCGTCCCGCGGTTTCACCCGCCCATAGGTATAGTCCGATTCGTGCGAATTCTGGAATTAAAATCCTATGTCATTATCCTGGTTCTTAGCTATCTCCCTATGAATTTAATGCCGAAAAATTATCCTATTTGAATAAATAACTTTGACTTTGACTTTGACTTTGAATTGGTCCAGCAGTTCTGCAGCTCAACTCTCGAGTTGTGAGTGATGTTGTGACCCGAGTTTGTTTTATTTATTTATGATATACAACCCTCTTACAATTTATATGTAAATGGATATCGATATTGTAATAATTGTCAAACTATATATTATATTCATCAATATTCCTTATTCATATTAGGGGAATATCGTCTTTGAGTAGTTACTGGTTTACATATTTCCTAAAAAGTAAAGCCGGTACACACGACAGCATACAGATAGTTCATAAGTGTTATATAAATACATTTTTCCTGTATTTCAATTTTATGTTAGGGTTGCTCACGCTTGGTTTATCTCCTCCATATGCGGGCGATGTCTTGCTCTAGTTATTAGGAAGGGTTTATTGGAATTTATATTAACTAGTTTTTGCATATAGAAGAGTTCTGGATATATTTAAGATTATAAAAAGTATCTTTTCTATATATACATACTTCTAATATCTTGTCTTTCATTGTAATATGATAATTTATGAGTGTCTATGGTATACATTATTAGTTTGGTCAAATTAAAATCAAAGAAAGTGAATATTAAATTAATTGTTAAGTTGAAATTATTAACATTAGTACTTAAATTCAATGGTAAACCGTAAAATACAGCCCTAGTTATAGTAGGATGACGTAAGTTAAAGTTTTTCTTGCGGTTCGAGGAAGTACGCTATTTCTTATTAGTTGGCAGTTCACCTGAATTCCTCTCGCACACCGAATCATGGTCATTATCAATCATACTTGACGACTTTTGCTCGTTTTTAATGAAAAATATTTGTCTAGTACCCAAACCATGCGGTTTTACCTGTGTAACTTCTGTTCTCGTGGGATTTCCGAAATTAAAAGTAGCCTATGTGTTTTTCTTGATCCTTAGCTTATCCTTATATGTATACAAAGTTTCATCGGTTTCGGTTCTATATATTTTTTTTTTTTGAATTGCGATAGAAATAAAACGATAGTGGGGAAAGAATCTACCTTACATCAAAAGTATTTGGTTCTGATGAGCTTGGCCGCAAGGATTGAATGCATATTTTTATGATATTTTTTTAAATAATATAAATTTTGTTAGATCGTAGGAAGTCAAATTTTTTCTTGCTCTCGTAGTACCTATAATTTTATACGTGAAATTTTACGTTTTGAGGTCTAATTTTCTGTAAAACTATATACCCTTTGCAGGTATAAGAAAGTGAGTCTTTGTAAAAGTTAAAACAAGACTAGTAGACGCAACTTCGACTATAAGGCCAATTGGATCCTGCAAATTGGCACACTAAACCCAACCATTCAGCTTTACTATGTCTGTCTATATAGGTATATGTCGACCGCTATCTAGTTAAATATTTTACAATTCTTAAAGTTCTTAAATCGCGGCTTGTCGCTATGAATCTCGTTTAAAAAGGTCAGCAAACTTGTGTCATAGCAAAAAAATAATTCGATTTGCTGTTGATTTCTTTGATTCCATTGTGGTGAGATTCACTATTGTGATGTCGTCATATGCGAGTACTAGCGATAGGCGTGTATAGGCGTTATTTTTTGTTTGATTGTGTAACTGTTTGCACACAATGCGTATCGTTTTCTTTGTCAACGTATGTTTGTAAATATACAAATAGTTTAGTTATATGCAGCGCTGTACGTTATTCATTTCGCTATGTTAAGAGGGTGCATTCTACATGAGACTTTTCATGTTTTTCAAGGGCAATATAGAGTTTAATTATATATTATACTAGCGACCTGCCCCGGCTTCGAACGGGTGCAATGCTGTTAGTGATGATACTAAATATTATTTGATTAATCTCGTAGGGTTTACCTTGCGTTTGCAACGTAAGCGGAAAAAATTGTTAATGAACGACATCCCATTAGAAACCTCAAAAATAACAGTATTTCTCCACTATTTAATGGATGTTATCATACATATAAACATTCATCTTAAATCACTCTATTAAAAAAATCACATAAAAATCCGATGCGTAGTTTTAAAGATTTAAGCATACAAAGGGACATAGAGGAATTAGTGATAGACAGTTTTTCAAAGTGAATCTTAAGATTAATGAATGATAGGAAATATGCGATATTTTAAACTTAATCAATGGAGTTAAACCCACGCCGGTATATAACGTTTTGTATTACATAAACGGTTGCAACGCATATTAATTACGTCCCCGTTCACACGGCAGACATAGCGTGTAATTGACTAGGTGGTTGGCTTCACCAAAAAAGTCCTAGAGTACATAATACTTTGTCTGCGTTGCTACGAAATTATACCACGAGTCTGCGAATTCGTGTACTCTCTTGCTCTTAGGAATTAAAAGTGGTGAAAATTTTTATCCGAATTTTATTATAGAGACATTTTGGAAGGTATACTTTGTGTTTGGTCGTCATCATATATTACTGAAAAAGGAAAAATATTATAAACGGTTAAAAAATTTCATTCCACTACGTTGAAAATTCCAAAATACTTCAATAAGGCACTATCTAATATCATTAAAATGTTATATCACTTATGAAACATTTGTTTATTTGTATGTAATATGTATGTTTGTAATGTTTTCCAACAAAAAGTATCAGACCGATTTCAAAAATTCTTTCACTATACAATTAGAAGACCTGATCTTCATATAGGCTAAAATGCACGAGGAGCGAAGATGCATGGACCAGCAAGCGTTTTATTAGCCTAAAAGTAGTTAAAAAGAGTGAATTTTCCACGTAAACAAAAGGGCAATCTATCATACAGCGTTCAATTGTCGGGGACGGTCGGTGGGTGCGGTAACTAATGGCCGGTCTGAAAACTGCCATTTTCATTTAGCCAATTTGATACGTGACTCATTTCTGGCTATCTACAGCTATACTGTCGATGAAACTTTAAACTTGAGGTGCGGTTTGCTGTTTTTTGTGCGCTGTACATGCAATAGTGGATATGTAAACATGGAAATGTTGACGTGGCAACTAAATATTTTATAGACTATTGTGTTCAAGTGTCGAAATCGTTCTGTTATTTTGATTTATAAAAATTATTTATGAAATATGAATAATAAAGAGAATGCTAAGAGATATGACCCGTAATGTATTAACTAAAATACCACCGTTTTGTTTATTAAAATGATTAAATAACTGCACCAAATAAAATAAAACATCAAAAAAAAAATTAAACAAGAAACAAATATTAAGTACTCCTTTATTTTTCTTTAATTCTTTATTTAATATTTTTAAGGAAATTAGTTCCTATACATCCGATAGTACTTTCTAGCCGTGTTGTTTTCGTCCATTTCATAAGTCTAGAAGGCCTGATGGATAAAAATGCTGAGATAAATAAAGGAGGTAATTTTATAATGGGAGGATCTCGGTTAATGAGAATCGCAATCACTCGTCATTTTAGGTCAACAGGATCTCGCTATAGAAGTTCTCAAAGCTGCAGATTTATTTAATAATTTTAAATTTACTTTAACTAACATTTTATAGCACAAAACTTAATTTAATTGAAAATAGATCAAAATGGAATTATGCTCAGTTCCTATAAATAAAACGAGTCGTTTTAGTTACGAACAGTCCTGTATCCTACTACGCGTAAGTATTAATCGTATCGACAATAAACGTGGCTTTCACATTTATCCAACACTTGGTTGTCAATTGATTTCTATTTAACTGCTCGTTATTAGTTAATGAAAACTATTCATATCTTTAAGGTATACTATGACGCTCCTTCGTTTATAGGAACCGGGTCTTAAATGACATTTTTAGAAACGAAAGGCACCTAAAAAAATTTGCTTTCAATCAGTTGCAGAGTATTATGTTTTTCTAAATGAATAACACACGTTTTATTACAAATATAAAGTTTATAATGTATCTTTATTTATTTATTTATAATTCTTAATTGTGTAAAAAATAACTAACATACTTCTATTATACACAGTAACCTTAGATATTAACACACAAAAGGGAATCTTATTGCCGTAGCAATCCCTTGTTTAGTTTAAGCCGTATCAAAGATATTATCTAAAGCAAAGAATTGTCACAACCCTTGTTTTAACAAAGCTTTGACTATCAAAGCATTTTACATACGACGGTAATGTTTAACCGAAAACCTAATGTATCCTTTGTGGTGTGTCGTTGATATTCTAATTTATTCGCGTTTAAGTTTAATTGTTGGTGCGACTTTTGTTTTTAATTCAAATCTTTTTTATGCGTAGCGTAACTTTAGATAGGGTTTGGAAAATTATAACATACCTATATACTGTAGAGTCGTAAGAAAGATTTTTTGAAAATCAATTCCGTATTTAGAAAATTAGTGCATTAAATTGACAGAAAATGTTTTCCGCATTATAATTAAACTTTAAATTTATAATTAAACTATAGATTTAAGTCTTATTTTATTGACAGTTTTAAGTAAAAAACTTTATCAAAGTGTCATACAAACCAACATACAGTTGGTGGGAAAACGCATATCATATTATATGATAGTCAGTTATTATAATATTCAGCACATACAACAATAAGATGAGTTTTCAAGGCTATATTTAATAATGTATATTTTAATAAGCTGTACACTAGTACTATGTTGTATATTATTTACGTTACATAGCGATACACGTGCCACGATAAGTAATTTACGTCACATATTTATATTCATTTTCTTGTCTCCAGCCGAACGAAGGAAACGACAATCAGGTAGTCCTCTA
>LQNK01000481.1:425218-440996 GCA_001586405.1 Phoebis sennae | reverse complement strand
AGATCATAATTAGAATCTGCCTATACAATACCTACTATTTAATATGGCTTATATTGAATAGTTAACACAAAGTTGCTTCTATTGTATCATTATCTAGTCGGGCTCCTTAGACATAAGGATTCGCAATCAATTATCATCATAAATCATCTACATAATATATTCCAGTACACTATGGAGCGGTACAGTGATGGTGCGCGGCTCGGAGCCCGCGCGCGCACTACTGGGCCGGTACGCGGCGCGCGAGCCCCCGCACCACTGCACCGCGCCCGAGACCGAGCACCAACCGCCGGAACACACTGTAAGTGATAACTGTTATGATTGTGACGACCCGGTTGGCGCAGTGGTTTAGCAACGGTCTATTGCGCCGGCGGGTGTGGGTTCGATCCCCACGAGCAGAAAATGGAGAATGTTACTAGGTATGCCAAATAGGTTGAAAGTTTGTTACAATATAGCTTGTACCTATACAAATGCACTGTTTTTTGTTGCAGTCAAAAATACCAAGTAGTTTTAATTTTATAAGCTTTTAAACTTTCGAGTTCCGCTAAAGTCACGTGACCGCTTGTGACGTCACAAAACAGACGCCGCGCGGGCCGCGCTACTTCGCATCAACTATAATACGTGTGGGGAGCGCTATAGCGAGCGCATGAGCTGTCTGTTTTATGACGTCACACCGCCGCAATCGCCGCGTCGGGCGGTTACGATTTGTTTTGCTTATAAATCAAAAACTAATTGACGTAACAAAATAATTTTTTCAACAGTATATTTTAGTTAAAAAAAACAATATGAAAAGCGAAAAATCTAATTTTTTTAACATTCTTCATTATGATGTGATGAACATTGTAATTTTCTACTGTCTGGGTGTCAATTTATCTATATTATGTATGTATTTACAAAAAAAAAGTATGTTTAAGTATTTCTATCAGTTATCTAGTATCCATAGTACAAGCTTTGCTTAGTTTGGGACTAGATAGCGTTGTGTTAAATGTCCAGGAATATTTATATATTTATTTATTTATTATTATTATATTATTAATATTTTATACCTGTGTATGTACACCAAAACTATTTAAAAAATATAGTTTCAAATAGTGCCGCATGCAAACGTCTGGCAAAACTTTAGAAGCTTTTAGTAAATAAAATGTGTGGTTAGTGTTTCACTTGGTTTGCAAGCGCTTGATTAAAAATAATTTGTCGTAAGCGCTTGCTACGCGGCCAACTTACAACCTTAATTACCTAGTCTTTTTAAGAATTTTTTAACAACCGCATTTTCAGTATTTAATGTAAAAATAACTTAAAACTTGGCTTAAAAGGCCTGTATATCCATCCTATTCCTCTCCCATAATTTTCTACTCCTTTCCCTACTTCCTGCCATTATACCTCTCCTTATCTATGCAATGCTGTATATTTATGCAAGCTTCCACTTCTGTGAGGTTCTTTAAGTACACACTCATTACCCATGTGTGCACATGCACACTAAAATAAATAGACTAATCAGGACAAAGTATTGCGATCATAATAAAATATTTCCAAATTCAAAAATTGGTGAGGCGTATCGTCGTAGATGGCACCTATCTATAATATAACTGTGTCATCTATGTATTAAGATGGATTTACTTTAAATTAAATAAAATACTTTTTAAAGCATTTTAGCCGCGGTTTATTATACATTATTTTTAATCCGACGTTTCGAGCACTTTACAGCGAGCGTGGTCACGGGTGACTGGGATGACAGTTATCTTCATAATATATATTATTCATAGTGAATAATAATGGAAAATAAACCACGTTTAAAATCCTTTAAAAATTATTTTATTTATATGGAAAGTACTTGCGTTAAAACAAACACAAAAAAATACTATGCATTTATTTGCAGACGGCGAGTGAGGTGTGGTCACTCGGGTGCGTGATATGGGAAGTATGCGCGTGGGGCGCGCCCCCGCCTCGCGCTCCGCCCCCGCCGCATTTACCTTGCCCATACCGCGCTCATTTGTAAGTATATCTAAAAATATATGTTTATTTATAAAAATTGAAAAATGAATGCTACATACAATAAAACTGCAGGAATTAAAATTCTGTATCTTAAATATATTTTATAAATAATTAGTGGGGTTGTTACTACTTCCAAATTGAACTCGTTTTTTTTGTCTGTATGTCTGTATCTTTCTGCGTGCATTGCATGAAAAGACAGATGTGTGTGTCATATTTTAAGGTGTATAAAAATTTCTAATCCTGGGATTTCCATGGCATCAGAAGTTACGCGGATGAAACCGCGGGGCGTGGCTAGTACACATATAAATAAAACATTTTATAATCAAATCTTGAGTTTTGATTTAAATGTTTTAAGTTTTAGACTAGAATTGTCTCGGTCAAAGACAAGTCTTTGAGTTTATTACATAGTTAGATTGTTTCGAATAAAAACGAAACCGGCAATGAACAAAAAAAATGTAATGACATTCTAAAAGCGCCTTGCGTTCGATTTGTAAAATAAAGTATTGGACTCTTACTACCTCTTCTTTTTCTCTATTCTGTCCCGTTCAGTATGCTTAATTTGTTGTATTATCGACATTACTTTATTTAAGCAACTCGCCTAATTTGTTTCAGATACCAAGTCATGCAACTCTGCTGGAACCCGGCACCGGAGAGTCGTCCAACGTCAGCGCAAGTGCACGCGCTGCTCAACCACCTGCACACCACGCACTCGCGCACCGACCGCGACGACGCGCGCTTCGAGGAGCGCTGGCAGAGACTCAAACCCAACACCATCCCCAAGCTCGACGAACACGTCGCCATCGTGCACGCCCCCTCCACCTCCACAGACTCGCAGTTCGGCTCCGACCCCGAATTCGAAAGCGCACGAACCATACAGGACTCCCTCAGCGTCTGCGATACCGCAGTGTCGCGGTCGAGCAGCATCATGTCCGATAAAGAACCCCTCTCGGTACAAATTAAGTCAGATAGCCTGACCAACCTTCACGGCTCGTTTGAGGACGTCCGAAATATTTACCTCACGCACAACGAAGCGGCAGCCTTAGATTGCCATCAAGGCAATATCAGCTTAGAGGAAAAAGAACAAGATCGCTCCGATAGCTCGGTGGACCCCTGGTTGAAAGACATAATCACGGGCAGCCAGGATGACGTCAGCTATTTTAAAGACGTGAGCGACGTGATAAAGAATCTCGATAATATATTGAATTCGGAAAAAACTTCGAGCTCAGAATCGAGCCACCAAGCGAGCCCGTCCAGGGACAACCTCAGCTTGGAGTGCAAGAAGGATTACCCGATGCAAACGAGCCTCGTCAAATCTCCGGGCATACGAAATTTCCAGAATATTCTAGAAATGGGTTTCGATTCGAAATCAGAGGAATGCGAAACGTGCGAAGACGATGTCGATCGTGAGACTATCGGAACGTTGAGCCATTCCTTCGAACGCCACAGCGATAGCACCAGCCAGTACACTCTAGAGAATATAACGCCCGAAACGCCCATCAAAGATTTCACCACACACTTTAATGAATCTCCTACGATCGAACAAAATGTTAGCTTAGTTAATGAGAATAACAAATCTTTGCCTCACGATAAAGAATTGCCAAACGATAGTAAGTTAGAAGATAGTGATATACACGTACCTAAGCTGAAGGAATTATGCGAAGCCACGATACCTAGTATAAGTAATGGAATGGGAAATGAAAAAGACTGTACATCGCACGATAGTAATATTAATGTAAGAACTGATATTTCGGAACAAACTAAGTCAGTAGGTTTAATGCCAAGCGAAGGAATTGCTAAGTTAGAAGAAGTAATGTCTATAAGTAAGATAAGTGAACAACAAGCATTACAAAGTATGGCAAGTGATCAGATACAGATGCCTGATAATGATTCAGATAAGAATATTGATAATGTTTTAGTTACTCATCTAGTCAGTAAGGATTTTAGCGTAAGTGATAGTGAAATTAAACAACCAGAAAAATCAGTAACAAGTGAAGACTGTAGTAATTTAGACGCCAACGTTAGACCGGCACATGATATTAAAATCGAAACGTTTGATATTCTTAAAGATAAAAAAGTGAATGAAGAAACTGTAGCAGTCGAAGATAAAATAGTACAAGATAAGTTATCTTCCGAACCAGACACAAACATACATATCGAAGAAACGAAAGAAATGTCCAAAAATATTGATGTTAATGATAAATCTATTGTTATATTTGATCAAGTTGAATCTCCTGAAGCCAAAATTGTCGTTGATGTAGCCTCAATAAATAATCCGGCTGCAGATATATTGCATCATACTCATGAAATTGATACTTTTGTGGTTAGCGGTACACTTTCTGCGTCTCAAAACTGTGATCAATTCTTAAAAAATGAAAAAATGGCACAAGAAAATCAGTTCAATGCAGTTAAAATCGATAAAGAAGCACAAAGTATGCCCTTAGATGTTATAAGTGCATTACGTAATGAAGAGTCAATTGATAACAATAAGGAAAAGGAATTGAAAGAAGAATTGCCAGTTTGTGAAACAGATGTTTTAAATTTAGTCGAATTAGATAACGTTAATATACCAGATAGTGCTAAATTACAAAGTGAACAAACAGTTGCTAATGAAACGAACAAAGAATGTTATAATGAAGCAAAATCAGTAGTTACTTCGTCATTAGATAACAATCTTAATAGTTCAAACTCGAATAAAGATTTGATTGAAAAATGTTGTGATACAGAAAGTGAATTATTACCAGATGTGAAACAAACTAACTTAGAACATGTAAGAAATAATTCAGAGCTTCCTGATTTAGTACAAATAAGTGATAATGCATCCGTTGAAACGAAAAATACTCTCGAATCTCATGAATATATGAATCCTCAACATGATACACCTGAAATAGTACAAAATACTAGTAGAGATATGATTTTATCAGATCCTTATCTTGAAGTTAGTGGAGAGGATGAAGCAACCCTTCAATATAGATCATTACAATCTGCCATTTTGCCAAGTGAACCCACAGAAAGCACTGTTTATATGGATTTGTCGAGTAACGAGAATGATGAAGCATTTAAAAAAATCAAAAAAGATATCACTAAAGATATAACGTCACCATACTCAGAAATATCCGATGTGGAATTAAATGCTTGCGGAAAGAACGAATCCACAGTGTACATGGATCTCCCTCATGTTATAAGAGAAATGGATGTCTTTTTACATTCAGAAAAGATTTTGAGTAGTCGAGAAGTCGATTTTAAGGATAACGCATATGCGAGCACGCCTCTAGGCAGCAATAGTTCAGTAGAAAACGTAATAGATAATGTATCGGAAAATGAAACTCTAGTTGAAACAGTGCCCGACTACGGTCCAGGAGTTTCATTGACGAAATTAGAACAGAAAAGTGTCCCGGACAACTTCAGTCCGTTTGAATCTCCCACAAAAAGTCACCACACAGACACCTACGATGAAAACAGTTCCGTCGTTTTAGGCCCATTTGAACAGTGCTCGTTAGAATTGTACAAAGGTGTCAAGTCCGGCATCGATCTAGTGGATTTGCCTAAAGAGGAGCTCTTAGCGTTTTCGTCGAATTTCAGCGAAATAAACCTCGAAACGCCATCACCGTTGCGCGATGGAAACTTTCTTAACGAAGTACCGGATTTAGTTCACGACGATTTACAATACACTGAAGCGTCCACGAGCGAAGCTAAACCGGTATACGACTCGCCCGAGAATGTAACAGACGAAACATCGACAACAGAAAAGCGAGTCTCGCCGTCGACTCCGCCTAATTCACCGGGCAATTTCTTAGCGTCGACGTCTCAACAGGCGTATCTAGTCGATATCGATCTCGATGCGAACGAACCTATGCAGAATATGGATTTGGAATTGCAAATGACGACGAAATTAGCGATGGCGGAGAACGAAAATAATATGAATATAGAATATTCTGGGCCGTTAGAAGAGGGGGAGTTGGATGGGTCGCGTACGAACGATACGCTGCCGGAGTCGTTTTTGGCGGGAAACGGCGGGCCCGTGGACGAGCCCGGCGCCATTGATGAGGAGAGGATGAAGGAGTTGCGGAACGAGCTGGAATTGAAGCTGCCTTTAGCTCAGGTTAGTCATTAATTTGGTTTTTGTTTAATCAAAAATGTATTCCTTTTTTAACCGACTTCATAAAATAAACAGGAGGTTATCAATTCGGGGTGTATGTTTTTAAATTGAAATTATTTACATATTTGTATATAGCTTTTAAAATTTGTTATACTATTTGTCAGGACTTTGTATTTTACGTATTTTAAATAACATTTTAGTTTTCTGTAAGTTGTCTGTTTTTTGTGTGAAATATGTCAAACTGACCTACAAAGAAGCTTTGTTTAAGACATTAAAATTTTATATGGAAACTTATATTTATTTATTGGCTTTTATTTTGTATTCAGATAATATAGATTATTTATTATACAGTATTACAAATAAATAACTGATCTCTCAGGTGGCAGGTATAGAACCTGCTTCGTCGTGGACGGAGCTGCCGCCGCCGCCGGAACTGCTGGTGACGTACGGCGCGCTCTCGCCTATCGCGGAGGAAACTAAGCATCAGCTGAACGCGTACGAAAACGACGATAATTGTGAGTGATAAAACCTTAACTACTGAACTAATGTTTTAAATACGAAAGTAACTCTGTCTCTTTGTGACGCCTAAAACACTGTACCGTCTATGAAATTTAGTAACAATATAATTTGAAAACGACAAAGGACATTGTTATTCTGAAAATCGCACGAAAAATTATCATCTATCTACTCTAATATTATAAAGAGGAAACGTTTGTTTGTTTGTAATGAATTGCCTAAATAATTACTGGACAAACATTAAAAATTCTTTCACTATTCGAAAACCACTTTAGCCACGAGTATCATACGCTATAATATAACATTATGCTACGGGAGCGAAGCCGCGCGAATCAGATAGTAATAAATATATTGTACGTTATATTAACGCTGAACTACCGTGAGGCCTTAAGCTATAATAGTGTCTATGGTTGTTATGTATTTAGTTCGATGAAACGAAGTCGCGGAATACACTTCTCTACATATTAAATCCGGAATCGTTTCTTCTCGCACAGGGAATACATCAGTGTTAACGGAATCTTCGTCCTCGTGCGGCGAGCTGCCGTCCGCGCCCAACCACTCCACCTACACCGTGTGCACGGACCGGCAGCGCACGCACACGCCGCCGTGAGTGTTATTTATTTATTTATTTCAATAGCAACACAAACACAATAAAGAAATACAAAAAACACTTTATGTATCTTTAAACTAGCATATAAAATAACTGCTTAAAGTAAAACATGTGTTGACAATATGTTTAATTTATAGATATGAGCAGTTCCTATTGAATAAGCAAAGCAAACGCGTTATATAAAAGACACGTACGTTTAAATTACTTAAATAAATATTACTATAATATAGGCCTAGGAATAGTATACAATTTCAATAAAAACTATATTGATTTAATTAAACTCTAATATATTATACTCTTGTTATTCTGTGTTGTACTTGGAAATTGTTTTCCTCTTATGTAAAGTAAAAGTTCGCTATATTTTATTTATGTAACAGTGTATGCGCAGAAGTGGTTCACCTGATGTTGATGGGGTGGCAACACATGTATTCTAAACCGTCGCCACACGGGTAAAACTTGCGGCATTTATAACACAACAAAAATATTATTAATATTATTAATTGATGTAAGCTGCTTGTTTTTTATATTTAATTAATGCATATATTTACAGTATCACAATGAGTGCTGACAGTCTGAATGCCAGCCCTTTAAAGAAAGTCACCGAAGACGTCACGCCACCGATCGATGATCGAACTTACAATAAGAACGACGAAGAGAAAGAGTCCAATTGCGAAAGAATATCTCAAGTGTCTCCATTTCTCTTGAGCCCAACCACCGATACCTCCGCGCCTGATAACTCAGATTTAAATGCTGCACTATCAACTCTTTCTAAAGCAACCGTTCCTACAGATGCCAAGTCGTCCAAACCTTCTGAAACACAATGCTTGTCAAAAGCAACCAGCATAGATTCATGGTGTTCGAATGATACCCTATACAATGTGGAGGAAAACTTCGATGATCTAGCCATGGATCCCGACTTGCCAATCGATTTTCAACCTGAACACGATATAGATAAGAGTGAAAGTGACGATACACTAACTCACAATGGAGACGACAAGGAACTTAGCCACTGTTCGACGTACATTGTTCATGATAGCAAATCAGAGGCTTGCGATACTTTCTCTCCTGATTCGATTACAGCCAACGACAACTATACGTACACGAAAATGAAGACAGGAACGACACCTTCAGTGAATACTGACCTTAACGATTCCACGAAAAATACTCAAACCAAAGATCTAGCATATGGCACTCTTGCATCAGGAATGCCCTCATATTCCAACTGCACCACAGAAGTTGCCTCCGCCTTCGAAGATACGTGGAAACTTCCTCAGCCAGAATTAGTCAGAAGATCTCCTATTGGTGATGAAGTACATTTTACACCACCGAGACAGATTGAAGACAAAAGCCTTGAATATGAAAGTCCACAATTAATTTTAGAGCCAAGTTTAAAAAAGATGGACAGTGTGGACATTACTTGTTTCAACGAAAAGGGCGGAGAGATGGAACATTCACTTGTTATTGATCATCCACTCGTGTCGATAGAAGTGAACGATAGTCCGAATTTCAACTTCAAAGAAATGGCGCATACAGTTACAAGCACACCGGTTACGGAAAACGATATGGAAGACGTAGAAGTAATTCCATGTGAACTGCCACAGGTGAAAGTCGAACAGACAGATTCTGAAATGAGCGTAAATAGCTTAACGAATTTCCAGTCGTTTTTACACTCTGTTGAAATTCGACCGCAAGATATATCATCCAATAACAGCAAAGCATGTGGAACGAGCTCAGATATGGATATTCTAGAAAGTGATAGCAGAATATTTAGCAAAAATAGCAACGCTGATAGTCTTGCTGTATCGAAAAAGACCATGTCGTATTCAGATTTTGAAAATTCAGCTATCACAAAACCTCAGGATATTAATTCAAGACAAAAATCGAATCAAAGCATGGAGAGCGGCGTTGGGTCTGAGGATTTTCGGAACTTTGAGACCTCTGTAAGAGATCGACCGCAGGATTTATCATCACTAATCGACGCCAGTTCTCTTCTACTTAAAAGTGAAAGGAGATCTAGCGAAATTGCCATCAACAGTTTTATGAATAAAACGTCCCATGTTCCTGAACAGTCGACGAGTAAAATAGAGCCCGAACAGTCTGTTATAATAAACCCGACATTTTCAAGCTTTAGAGAATCGCCAGATATGGACACTTACCAATCGAATATATTCATTACGGATTTGGATATTGAAGATGAGAACGAACAACCACATTCTATAATTATTACAGAAAGTCCGTTACTGGCAAAAATTAATGCGAGCAATAGTTTTGATTCACATAAGGAAGAAAATCGAAAAATGCATTACGATTCTCATATTAAGGCTTCTGATATTAGCCCAAAATTTGAATCAGAAGTGAATGGAATGATCACCGAAGCTTTTCAAAGTAAAGAAAATGTAGTAACAAATGTGTTTGAATCTCCAAGTAGTTCGGACCAAAAAAACGATCAAATCGAAAGTGAATCCGTCGAGAAACTATCAGACGAAAAAAAGGAAAACAGTATTAAATGCAACGGTGGCAATGAAGTATTCGCGACGGTAAATTTTTTAAACGAACCCTTTGAAGAACTCTTAGAAAGTAACGTTGATGATCACGAAACGAACTCAGATTTAAACAAAGAAATGGTTAGTGAGATATCAACATTAAATATGGGTTCCAATGAGGCTAAGAGCCCTGAAGAGAATCAGTCAGAATTATATGTGAATATAGAAGCTATGAATGGGGACAGCGAAAGTCAGGCGACAACAGCTACGGAGGATTTTTTACAAAACGAGAAGAAGTTTTGTCAGTTAGATTCCTATTTGCCACAACTCCTGAGTGATATTAGATTCACAGGTCAGTTATTAGTTTTAAAATTTCATCTAATTATTTAGTCTTTATATATTTAGTTATTATTGCGATTGATTCCTCTGAACCATTTTTCATTGTTGACCAAAAGCTTTGCTTGTTATGACATCTTTTCATAAACATTCAGATGTAACCAGAATATGGCAGCCTTGATTGCAATTACCCAGGATTAAAATATATGGTGGTGAAACTTATATTTTTCGTAAATATTAATACCCTCTTTAAACATTTAGGCCCCGGCTCAGAAATAATGAGCACATCCTTCAGCCAAGATTCACCAACCGAGCCGACGTCGCCCGAATGCGACAGAGAGAGCGGGACAGAGAAACTCGACAAGCCCAGCGACCTGTTGAAAGAGTGGGACAGCGATACAGACTCGCATTCCACTAACTCTTCTAGCGGCGAGTTTATATGGAAGGTAAGTTATTTGAAAATCGAATTTGGAAATTTATTAAGAGAAATGTGGGATATACTGTAGTGATAAAGGAAAATGGTCTCTCCTGTTAAGAAATTAGAATTACTTTTGCATTAAATAATATTCTATCTTGAAAGCGAAGCCTGAAACTAATATTTGTAACTATAAGGAGAGTTTTCTTGAATTCTTAACTTTTATTTAAAGTGTTTTTGTGCTTGAATAGTAAAGTTACAAATGTTAGTTCTGAAAGTTTCGCAGAATATTTATTCCCCTGGATAGGCTGTTTTTGTTTTGTGTTTGTTTTATATTTGTGTGAAGTTTCTTAACAAATTTATTGACCTCTTGACAATTAAATTGCATGTTTTTATTACTTTTAATTTTCAATAATTGATTTTATACTTATAAAAGGATTGAAAGAGTTAAGTTTGTATTTGAATTGTATTTTTTTATTATTAGTTTGTCATGTCAATAAATTTGTATGATTTTTGGTGTTTTATGCTATTATTTCAAAGAGAAGCGTTATTAAATTTATTTTTAATTTTTATCAATGTATTTTGTAGTTAATATAGTTTGGTTTATGTATAGTTTACCTGTAATGTAGATATGTAAATGATTCCTTTTCTTAGAGTTCCTTATGTTTGCATTTTTTTATTTTTTATTGTTATCAAGCAAGATTATCAATAAGCAAGGAAATAGATTATATGGTCTGATTTGTGATGAAAAATATTTTATATTTCACCCAGAACACTTCTCCTCAATGAAACACAACCCGTAGTAAAATCCTGTTTTACTACACAATATGTACTGTTCCCAAATATTACTTATTTTAAACATTTAAAAGTAATGTCGGTATATGTAATAGATATATGGTAAATGGGTGTTGCTTTTGCTTAAAACAATCTTGTGATACAATTCTGCCATATTTAACGTATTTAAATTTAGACCTTTGTTAACACCAAATTCTATGTTTTATTAATTGAAATCACCGGTATTCAAATAATAATTTATGTTATTATTATTTGAACTAACAAGATATGTCCAAACCACAAAATGGAGAGTCCATTAAGTCAATCAAGTTAAAAGAATATAGTGTTAACAAACATTTATAAATTTGGAAATGTTACTTTACCTACAAATAGGCTATAAAAATGGGGGTATTCTATAATATTTAATGATATTCGGTGACGGTACATTAAACCCCGGTGTCGGTGTGCTTGCATGTGTGTGTGTGCATAGGACGGCGACGGTCGCGAGACTGCGCTCGTGCCGACCACGCGCTTCGACCACGTGAGTGTGCCCCGTACCTTATGTAAGGGACGTTGTACAATGTTGCGGCGGTAGTTTGAAATTAATTTTGCATAGATGAAACAAGTTTCGGTTTATATTAAAATATATGGGATTGTAAGATGTAAAAATGTGCTTTGAAATAGTTTGAATTTGTTCTTTTATTAATAATATTGAGAGGTTTTGCAAAGTCCTGTTAGGTATATCTTTGTGTGATTAGTATGAACAAAATAATGTTTTAAAGATTTCTATTCAATCAAGGATAAACTGCTGTTTGTTAGCATCTAAAGCAAACCATGAATTTAGGATACAACATATTTTTGTAAATATTTTTATATGATTCAAACATTCAATGCCCTTAACATTTTATAACGTCGATGTTTGTATACCTTTAGTATTTAAATTACCCTTTTAACACAGAAACAATGATCATTTAATAGATACTTGTATTCAATAACAGAAATAAATATTTGTATATAACGTTAATGTTATATAAGACATTGTTTCTATGTATATTTAAGACTAAATATCATTCGCCTGCTTCTAGCTTCGTGCTTGTTTTGGTTTCTTTTGCATGTGTTATATTGGAATAGTCAATAAGTTATGTATAAACATTATTATGCTAAAACATCATCCATATTCATTAATGTCATTACTTTATATCAAATAGCAGATGAAAAAACTACGCCTAAAGTATACAAGTAGCATCACAGCGTGACTTTTTTCGAGTAACAAGTATCGCCTCTACTAACACAAGCTTAACATTGTCTATTAGATAAAATTTATCGATATGAATATAATATCTAATACATAATTTTATTTTATTCTTAATATCTCCAAGTTTTTCAGAAATATCATTAACATTGAATATACGCCTATAACCATTTAGTGCTATCATAACTCTATCATTTTCAATAACATAATACTATATTAATTGCTACCCGTCTCTTTCGGGTTATCTAGCACATTCATTAGAATGTAAATCTTAATCTAAGTCACTAATAACAGAAGATCAGCAACGAGGGTAGATTTTCTATTTGTATAAAAATCTTACAAACTTCGTTTTACTGTTAAAGTACTTGAATTGACAGAGACCGAGTAAAAGCATTATTGCAGTTAGCAATTATAGTATTACAGTTTATTTTGCATGCTGTGACTGTTACAGCGAAACATGTTGAACAATTATTTGTAACACCTTTCATACCATGAATTCAAGCAAACAAAGATTTTGAATTTGAATTTGAATTAAAAAAAATAATAAATATACCCGTAGGTATTATGAAATAGAAAATCGAATCTACCTTCATTGTTGACTATGCTTTATCGATGTTGCATATACGTGCTAAATTTGAACCAAATCGTTCTAAAATCTAACAGCAGCGGGATAGCGGTCAGCCGAGCCGCGTTGACGACGGGCCGCACGGGTCGCGGTCCGCGGAGGGCGGGTCCGCGTCCGACTCGGGCTCCGGCTCCGGCTCCGGCTCCGGCTCGGAGGGCGACGAGGTGGAGTTCGTGCCGTCCTCGTGGGACTGCCGCGCCGCGCCCGCCAAGTCCTCGCTGAGGAGCTTGGAGCAGCCGGCGGTTAGTGCCCCTCTATAAAATTATTATATAATTAATTAATCATTTTGTTTTGTTAGTAACTTAACATATCCATGCATATTGTGTTTACCTATAGGTGTTCGTTGCATTGTAACTATTTATATGGAATAATGTTAATCATACACATGTATACTATGTAAACGAATGTTGGTGAACCTTAAATAAATAAATAAAAGAGAAAATACTTTTTAAGTTTTTTGTAATATTTGATTATTTAATACTAGCTGAGCTTTGTGGTATCACACGCTTCAGATAAATAACCGAAGAGACTTTATTCTCTTTATGTATTCCATTAAGGTAATATAATAAGAACATTGATCCTTAACCAATTATAAGTACATCCCCCCTTTCTATGTCCACAAGTTTCCATTAAACGGGTTACCTGATAGAAATCGCTTCGATACGATAAACTTCTTGTATGTACAAACAAGTATGTTTATTAGTTATCTAGTTTCCATAGTACAAGCTTTGCTTAGTTTGGGACTAGATGGCGTTGTGTTAAATGTCCAGGAATATTTATTTATTTATCACGTTTTAGGACGGCAAGAAGCGCGTGGTGTTCAAGCGACAGAAGTACCACTGCGTGTACGAGTACCCGCGCGAGGCGTGCGACGAGCTGCACGAGCCCGCGCACTATCTGCCCGACCTGTCCACTTACTGCGGTAATTGTGTTCACTTGTCATATCTTATCGCGCGGTGTTCGAGCGACAGAAGTACCACTGCGTGTACGAGTACCCGCGCGAGGCGTGCGACGAGCTGCACGAGCCCGCGCACTATCTGCCCGACCTCTCCACTTACTGCGGTAATTGTGTTCACTTGTTATATCTTACGTAACAATTATAGGCGATATCTGAATTACATGTAAATGTTTTTTGTGCAATTAATCATGGAAATTATGGTGTGAATGACGTATTATCCATATATATGTTATAGATGTTATGGCGTAGGCATCCGTTAAGAAAAGGTTTTGATCAAATCCCACGGGAACGGGGAAAACAGATATACGTGGATGAAATCACGGGGCGACGCTTACGTCATAACATCTAACTGCATGCTAAATTTCGACCGATCCGTCCAGCGGTTTAGGCTGCGTTGATAGATCACTATGTCAGTCAGTAATTCTGTCTGTATGTCTGTATCTTATTCACGTCTAAACAACTAAACCTATTTGATTTAAAGAAATTTCCTACCAATGTACTTTGAAACACGAGAAAGGACATAGGATACATAAAATTTCGAAACCGTGGGGTACACCTACTTTATTTACTTACTCCACAGGGACCCAAAGTGAGTCTTGGCGTCCGAAGTCCGAGTGGAGCCCCCCATTCTTTTCTGTTCTAGTTTAAATGTGATAACTAACTATTGACTTAAAGATGTTCAGCGATGCTGCATCTATAACATTAATATTTTTGTATAACACGTACTATTTTTAATTGATATCCAGACTGGGACCCGGGCAGCGTGGAGGAGGCGGAGGCGGGCTACGGGCAGCTGTTCGGCTCGCCCGCGCCGCTCGATCTGTTGCCGCTGCGTGCGCCGCTCGCACTTGGACCCGGTGAAATTTGCAATTATTTCATTTAAATTACGTTTTATGATTTATTTATTTATTACCCACTTATTTAATTTTGCTTACGTTTTATCATTTATTTATTTATTTGGGTAATAAATACCAATAGTACAACACGTACACTAAAATGTAACAAGAACACAATTAGGTTTTAAATCATATGTGCGTACCAATTATAGGTATGTTCAAATTGCGCCATATTAAATTGCAATTAAAATACAAAAATGGAATAGGGAAGCTATATAAGACAACTTTATGCTTAATATTCATCTAAATGTACAATTTTTTTATACTTGTGACAAATCATCATTATCATGTAACATTAGTGCAAAAAATTGTATACTTTTTGAATTTACACTAATGTTATAAAGGAGATTTGATTTTCTGTTTGTTTCAATTGAATAGGTTTTTTTTTAATTGAAAGTACTGGAACGATTTGAAGAAATAGTTTACCATTGGAGTCCTACATTATACCTACCTGATGACCATAAGAACAGCTTGTAATACAAGCATATAACATCTAAGTACCCAAGTATTTTTAAATTAAATTATAAACTTAAAACAAACATGTCCTGTGTTTATTTATTTATTTATTTTATTTATTAGCCACACCAACAGTGTCCACATAAAAACTACGAGTAATTAAATGGAAACATAATTAACTGTGTTGACCAAATTAGTTAAAATTTTCAATAACCTAAATAATATTTCAGATTACGACGATGACTTCTTCATATCCTCCTCGGCGCGGCCGTTCGAGCTCGGCGTGATGTCCACCACCAGCCAGTTCTTCCCGGGCATGCACCTCAAGCAGCAGCTCCTGCAGCACGTGGACGACTTCCCCGCGCCGCCCTC
>LQNK01000481.1:369627-409888 GCA_001586405.1 Phoebis sennae | reverse complement strand
TGTACTGTGGAATCGCGGAACACCCTGTCGTTAATAAGCTGTAAGGTAAATAAATATTCTGGGATATTGAACGCAATGCCATCTAATCGCCTGTGTGAGATTCGATAGGTACACACTCATTACCCATCTGTGCACACGCACACTAAAGTAAATAGACTAATCAGGACAAAGTGAGCGATCATAGTAAAATATTTCCAAATTCAAAAATTAATGGGGCGCGTCGTCGTGGATGGCATTATCCATACTAACTAAAAATGTTTTATATCGACCTCCATTTCAATATATTATAATAACAAGTTAATAGTCCATTGGATCATCTGTTATTGCAAAATGTGAAAAATTAAGGTATAATAAAGTAATTGTAATTGTTAGAAAAAAGTATCGTAAGTGTTTTGAACCTTGAAATAGTGTGCATTATTAATGGAAACACAACATTGCAGGTCACGCGTCGCCCGTGCTGGGCGTGAGCTTCAGCTACGACGAGAGCCTGCTCGCCTCCAGCGACGCGTCCGGCCTCGTCATCATCTGGCGCCGGAGCTGATCCTACACCGTACTGAATTTACTAAATATATGCCTTTGAGAATCTTCTTAGTACTTATATGCGCTTGTTGACTTTCGAATTCGTCCAGCCTGGCCATCTGACGCGGAGCTGATCCTGCACCATACCGACGTTAACAAATACTTACTTCAAAAGCCTTCACGAATCCTCTTAGACAATAATATAACAGCGCGTTTTGATCCGCTGGAGCTTGGCAAAAGAAAAACGATGTGAAGTTTTGACTACCCTGTAGCTAACGCAAAGCCACTAAGTAATAAAAATCATAAATTCTCAATGATAAAGTCTTAGCGCATATTGATAGCGCCGGGAACACGCGGGAACGGGGGAACGTAACTGGGGACGCATCCGGCCTCGTCATCTTCTGGCGACGGAGCTGACCATCATCATACAATTACCCGTAACATGTCCCTTCGGGAACCTGTAAATCCTCTTAGAGCAGGAATAATGAACCAATGGTGGTGACACGATATCTTCAGCACGTGTCACAAAAATTAGGGAAAAGTGTGGAGTATTATGATCGACCGCGAGGATAATATTGAATTTTATAACAAGAATAAAGCTAATATTATTTGCTGGATTAATGAAAAATAAATAAATGGCACTTTTTGTAGGAGAGCTTTTAGTAGGAGAGATGCATAAGGATCAAGGAGAATATTATCGCATTTTAATACAAGCTGCTTACCTCCAGCGATGCGCCCGGTCTCGTCATGGTTTGGCGACGGAGCTGATCCACCTTCACGTTACAATTGTTGAAAAAAATCTTTATTGACATTTTCATTACAAATTAAAAAAGAAACTTACAAATATGTAAATGTTGCAAAATTTAAATTGAAATAATAAATAACTTTAGAGAATATCAGCGCATTTTGGTCTTTGAATGATCAGTACAAGAAACACCAGGTCGTGCATTAATAGATAAAATATATTAAAAAAAAACTCAGATTATCATATCAGATTATTATATTAAAAAAAACACCACGTCAATAATTGTTATTAAAAATAAGTCTAAGTTTAAGCCTGAAATTACAAAGGAGCCTGTAAACAATGCATCATCTATGATGCTTTTGTTTTTGGTTATTTATATAGTATATTTAATTTCGAATATTTGGTGCATTAAGTAAAAAAAATATTCTTTATTTTTTTTTAATTATTTATGTAAGAACGCTGTTGAAAAGTGTTATTAGGTAGATATTGTTATAAAAAAGTATGGACGAATTAATTTTGAAATGGTTTACTATATATTTTCAAATCCCATAATTTATTATATGTTTATTACTGTTATTAGATATAGAAAAGAATCAACACTCCTTAATTGTAAGTCTTCAATATGACAAAATTCGAAATAAAAATTTTAAAAATATATATTGTTTTATATTTTTTCTATTAATATATTAAGAGGTTCGACCACACGAAATAAATATGCAGAGACCTCTGATAATCACTGCTATCCCTTGATTCCTACACAAACTTAGCAAAAGAACAATATATAAAAATACAACCTTATTTTTTGTAATTGCAATAAATATAATTTGTATGAATAGGTACTACAGTACCTACGCGGAATTCAACAAATGATACATATTTCCTAAGCGCTGAATTATACCTAATAACTGCCCCATAAAAAAATACGTACATTAACGACTTAACGAAAAATAGGTAGATACGTACGTTATTTTTCTTTGAGTGATTTGCATTTATATAGCATATTTTTATGAAATAAAAATAATCATGAACTTACATTGATACGCGGCTTTGCCTTAGATCGGAGTTTACCTATAAATCAATTAAAGATATTTAAAAAATAATTAAGGTCTATCTAATCTAATTGTATCTAATTTAGCCTATCTATATAGAAAATTTCATCAAAACCCATTCAGTAGTTGACGTATGTGATTGACACGCACAAATACAACGTTTCACATTTATAATATTAGTTAATAAGTCGGATTATAAAAAATACACTATAAAATACTTGTAACAGATTAAAAGTTATTTCACGTTAACATAATGGTATACCTAATACCAATTTACTGGCTGGAACCACGCAAGAAAAAACACAAGCTACTACGATAATTCTCAAAGGCTTCGTGAACTTAATACACTACTAAGAAAAAATTATTGTAACATATCTTACTACGTTCCCAGAAAACTAGATTAGTTCTGGTGAAATACTATCGATAATATTTATTGAACATGTTTTAATTGTTTATTTTCTAATCGCTTTTATTATATCGGATAATTAATTCGCTGAACCCGTCGGTTAGCAAATTAATTAAATTGAAATACTAATCCATGAGTTAAAATTGTGCAGACATAACAGTTAAATATCTTTAGAATATGTAAACATTGGAATACTTTTGTAATATACAATAAATTTTATTAATTAAACCCGTAAGCATACTTAGTTCCTATAAAACAACACTGCAATTTACATATTAGTTACGTGTATGGTGAATATACATTCTTAATTTATATCGTTAATGAAAGCACAAACGATAATTCCGTTAATTACGAGTGCTCTTGACTGCACCGCAATTTCCCAGTAATAAATGATGTTATGTGACGCCCCAGTATAAATCATACTCAACCATTAATCTTTTGTTGGACTATATGTAACTAGTACTTATTGTAATTTTCCCTCAAATTTCCTAGAAAAGAAATCCATCTCTCCATGTTGAAATTAAATTCTTTGACCGCACTCGAATGAGATTGTATTATGTATTCGAATTTCAAAAACTGATTAAAAAACATTGTGTACGTTGTTAGTACAACGTAAACTTAATATTATGTTTTTGTGGAAATGGCTTTGCTTTATGGGTACAGCGAGGAGATAAATAGTTAACTTTCAGTAATCATGCATTAATTCATGCAACGCGGATTACATAGTAAAGGTGCTAGCTGCGTACCAATTGTTTTTACTTACCGTTTATTGTTCTAGGATGACGCCTTGTGAGAAAGCACTTTATGTATAAGTTCATTTGTATAGTGGTTCAAATAGTTCAAATCGCACTCAGGTTCATAAAAACATTACAATGAGACTGGTCAGATGCGTCAGATCTCGTATTTACCCCTAGAGTAACCTGTCTCAAAAAGTATAAAAAGAGGAGACTAATATCCCAAATAAATAAGTGCCATTTTTTATCTAGGACAGCCTGTTTACTGTAAATTTCCTATTATAAACGATGTAAAATTCCGACGTCCATTCTGCTAATAATGACCATCTCTTATAACCTTGAATATTTAATATTTATTATGCTAATACTAAGAATTATATAGGTACTAATATTTACTTAGACGTAATTAGTCCAATCAAAATATGTGGGTATTTCAAACTCTTTACACGGAATCGTCCGCTTGGGACTGAAAGCCAGCATGCGAGAGATAACTTATTCATCTTTGCTCTTAATGCAGTGCAGGAACTATATTATTATTCAAAATATTTCTACTAAAAACGACTGAATGAATATTTAAAATAATTTTAGATGGCCACTTTGCGTTGACAAGTCCTTTTGAATATAGTTACACGATATTATACACGATATTATGTTCATTAAATGTTAGTTACCGTATTAAGACATTAATTTAACTAGATTTTGCCATAAAATTATCGTGTTCTTGTAAAACATGACTTTAAAAGTAGCAATAGTAGCTTTTTCGAGAAAAGCCATATCATACAAAAGATCCTAATCTCTCCGCTAAAACATTACGGCCACGCGTTGAGGCCAGCCGTTTCCTGGAACACTTATTTCCGATTCCGAAATACGCTTGCTACTGAGAAGCGTTATTCTGAGCGTACCCGAAACGCGCTCTATGCTCTATGCCTGAGATGTCGCTGACCGCTGATCGCCTTTCGTTTTGGGAATCGTAATGTTGAATAATAGTTGATCTGCGTTTATTGTTAGGTCACGATCGTACATCCCGGTAATAGTACATATTTTGTAGTAGGATCTCCGTCAGCAATGAACTGTAAGTTGTAAGTACGTAAAATTTAACAAGGTAATGAAAAAGATTTTGATGAAATTTGAGATGCAGTTTATAAACTATATGATAAATATGATTCGCAGATATTTTGGTGAATTTTTACGGAAAGATATTATATAACAAGTAAGCGACTGAAATATTCTATTAGAGCTCCTACGTTTAATAGTTTGCCAAATAAATATACGAATATTTTACATTTTTATTAATTTAGGATTGGTGCAGAAGAGGATTATGTATTCTTATAGGTGGTCATTCGAGTAACTAGATCACGCCATCTTATAAGTTTATGACTTATGACACCTTTACAGAAAATAACAACTTATTAATTTGTAAGCTTTCTTATCCCGAATTACATCCTGATCAAGATCCTCATAAAGACCACATAATAAAGTATTTTATTGCTTTTTTAAATAGGTACCTAATAGTCAGTCATTATTTTGATAACAGAAAGGTGGCTTACCATGACACGAAATTCTTTGGTTTTGCTAATTTTTGACATCGTTGTGGTTTCGATCAAGGCTTGAACTATTAAAAGCGACAATTAATAGACTTCATAAAATGTTCTCTATTTAATTATATTGACCAATACGTATTGTTAGCAAGCAGGTTGCAAAATTTTACACAGTGGAACTAAACGTTTCTAATTAACTGCATATTTCCTCAGTGTAAATAATTTTTATTTTGCTGCGTTAGGCTGGAATCCATACTGTGTCATCATACACTGGAGTTTTGATATATTCTACCAGTAAATAATATTATTTATTACCCCTTTATTCGAATTAAAAAAAGACACAAGTTAGATATTGATTCGTAAAGGTTACGTAGAATAGCTCAAATGAAATTCTTTAAAAAATGAAAAAGAAAATAATATAGACATTTTAATTATAAAACAATTTAAAAAAAATTTAACGTTTATTATACATTGTTTTAAATGATTAGTAACCTGCGTTTAAAATGGAGGATTTATAGTTATACAATATGGATTTTGTATAGACCCCAAAACGAAGGTTAATTTTTTTTCTGTTTGTATGAGTGTAAAACCACTAGGCAGATACATATTGACAAAATGTTATATTAGTAATAGACCATTTTTTTAACAACGTAATAAATATGGTATACCACCTCTGAGTCGAAAATCCACACAGTACATTTTGTAGTCCACGCGAGCGAAGTCGCTGGCGGAAAGCTAAAGTCGTATAGTACTTTTTATAGAAATTTCTGTTCATCACGTTTATTTATCCCAACCGGTCGTAAATTTTATATAATTAATGTTGTAAAAACGATTCTAGACAAAACTGCACCGAAAATGGAACTGAACATAACGGTATGAATACCTTATTCGAGAAAACTAGTAGTAAGAAAAATTCTTTGTCGTTAATGAGGTCATCACATATTGTTTACTACTTTTTAGGGTATTGTACTTACGACGGGACCTTATTACTAAGCCTCCACTGCCTGTACCTGTCTGTTATACTGTAAGCGTAAAAGCTAGAAAAATTGTTTAAACAATTTATGTTTTTTTTTTGCCACTATAACAAATACTTAAAAATAATGATGTGCTGAAAGTATTTTCTTATTTTTTAGCTCAATATTAATGAGGGTAACGTAGACTTTTAAAATGATCCCAGAATATTTAGTTCAATTTTACCTTTCAAAGTATTTTTTGTGTTTTTAGTTTTTACCCTTCAATTAACGATATTTTCTTCATGTATATGATGGAACCCTTTGTGCGTGAGTTCGACTCGCACTTGGCTGGTGGTTTTCTATGAATAGAAACAACTTGCTACATTTTTGTGAATTCCTCTTCCATCTGTATACGGATCGGATCTGTTTGTCGATCGAGAAAGTAAACAAGTATTTTTAATGAGACATCATCTCATTAATAAACATTTTATTGAATTAAATAAACAACTTTTTAAAAATTTCACATGGTCATACAGCATTCAATGATAAACAGAAAAAAAATATTTTTATTCTTACCAAGATTGAATGGGGTTGCGAATCTGTCATTTTCATTTTCGTTTTTAACACTGTTAGGTGAAAGGTCCAATAAATAAAAAAGTTTAAAAGTTCAATATTTTATTAGTTCCATAATAACAGTTAAATTTCATCCATACAACAAAGTATGCGTTCATTTCATTAAATCTGATTCAAAATGGGCTATATACACCTCCACTTATTCTACAATGTTCGTGCATTCACTACATCAGTTATGGACAGACATACAGACGGTTAACGAGACGTTCACATAGCTACTAAACTATCCAATGCTAAAAATAGCATCTTTAATTGCATTGAGTTTTGTAACAGTAAATTAAAAGTATGGACGTCGAATATTGTATTCATGGGCTTACCCAAATTTTGGTAAAAGGGGCATAAAACTTTGCATAGAAGGGGAATTTCCCTTTAGAAGGGGCGACTTCTGTCTAGGGGCAGGTTAACATGCAAGGATCTGCAGTAATTTCATTACGTACTGCGATTAGATTCAAAAGTCACTCAGTTCTTAGCAGAAGCCCTACCCCTCCCCTTTTCCTTGTCGAGTATGCCCATGATTGCATTTATAACAATATACGACCAAAATAGACCATGAATGAATACAATGACAGACATTTATTAATAACCATACATTTTATACGCTTACGTATTTTGCTTCACAAAACGTGCGATAAAAATAAATACCAACATTAAAGTATGTGAATTATTATTAAATATTAATATTCAATAACTAGTATGACTATTCATTAATAGCGGTTAAATTGCGATGACTTTAAAAATGCGGTGTATAAATATAACACATAGATTAAAATCAATCAGTCAAAACTTAACATAATTATAATCTATAATAAGGCAAGTAGCTAAATATTAAATTTACGAATATACTTAACGTTTATACAATAAAATATAGCACTAATAGTATGTATGTACATTAACAAATTCTATATAATATCATCGTAGGAGCTGTCGTTAAGCCGATTATAAAAAGCGTCTTAAATTATTCAGATTTCATTTCCAAACCATGTCGTAAATGCGGGTAGTTAAACAATTTACTATTAAATTCAAACATTTTATTTAGGCTTAAATGTATTTCAAAGTTATACAATAAAATAAAGTTGAAGTTCGTAAAATATGACTACCCGCTTTTACGATATGGTTTGATCGTAACAAAATTAATCTTACCCTAATCTAAATACAATGGCATAAAGCACCAATAATCCGCGTGAGAACATTGCGTTTCGATTCGATTAAACGCCTTAATTAAGCCAAGTCACTGTCTCGCTCTCACACCACCGCATGTGTACGCGAGAGCGATACGACAATGCCTTCAAGTTGTTGTCGACGTTCTATGAAAACCTCGTAAGTGTCCAATTTTATCAAAACATGGTAAGACATATCTGTAAATTATAGAGCTATAAATTGAAGTAAATAAGAAACAGTAGTGTCGACAAATGTGATTAGAAAAGCTCGATATAATGGTCCATCCTATATTTTTTGTTATTTAAAAGTTAAAAAAGTGTAAGTTTTGTCGAGTAACAACAATTTCCCCCTTGTATTTTTGCACAAGCAAAGTTTTCATAGCCCGCCGACACTTAATCAAGGCAATAATGAATACACAACATACTATATTCAACAGCTTTGCGGTAAACCGATTTGATTATAAAACATAAAAGCCATTCCCTCGCAAAAGCTTGTTATACACTCAGCTGCACGTACTTAACAAATTTTATAAGTTACATTTTGTATAAAACTTTTAAAAAAGCAACCCGATTTTCCTGTATTTATTAACTGGAGACTAAATAGTTCCTAGTGAGATGTGATTCATGCTTTAGGCAAGAACCGGCTTAACATAAATAATGGAAAGTCGACGAATGTTGAAATTATATTTACGTAACGATTTTTATTTCTACAGAACATGGATTATTCGTAGGATGCAATCAATTTCGATCAGATTTTTAAACATAATTCGTACATCGTATAAACTTACATTAGCCCTGATTAAAAGTTATACAAATATGATTTCATACCGATCTCATTAACAGTTATCATTAAATTAAAATTTATAATCAATTCTATTACTTAGGCGGGAAATCGGGATAATTCTTCCTTTTACTGTTTAATTATACGATTACGTTGTAAAGTGATTTCGTCAAAAATTACATGACCTCTGAACCAAAACTACGATTCTAAGAATTGAATATCTATAATTATTCATCCAAACCGCGACCATCAAAACTTCCAGGAACTTTGTGGGCTAAAAAAGTTACGTTGTCTATGATTCTTCTTCTATCTAATTATATCTATGGCTTACAATAAGTGGGTATATTTAAAACCCGTGTCAGTTGTCTATGACACAGTATCGTTAATCCACGTCGAGTAGATCCACGTATAAGCTCATTCCCGAGAAGTAACTGTAGTACCGACGCCGGCGCGTACCGGCATACAAATGACGAAATTCAAAACACCGATACATCTTACAATTGACCAAATGTTCCCATTCGTTACCACCATTACGTGAACGGTTTATTCACTAAAAAGTATCATACTACCATTATTCGAATAACAGTGAATAAAACTGCGCGTCATTCCTATTTATTAATAAGAAAACTAAAATGGTCTAAAGTTAGATTAAAACGTTCTAATAATTTACAACCAGATTGGGACCATTTTTTACGTTAATCGTATTATAGTGACGACGACCTACCGTAACACAATCCGTGATCCCAAACACATGTGGACATGTCTGTCTGTCCGACAAAAACTCCGAGCCGACCTGCACGTGTGTCCACAGTCAAAATAAACCTTTCTCATTGAAACCCCTCATTATAATAATCAACCATTACTGAAACGAATATTCAATTCAGAACGCGTACGTAATAAAAATTTAACGATATTCATTTTAATAAAATATTAAAATCATTTTCGGAACACGATTTAAAATTTACATTTCATTTAACATTTTTAACTAATTTTAGTTTAAATTTGTGGAAAAGAAACTGCCTCTCAGCTACAGGCACGCAATTCACGTTCTTTTATTTCCCTATCTAGATATTGTCTTTACCTAACAGATCTATGCACCATCTTCAGTCGTACGTTTCCAACGTAAAATATTTTTCAAGATATATTTTTAACATTCAAATAGTTTTTATATACATATTTTATAATTATAGTTCTAATTTAAATTCAGAGTTCTCGTTAAATTTCGCAGACGCACGCCTACACCCAGATTACCAATTCAATCGACTCTCTGAGTTATAACTTTAGCATTTAGTTTACATATTAATATTAATTTATCACGTTATATAGATTACAATTTAATCATTAATTTCATCATGCTATTTATATTCTAGAATAGAAGACAAACGTTTTAAGTTTACGACCATTATTAGATTAGCAATTTTTAATATCAAAAATTCTAGTACACTAAATTTACTTTCATCGAATACCGTTTGACAGTATATCAACAGTGGAGCCCTACCGCGTTATCTTGCAGAGATTACACATTTTATTCTCAATTCTGGAAATGCTAATCACCCGAACCAGTTGATAGTTTGCGTCGAAGGCTGTTTATGTTGCGGTGCACCTTCCACGAAACGAAAGCGAGACGCTAGTGGGAAACGCGATTATCGTAATAACCTCCGAGAACTTGGCCCTTTCCGATCTTAAAGCGTTAATACGAAACGCGCTACTTCATTATTGATATCTAATTGTTATTACGCTTTTATAGCGTTTAGGTTATTATATAGTTAAATCAATACATTGTGCTGAGCCGGATATACTCTAATTCTGTAAAGTAGTGAACGTTTAAGAGACTTGAATAAATAGGGAGGCAACGAGCGTTTATTTAAAGACGTTGACCGGAATAAGTGAGACAGTTTTATAGGGCTAAAGATACATCATTCTTTAGGGTTGCCAATTATAATATTTTGATTTCATAAGAATATTTTCAATTTAACTCACAAATTGTATTAGACTGACATCTACGTAAATTCCGTTCTTCAAACTCGATACGAATATAAAGTCAATATTTAATCTCCTTTAGCTGTGTTTTAAAGCTCACAGCGTATATTAGCACACAAAGGGAGCGCGAGCATCCCGGTCTACTATTACCGCTCGATAATGCAATCGATGCAGTAACTCGAGCACTTCCGAGAAGCCGGCGATCGAAAGCCAAAAACCGCATAAACTAACGCTAACTGATGGATACCTTGCGTAATATATCAAACTCAAGTTCCTAAGAGATGAATTACACGCAATATTTTAATGGTTTTATCTGATGATAGCATTATATTTGTACGCACGTGGCGTCCTAGTATACTATAAGCAATGAGTAAAGCAATCGATGCGGTAAGTCGAACATTTCCCAGAAGCCGCCGCTGGAAAGCCGAAAACCGCACAAACCACTCGAGATTAGCTGATAAATATACGCAATATATAAGTCAAGTTCCTAAAAAGCGCGACATTTAAATGAAATTGTCTTGTGTTTGTCTTAACGCGAGTACTTTCCATATTAAATAAAAAACTTAACGTTATTTTTACATGATTATTAATCAGCGTCAACCGTGACCACGCTTTCTGTAAGGATTCGAAACGTCGAGTTAATAATGTATAAAAAACTGCTTTTAAAAATCTTTTTAAAAAGTATTTTAATTAATACATGAAAATTCGTTCGTCAATCAATTGATTGATCCTAAAAGATTATAACAGTTATTTAGCTGCCTGTCTTCAAAGCATTACTGAAAATATGTAATCAACACTTTGGACTCTACATGAAAATCTCCACTTCAATTCTAGCAATTTATATGAAATACGAAATGTAGTTAAAATTATATTTTCCTCAATATACGTTGTTTTATAATTATTTTTTGTCATAGCGATAACGAAGAATTTCCAAGAATGCATTACGTATGTTGTCCATTCAGAGGTATAATCCTTGTACATAACATCACACGGATTCGTCCGGGCGGGACGCGTGAAAAGGGAATTAAGCCTTAATCCTTAATACACACGTTTCATTTTCCCGTGTATTTTAAGCTGAGCTTTGCTAGATTGCTTTTGTTGCTTTTAGTTACTTTTCTCTATTATTTAGACGAACGCTTTCATCTTTTGATTTGAGTTTAATTTAAAACAAATTTACGCATTGTTCTTCCTTACCGATAATATACGAAAGAATCGTTTTCAATAGACAATAGATATTTACTGATTGTTAAACATGATGTAATTGTGTACAATTCCAAATTAGTAGTTTAAATAAATGTGCAAACGCGAAATCTATCATTCCACTATGACATTAATTACAGAATGAAACTAGGTAAAATACAGAGTCGACAAATTACACTTTACAATAAGTAACAGATATTCCAACATAAAGGAAGCCGAATAATTTTAATAACAACAGTATATTTTCGGAGGACGATTCTAGACTTGACGCACTAAAAATATTTTATTGATCGAAACCAAAAACACCGGTAGGTGACAAGTATCATTTTCTGTATTACAAACATTCACAAATTTTATACAAACAATCACAGGTTACAGAATAAAAGGCAAATAGGCATGCCGAGCACCCGAGTGACGATAACTACTCGTACGTATACGTGCACATCTGTAACATATTACGTCAAACTAGACATACATTTTTGTCTTTGCTTTTTGGTATCGCTCAAGGCACTCCACCGGTGTCATTTTATTATCTAATCTGTGTTAATGAAAACAAATTTCGTTGAAACCATCGACTCCAATATTCTACCCGTACATGTTCACGTCCCTACACACAACAGTCTTACTTCTCGGTCACTCCCAGTCGTCATCGCTGGAGGAGTGGTGCGGGGTGGACTGGTCGCCGGGCTCGGGGATGACGCTGGCGAGCGTGTGCAGCACGCTGCCGCCGCGCTCCGCGCCGGAGATGCCGCGCCGCCGCATGGACAGCTTCGCGTGCAGGTCCGCCATCAGGTCGCCGCCGATGGACGGCTTGCTCACCTGCTGAAGATTGACCTTGATTAGACCTTGAGCGTTTCGAATCGTTTTTCATCCACATTCTACTAATTGAATGAATGAAAAATAATCTATTGTACACTATTGTCAAGTTAAAATAACAATAAAATATACACAAGCAATGTAATTGCGGCCTTATTGCTGACAGCGATCTCTGCCAGACAACCCAGATTGCAGGTCATTATATTTAGTACGCATCGTACGGTGGTGCATTACAATTAATTTATTGTATAAGTATGACAAATTTATGCTATTTGAGAGATGCTTAAACATAATTTTATCCCTTTTACATTTTATTAATTCAATGACAGCAACCCCTTGAAGTTGAGTCATTTCTATATTTGGACATGGTATCAAGATAGTTAAAACTAAAATTTTGAATCTGAATAGCGATTCATTACTTCAAAAACGAATTATACGATATCGAACTAAAACTAGAAAAATAAATTCATTAATCATTGATACGACGGTTTATTGACCAGTAATTTTATTGCAATCATATCCATATTCTGTACATGATTAATTGTCTTAATCTAATCTACCGAAACAGAAAACTATGAATCGCCTAATCACGTTGCATTTTCACCCTATCTTGAAAAGCAATTAGACTGGCAGTTCGCAGAAGTGAATTACCCTCGAGTGTATAAATAAAAAACTGTTATAAAAAGGAAAGTTAATGATTATCAATTTAATTGTCCCCGCGTAAGATAATGTATCATGGTCACGGTTACCGAGTCAGTGGCGACGAGAAAATAAATCAGTACCGGGAATTTAGCGAGATACCTCCAATCACCACGATTCCAGACAAGGTCAGTGACACTGATAAACTCATTTACAAGATAGCACAAAAATAACAATCAATTAGCAGAACTATTATGTGTCTTTTATCAGACGCATTATGTTTTTCTACGTAATTTCACATTCATACAGTAAAAAATAGCGTTTCTGAGAACGCAAACACAAATAAAAAAGTCGTGCGTTATCCATGCACTTTTTTATTTATTTTAGACTACATTCATCGAGGAAAACCCCATTTTAAGCGATGGTAGTAAGCACTAAGCACTAAGCACTTATCAATGTGGGATGCGAGTAAGTCTAAAGCCATTGAGTTCGCCGAAGGGTCAACAATGTCGCGCAAGAAGGACGGATATTATATATTCTGTCAGCTCAATCTTTCCACACTTAACAATAACGAGCGCTATCTCCCGCAAATTGCCACAACAGGATAACGTTCAATTGAATAATTTTAGTCATAAACATTCGGGTGGACCGGCTCCGCGTCTTCCTTTTTAATACCTCGCCATTTCACGAGTATATACCGAGAAGCGACACAAAAAATACGAGAGTAAAGGCATTCTACGTAGTGCAAAATGTAAATTCTTAAGATGGTCATGATCATTCCGGGGATTCGTGAGCGCGTACGCGTGCACTTGCAATTCGGTAATGGTAATCGTAATTGCTACCTTCCTGTAATACATACAAATTCGTCAAATTACACGGATGCTTACGCATGCCGGTATTGAGGGGCCGGTTTCGCCGATTATATCTTATTTGGAATTGTACAGTTTCAGTACGGTTGTGTTGGACTAGACAATATTGGCAGGGTGTTTAGCACTTTCGCCACAGTCAGGTTAGAAGCCTGCGTTTTAGCGGCGTGTCGCGGTGGTTTTTTCTTTACCTGAGGCCGCACTGAGCGAGCGTGCATTGTGCGGAACAATGGCCATTTGACACGGCTCCGAGATGTCGCCCGGTAGAACGTACAGGCATTCTTTACAATTCCGAATAATCGATCCATTTTACGATTCTCTAGGACTCGTTCCATTTCCTTTGTGCTATGTTATTGGACGCCCGCTTGCTCTTATTTCTACGTATAAGCTAAAGAAATGAGCTCGTGAAAGGGTGACGTCACTTTACTGACTAAAGGTTAAGTTGTTATTTGAGTTACGTATTGTAATGACACAATATCGACATTGGTTTTGTTTGAGATCACTCATGTTTGCTTGAATATTTGAAAATTGTTATTCTTGAAACAAACGTAATTTTACAATTTATAATATGCGCGTGCACGAGTCGAAAACATAAAGTACAACAAAAGATAGATAAGAATTCTATTAATTCATACAACCGACGTCCGTTGACGTATTCAGCGAAAAATCTATAAAAACAATGAAACGCACAACGTGTGTCCAAAAGAAACACACAGACATACGGATGTCTTCGCTGACGACAACGAATTGAAGACCGTAACACAAAGCAGCGAGGACTACAATGCCATGCACTCGCATAAGTATACATATACGTATTCCCGGGAAGCGCACGACAAAAGCCGACTCATGAGAAATAATGCGTTCAGGCATTCATTGATTCTGTGTAAAAGTCCATTTGCTTGTAATTAGCGATCGATTTATTAAATTCATTATAATCGTATGCGTGTTTTCATTCATCGCCTTATCTATTCTAGGTAAGACTGATCTCAATACACGCATATGATACAGAACATTGAACAGTATAAGAGTCTGCAGTTGTAATTCAGAATATATATAGTGCGTTATCGATGTCAAATCAACATCTTGATTCATGCGTAGTCGTGTTTTTTATACGAGGGGCGAGTTATGGAAGTACTTGGACAAAACATAAATGGTTCAGCGAAATAGCAGCGAGGCGCCCGTGGAATCCGATGACATATTGCGGACCGGTTAGCCGTGAATTGATACGGACGCGACTTCATTACCTTGTCCGAAATATTCCGCGTAAATCATACAACTTTTCGACGGGCTATATATAAATACACACGTTATTTGTAGTCTAAAGATAATCTATTCTATTCCATTAAAAAGAACAATATATCAAGAATATCGTTGATGAATGTCGTGTAACGTGTTATATTAAGATCTCAACATATTTTTTTCAAAACAAAATTTGTTTAAATTATATCAAGAGATAGGTGAGATAATCCGCGAGTTAGTCACAAATACGCGGAAAGGGAAATATGGGCTTCCGATAAACACACAGCAATTACATACAACTGCAAACACGTGTTCACTTCAGTAACTATATTTAAAACAATGAACAAGGATGCTTTAGCGATACCATTTTATTAAAAACTTCTTTTACAATTCCTGATAAACATCGGCCGTATTTACTGCCGTATTAAAAATATGTTATCAGAACTTGAGCGTTTTCTTAAAACCGTTCATTAGACTATTTCTACGTAAATTTCAAAGTGCTATTGAGAAACACGATAGGAACAAAAATAATGATTCCACGGAGGGAAGTGTTATCTCACTGCGTCCTGCCTATTAGTTCCTGTGATAAAATTCCTGCATTCGGGTGAAAAAATTCTAGTGTACAAAATGTGACGCAACTTGTTTCCTTACGAAGTCGGAGCATATATATTTTTGTTTGGCGATAATGTATGAACACACTTTTTACGAAACAATAAATATTGGATCTTTACTTGCATTTTGGTCGTAGTCGTAGAAGTTACTTGTTTGTGCATATATCAGTTGTCACAAACGTAAATAATAGCATTATGATCTCGACCCCACTTGAGGTTAACAGCTCATTCATATATCACAAACAATCTGCGCTACTGTTTATATGAATGACAGATTATCTATTTATATTACTATGCCACAAAATTTTTGTTAATAACCACAATATTAGAGGTGTTTAATATTAGTATTATAGAAGCATTTCCTTATGCGTACACATGCACTCATGCGTTCGGCGGCGCCTGTTGCCTAACAATGAGCATATTTACGCAATTTGTTTACCCGTCTGCACGTGGAATCACAAACAATGATATGATTATCATTATTACGTTATCGTCTTCACATGATACCGTTCCGAGAAGCGGAATAGCCTCTACAATTATCACTTCGACGAAACAACCTCCGATCGTAATTATAATGTACGCCCGTTTCGTTCTAACAGAAATAAATTAAACACTTTTTATTTCAATGAGTCACCGGCGCCGGATAGTTGCGACAAAAAAATTGTATCAACGGTCCACTCAGTCATCGGCGTTTGTGATATTTACAGATTTTTACCGAACGATTCCAAGTAGTGCATTTATTACGTCAAAGCTATGAATGATCATTTTTTATTTTCCGTAAAAACACCAAATGGGATTACAAATAAACGATAAACCAAATTCAACTTGCAACAAGTCACTCAGTAACGATGCAACTTTGCTATTCATCAGCTATAATAAAATCGACCACTTTACTATCCTCATTTCTAGAAAGTACCAAAGTGAATTCATTAGATCGTTCGACTGGAAGCATCACCTAATGAATCGGTACCCGCAGCGGAGGCTCCGAGTGGCGCCCGGAGTATTCGTTCCGAGAAATGTAGGTTTCCATCACATTTCCACCGCAAACGGGTCTCGGAAAATGAACACATTTAGCGCGGTTTCTAGCTACCGGGCCGGGTGGATGCCGCGGATGTCTCAATGGGATCGCGCCGAGAACTGTCAATTAAACTTTAGATAGCTCCATCATAATTGCTTGTTGATCGTGACTTTGCACATGCTTGGAATAACAAATGAATCGATATATATACAAATATAAATAGTGTTATGTATATGACGTTCTAGAACCTCCTCGAAGGAGGCAGAGTTGGAAAAATAAAAATTATGGAATCTACGAGAAACAATTTTATGTACATAAACATTGTCTGCCAAGCCACCTAAGAACTAATAGTAGTAATAAATTGTAAACATACTAATAATATAATTCCAAACCAAACCAATTCTATCCTGTTTTAGCAATGTTAAACATTGATAAATACCAATTAAATCCTGGATAACGTTGAATTAAATATTAATTTGTGGGTTAATTAACACTTTATCCGACATAAATAAGGAAAACCACCAAAACCGATTATTGCTCTATGTTATGTATAATTTGTCATTAAGTCATCAAATTATCACGATTTAGATATAAGGCGAGAAATATTAGAGAGTAGAGAAGGCTATACGAAACACATGTGCAAATTTAAAGTACATTTTGATTAAACGTATGTACAAATCAAAAGGGGAAAATAAACATCAGATGAGTTAATTAAATCGACAGAACTTCTGTAGAACTCGCTAAAGCTTTTACTGTACACTAACATACGAATATTTGCTTTTGCCACAGCATTCGATTCTCAAAGTACCCCCTTTGCGTTTGCCATCGTCTATTTACCGATCGTTCGTATTTGAGGGTATTTGGTCAACTGACGTATGCATAAAGAGAATACATCAGTTCATTTGATTGGAACTGCATCGAGTTTCACGTCGGCGAACTTTATAAGTAGATGGACTTAGTTATGCAAGTGAAACTAATATTGCTTGCTCTTTGCATCTGACAAATATTAACATCAATCGTAACTGTTTATTAGAACAGGTTCATACGAACAAGATAAGTACTTGATATGTACAAATAAGTTTAATAAATTTTCCTAGATGTACATTATCAATGATTGCTCTGATGTGTCAACACAATACTATAAATTGAAATTAAAATTAAATAGAATTATATTTTTTTCGTTACCATTTAATCAAATTTACCTGTTTAAAATTCAATGACATCCCTATTTTGTTCATTTTAACATTACTACTAACTACATTCGAATTCATACGAAAAAACAGAAAAAAGATAGTCAATCAAAAATCTGTTAAATGTTCACACATGACTATATAAAAGTGCGTAAGAGAATCTTGATTTGATGTGATAAGTGACTGGAACGTAATCTGAGCAGGGCGGCTGTATTTCTCCGATCCATTTTATCAAAACCCTAACCATGGGTAACGAAGAGGGTAACCCTTTAAATCCCGGTTCCTATAAGCGACGGAATATGATAGTATAACAGATACCAATCGTTTTCATTAACGAGCAGTTTTAAACAGCCAATAGAAACCAAATTTTGGTGGTTTTGTTAACGCCACGTTTATTATAGATGCGCCTTAGATTAACGTCTAGTAGGATATTGTACTGTCCGTAAGTAAAACGTCTCGTTTCAAGTCTATAGTAGCCGGGTATCATCACTATCACTACATAGTATAAAACAAAGTCGCTTTTTCTGTCATGTGTCATGTTGTATGTCCCTATGAACGCTCAAATCTTTAAAACTACGCAACGGATTTTGATGCGGTTTTTTTTAATAGATAGAGTAACTCATGAGGAAGGTTTTTATCAGCATTGCACCCGTGCGAAGCCGGGGCGGGTCGCTAGTAAGAGATAAAGTATTACCTTATCAGGTGTGTCAGCCGCCGGGCGCAGTTTCGCGCGGCCCGCGCCGCCGGCCTGGCGGATCGCCGCCATGAGGTTGGCGTGCGCGTCTCCGCTTGACGGCGTGGTCGGCTCTTCCCTGCTGGACAACGAGAATACCTTCTTATTATTATGGAACTAGGGTTATACATTATTTTATACGTTATATATTATGATTTTTACTATGGATCCTGTTGTCTGAAATAAAGTGATATTATTATTTATTTATACAATGATGCGCATGAGAATTGAGAGTGTTGCTAGGTATGCCGAATAGCTTGAAAGTCTGTTATAGTATAGCTTGTATTTTTTATTGTTGAAAGAGAATATGGAAAGCTAAATATAGAGAATTTGTTAACATTCTTCATGGCATGTGTGTTTGACAGAGTTCAAGCAAGGAGCTACTGAAAATCAGCTCTGCAAAGCTTCAGGGCATTGTAGCTCTGAGTAATGTCCTAGTTTGTGACTGTTACAGTACCGTACAGCACATCTAGTTTGTAATCCTATTATTTATTATCTTTATTATAAGGTACGGCTAGTAATGGAACAAATAAAACCTTTTCTTTCTCTCTATAGACGAGGTAAACAAAAGGAGAAAGATTTCAGGAATGCATAGGGAATTCAACAGCTCTTTGATCAGGAAAACCTCATGACAAATCTCATGACTATTTTATATAGGAAAGTGGTATTTTCCTCTGTGTGAGATTGTCCTAATTAGTGTTGAAGACTCGCCTCCCAGGATTTAGAAAATGCCCGATTCACATAGTGCCGACCCACATCCACTCTCTGTGTGAATAGGGCATAAAGGTAAATGAGAAATATAATTGATAGATTGTGGCTTCTTGGTGGAAATGCATTTTAAGTATTGAATTAAGGACTTTTTTACACTATTTCCACTATTTATTAGAAATCTTTATTTAATTACAAACGGTTTCGAAAATTCATCATTAGGTCGTAAATGAGAAATGCATAGTAATCATCAGTAGAAGGATAGTAAATTCATGTCCTAAACATTCCAAACTAGTCTAAAAATCTTATATCCTTAGTGGGCCATACATAATAAAGAATCGGTTAGCATGCGGTTGCATATAAGCACACGTCAAGATACCGTGCATGCACCGATCAATATTCAGCGAAGGGAGTCAAGGCCGGGCGGCACCATGCTAATGTGGCCGGCTAAATAATTCGCTAATGACTATGCGGGCTCGTGCATCGACTCTTGTGTAAAAGCACATTGTTTATCGAAGCTTGTAATAATCATAGATGTAGGGGCACACATATACATATACGTTGAGCAAGCTGTTTGTATATGTTCGTGTTTCCACATTATTCCTCACCGCAAATATCTTAGTATCGTGTCCTGTTCAAAGTATTGTGTCGCGTACCATTGGTTCATGCATAACCCCAAAAGCAGCGAGTTTTTAACGATCACTTTGAAAAATTACTAATTATTACCACAGATTAGAGAATAAAAGGCAGGTGGAGTGTGCCGAAGACTCGAGTGACGTTAACTGCTAGTACGTAGACTATACGTTTTTAGGTGAAATTACGAAGCCCTCGTGACATATTACGTCAAACTAGACAAACGTTTTTGTATTTGCTTTTGAATTTTGTATTTGCTTTTCGGCTTCACTCAAGTCTTTTTATTCTCTAATTTGTGGTAATAATTGGTAATTTTTAAAAATGGTTAGCAATGCATAAACCAGATATGGCCAACCGATGGCACGCGACACAATATTTTGGTCACACGGTAACAACATAACAAAACGTTACAGAACAATAAACATATTTGTTTTTATTCATGATACACAAAATACAACGTTAATTTCAAAAAACTTAATTAAAGATTTCCAAAAAAAGATAAGAGCTGTGTTTTTATAAATATAAAAATTATAAAGAAATGAGGAAATATTTTAAAAAAACTTTCATAACGACGTACCTCTGACCTCCCCTATGACCAAAGTTAAGTTTTGGTCTTAATTATTACTACCTATGCTATTCTTAATATTAACTAGCGATGCGCCCCGGCTTCGTACGTACTATATTATTCATATACATATAAACCTTGCTCTTCAATCACTCTATTAAAAACACATCAAAATCCATTGGGTAGTTTTAAAGATTCAAGCATACATAGGGACAGGCATCGGAAAACGACTTTGTTTTATACTATGTAGTGATTATAAAAGCCTATAATGCCCGGTTTCTGAGTACTTTAGCTAAACTGTCAATTCATGGATTCATTATAGTTAACTGTCACACAAATTGCAGACGAAATTTGACAATGATGCGTAGCTCAGAAACACAATTGCCACTGTCGCACAATTTAGCGGAATCGAATAGATTACCTAGCGTTAAAGTGACTAAAAAACCGTGTATAAGTCTTCTAAAACCTAAGCCTTCGCTATTATCAAGCTTTTTAAAGACTCCCTTAATTTATGCCCCAAACACTAAGCTAACAAGCCAGTCCCACATTCTGTATCGATTAGCTGTGTCTGCCAATTAGAGGCTCCCAGGGGCCATGTTACACCGCCGCGCCAGTCACGTAGGCGAATCAATTCAACCACCGTTACTTGCCTACTGACTTATTGCCTGGAACTGGTCTCAACGCTTATAAACAGATCTATACTGATGATATGAAGCTGAAGAGTTTCGTTTGAACGCAGTAATATCAGAAATTACTGGTCTTATTTGAAAAAATATTTTTGTGAGAACAATATCAGTAACAGTTGTTTGTATAATTTTATTTGTTGTATTATTATAAACAATATGGTATACCTAATTTTTTATGAAAAGAGCAACTACTCGTGTTTCTTGCCGGTTCTTCTCGGTAGAAACTGCCTTTTGAATTCAGAATCGGTGGTTATTTAAAACAAATATGTATCCGACGTTTCAAAAAAGCTTATAAAAACCAATTTGATCAATTAATTATTTGAATTTATGTTAGACCATTAATCGAGGTAATCTATGGCCTATACAACATTATGCTACTTGAGCGAAGCCTCGTAGATCAGCTAGTTTTCTTTAGAAAATAGCAAGCTACCTTTAACGCACTACAAATTGCTAAAGCGCCGCCTTCTTGATAATATGAAACCTGTTTAGATATTCTTCATCGTAAAGCCGAACGCTGAATACACGCTAATGGAAGCGCCTTCGTTATTCCGCGTTGTCGAAGCCAACAATGCCGGCATGCTGCTCAAGATAATGACACTTAAGCTTTCGCTATTATAAAGGGTAAGTTTACGCGTTATTCCAATTTATTTATTACTTTATTTGTATCCTTATAGCACTTATGCCTGGTTTCTGAGAGTTTCAGTTAAACTGTCAATAGTTTATATTCACTAAAGCTAACTATCAGATAACTTTCAGAAGAAATTTGACAATGATGCGTTGCTAAGGCCCGTATTAATAAACCGATCTCAGACTTGAGTATGCTCTTGAGATGACATTTGTGACGTTGCACTGAACAGAACAGAATACAGTGAACGTCACAAATGTCATCTCAAGAACATACTCAAGTCTGAGATCGGTTTATTAATACGGGCCTAAGATCTGTTCAACGTCCTGTAATTGTCACAGCTATCAATTAGATAAACTAACGTTAAAGTTACTCAGAAACCGGGCATTAACAGATAAAAATTAACTTACATTAAAGATAGTCATACCTATATGTACAAAAATGTTTTTAATGAGATTAGCGCGTTCCAACAAATAAACCAAATCTTCTGCTTTATATTTAGTATGATTTGAACTTCCATTACAAATAGAACACTAAAAACGTGAGCAACTATAATTAAAATAAAAAGCATAGACCGTTACAGACTAACAATTTAAACGGCCCTACAAATCTCTCAAATTGAATTATACGTTCATATCCCAACAGCTTGTTAAAGGTGAACTCATAAACAAAGATTACAATTCAGACATTACAAGCGACATGAATATTACAATCAACAACGTCTGAAACGAGTCTAAGCATCTAAAATATCCCATGGCAGCGGGCCAAGCGTGAGTGCTGAATAAATAGGCGCCTCGATTGCTAGAACTGACCGCTTTCTTGCCAAACTAAAACCACAGTGTAAAAATCATACAGTAGGTGCACTATTTTTGGAAAAAAAGCCTCAGAGCTGTGAAAAAATCTACACACACTGGGATGTAAGTCATGGCTTTTGAAAGAGTGTGTGTACATGTTTCGCATTATAAGAAATAACCTTTGGTTTTGTGTAAGGAAATTAAAATATCAAGGTTGCCTGGAAGAAATCGCTGTCTAGCAATAACGCCGCCTAGTTGTGCAACTTCTATCTTAAGCTATTAGTTATGTATAATAAATGTATAAGTTGTGCAAATAAAGTGCTATAATTAAAATATATTACAATACATTTCGACGATACTCTTTTAATTTTTACATAAACAAATATTCGTCATCCTTGGAAGACGTGTCCCACAACAAGGATGGGAAATGTCGACATTTATCGAAGGAGAACTGGGACGCCGTCTATTTGACAGTTTCGTGCAACGACTGTATGCATTCTTTAGACTGTGCGAAGACGATACTATCTATTTTAATTATGCCGTTTATTACTTAGAAACTGACTGATGCAAATGTTTTTCATCGGCTTATATTGTATGATTATTGTTAAATGATTTACATTTTATTTCTTACAATTTACATAAATAGCGGATTTAAAAAATACTTATTATAGTGGTATGATTATGATTGGAAATTCTCATATAAATATTAGTATGTAAATTAAGAAACAACGATTATATATTCTGAGAAGCAGACACGGAGATGTATCAGAAGAAAAACAGAGATTAGCATTGATTATTGGATATAATAAAGTGACTAGCGAGAAATGTAATAAAAAAATTGATAATATTGAATGCATGGTGTGTGATTACGTGTAAATGTGTGCGTACTGTGCATGTTTAATCTCAGAGCGCTGTAAATAATGAAGGATGTCGATTTATGGTGGGCATTGGAGGCATCGTATTCGCATTGAATCTCACACAAGTGAGTCCATGGTCCGCATTGCAAGGGTATATTTTGTATTTTTTTTTTATTTTATACAAATAATGAATGCGATGTGGAGAATACTGACATGTGGACGCGTTGGTTTAAAAGAAAGGATGGAAATTAATTGATTTTTTATTTTTAAAATTGGCGTGTCCGTGTAAAAATTACAACTGTTATATTTGAAATTTAAGCTTCTTTAATTTTTTTTTTAATTTCAATGCAGGGAATCGCAATCATGCATGACACATTTCCAAAACTTGTTTTACCTTAAAGATTATCATCATCTTTTTTAGAAAACAGGCGGATCAAAAGTAGGTTAGGAACCAGGAAACGTGGAAAAGACATTGGCAGTGAATTCATACGAAAATAGAAAAGTCTTTACGCGTACAACTCTCTCCGAGGCGTTCCCGGAACGGCCGCGTGACGGCATCGGCGCGCGCGCATCACAAATAGAACTTCGTGGGAAAAACTGCTCGCTCTTACATTTCCTTCCTTCGTGTAAATTTATGCGTTACAAATTACGATCACGTGTGGAATCTATTATTTTATTTCGTAAAACGAAAATGTAATTCTTAGTAAGACAAAATCAACTTTTACCTTAGAAAAATTCAAGAAAGGAAACCATTTATCTTAGAAAAACGTGAGACAAACTTCCATTTTTACATGAAAGGAAAATTTTGTGTTCATTGTGACGATGCCCGCACGGAGGAATGAGAAACTTGGCATTGTAAAATAGAATATTATTTAAAAAATGAATAGAAACTATTAAATGTTTTTAAGACTAAAATATGAGACGATTAAACAGAATAAACTTTTTTAACTTCGATCGAATTTAAACGATTGTGATAACTACTAAAGTTTGTTACAATAAGTTCGAAATATAATTACTTCATAAGCAACAAAAGGTATAATTACTTGATTTAAACATTGCTAATTAAATATTTAATAAGTTATTATTTATTTTTCCTTCCCATTAATAACGACAATTTAATTCACAAATATCCTTAAATAAACATTTAGAACCGTTTATCTTAATTAGTTATGCGTAGTTATAAAAATATCCACGTTATATTTATATTAAATAAATATCACACATATTTGTTATTTGCGTTTTCTTCAAGGCTTTTCATGAAATAAATATTACACGGCACATTTCCACACTTGTATTATTATGAATCATACATTTAATCAGAAATTCGATGAAATAATTCTTCAAAATCATATTTTTTATTTTTATGATATTCCATCATTAATTGGTTTTAAATAAACTATGTTATATCTAAGACCTTTAAGCATTCTGCGGTATTGAAAATGAAATATACATAAATTCACAATTATAAAATTATTTCACCGATGAGTAAACTAGGATATGCTAAACCCAAATGTAATTTCTCACAAACGTAATTACGGCTTACGGCAAAGGCGCTGTATCGAGTGAGTGACGTCACACATCCTAGACACGTCACGGCGACGCTGGTTCTGTGAAGCGCTACATTAATTATATCGCGCAATTACACGCTTATTGTACAGCGATTAATGTAAATAATTCTGAAATTAAGTACAGATAAGCCATTAAATCTAATCTTATTAAGCTTAATTTATCAAAGAGCTCCACATCAAAAGATTCATGAACATAATCACTTTTTTAAATATTTAAACATTTCTCCTAATTTGAGCTAAAAATCTAGAAAATTCTTCGAAGTATTAATATAATATTCTTTATTTTGCTCTTCAAAATATCTAATATTTCTTTAATAAGAAAATCAACATAATCTTGTTAGTAGGTACCCAATTATAGACTTTTAAGATATTCACAAAGAAAGCAATTATAATAACGTTCGTATATTTTTACATCTTTTCATTTTATAAACTTATCAAAAAATCTTTGAACTTTCATGCTAGTAATTTTTTCAATATCAATACTAAGTCTTGACTATAAAGTAATTTTGTTATTATACTGAATATACATTAAAAGACGACGATAACTTCAGCATGAGGAAAATGTAATAACTTTCCACTGCGGAATTAAGTTAAAAATGTCAAGCGAATAGGAAAATATTCCATGCCATGAGGCAGGGCCGAAGAACGAATACAATTTTCTATAAAGATTAAATATATTATTTTATTACGTATTCAATAACTGGTTCTTTCTCGTCAGTTCGTAGAAATATTTTGATTAGACCAAATTATATTTCTAGATGAATTAAGATTATAGTGGACAGGACAGTATCTCCGTCTCATTTTGAACTAAGGAGTAAATTGCATTGCATGATATTACAGAATAAGTCACATATGCTGTACATTAATAGAACAGTCAACAGTGTGTTTTTACTATAACAGCCGATAAGAATATTTAAAGAGAGGAATGAGGTGTACGCAAAAACCAGAATAAAGAGTAGGCTTCCAAAACAAAATCCATAGAAATTCCACTGCACATTTCAGGTCATAAAAAACAGGAACTCCTAACGTCAACCAATCTAATTTATATAGCCTCAGAAGCATCACACGTCCCATAAATTCAGCAAACTACCGACGTGGGTGTATGCACATAAATAACGACATTATCTAAATTATCGCTCTTACATAAATTGTCCTATTGTTCTGCGAATTATGCAACTGCAATTATACATCGCTACTGTTGGAACTATACAAATATCTGGAGGTATCAACTTCCTATAAACGATTATAAAACAATTTGTGTACATTGCTGCGGATTAAGAGGTCCCTTTTCCTCGCCACATTACTTTTAATAATAACGGGGATTCCCCTTGCATGTAATCTGATGAAATGGAACGGTATTATATTAATTTAGGACGATAAAACACATGTTTGGCGCCGTTCAAGTTCTTGGAAGGTTAGTCATTAAGTCGAATATTTCCTGCTAGTACTACTATATTAAAATGTTCATTAAACTTGAATCAATATAGAAAGACAAGGAAAAGCTAATAAATAATTGTTAAACTTATGTAGCACTAGCCGCGCCGCGCGGTTTCACACACCCAACTTCTGATCCTATGTTATTCTGAACCTTACATGTATAACAAGTTTTAACATAATCGGTTCGTATCCTAATATTATAAATGCTAAAGTTTGTGAGGATGTATATATTATGTTTGTCTGTTACTCTTTTAAGCAGATCTATAGAACCGATTATGATGAACTCGGTGTAAATATAGGTAAGGGTTCAGAATACAAGATCCCGTGAAAAACTTCAGATCCCACGGAACAATTAAATTTTGTTACCCCACTTCTCTTCGTATCAGAAAATAATACGTATACTTGACGATACAACTTAAACATTTTCGAAATCTCTTGTCGTTTAAACGCACAAATTTTAAAGTAACCCTTTACAAAGAAAAATTTTAATGTATTCCTATCTAATCGAGCTTGGACCTAAACGAGTTCTGTGAAAAGATTCCTTCCTTTTCATACAATTCTTATCCTGCCACAATGTTACATTGTTTTATCTTTCAAAGCAATTCTTACATTGTTTTCGTTTCCTTTAAAGCGATTATAAATATTGCGGTAATAAAAATAGTTGCTACATAAAAACGTTAACGCATTCGCAGAATTCGTTAATCAATATTCACGATTTTTTACAAACGTGCCACAACTCCCACTATCTAAGCGTTGACCTCTCTATCATCCATTCACAATTATGTTAATTGTACGCTTGTTTTTTCACCATACGATAAACGAATAATATATGCCAATATTAAAACTCATACAGGTAAAGGTGCACACAAAATTTTGAATTTAGAAGGATTAAAAGTTGTAGCCATACGGCATAAGTACAGACATACACCATCCGCCACAAAAGACGATCGAAAACCGAATTCAATATAATGCTATAAAGACGTCACTCGCTTTATATTCGGAAAAAAAATAATAAAAAATTCCATCAAACTTCGTACAATAGAACGTGATTAATACAACCATCGAAACTTACACGTCTATACTAATATTATAAAAAAGGACAGATTTGTTTGTTTATATTGAATAAGCTCCGAAGCTACAGGAGCGATTTGGATGAAATTTTGTACAGAGATTCTTTGAAACTCCAAGAATGACATAGCATGGTTTTTATCCCGAAAATCCTACGGGAACGGGATATATACGCGTGTGAAACCGCGGAGCTCAGCAGGTTGATAAATATTACAGTCACACATTTTCATTTTTACCGAGCCTCATATATTTAATTTTACTTACTCAATAAAATCATAAAACCACCGCAATAAATAAGAACCTGTATCAAATTCTGTGAAACATAAAATCGTTTCTACATTTACATAAAATATTATCCAGTTTTTTAAACAATCATTTGGCTTTTGGGAATCATTTATTTGAAAAATGTAAACGATTTTTGGGTATTTATTTTTTGCGATATTTTATATTTATTATTGTACAACTGCTCATATAAATTGAATATTATAGCATTATTGACTTTACGTATTTCGTTTTAAGGTTTAAATTAAGTAATTAATTGAGTAGTGAAGTGATTAAATTTCATGTCCGCACGATTTCGGAGAAAAATTCATAGAAGTTAATTATAACTAGCTAACAAGTTTTTTGCATCTTAATACTACTAGGAAATTTAATAATAATCGTAGGTAGGAATTGGCTCATATACACATATTATATGTATGTTTTCATTTGCGTTGTTACTATGCTATGGAGTTATGGATCACATTGTATGGCAGCGGCACTTTCGTATAGGGGATGAGACTATAGGTATAATATATGTAGGTATAATTGGTTTTAATATGTAAGGTCATTTCGAGCTAGCATTCAATCATCTTAGAGGACATTCAGAACATGCGCCTCAATACGCAATAAATAAATGCCAAAAAATAGAACCAACTTCCTCACAGTAAAAAGTAGAAAGTAACTTTTATTTTATTTTTGTAATCTAAACAAAGTCGGTGCCTTTACATATTTTCAATATTACAAGATTTTGCACAGACTTGAATAATTTTATATTGCAAACGAGCCCGCCTAACTTCTGATCCCGTAGCAACTCCGAGATTACAAGTAGCCTAAATGTTATTCTAAAGCCTTACCTATACCAAGTTTCATAAAAATCGGTTCAGTATTTTTTGCGTGAAAGCGTAACAAACACACATACACTTACAAACTTACGCGTTTATAATATTAGTAGGAATAGAACGGCATGATGATGTCTTTCATATTCCGTTCATTTACTTCTCCATATACACAACTTTAGTAGTAATATTTTAAGTATTTTAGTAATATTATAATTATAGAAGCGTAGTAAAATAACCTACTCAATAGTAAAAATAATATAGCGTTGCATCATTAGCGTTCGGAAGTATTTATATTGTTTGCAACAGGAATCGCACACAAACAAACAACAATTTAATTATTCATTAGATCGATGAAAGCATAAGCGCACAATTATGCATATAAACAGGTTCGTAACAATAACATCGCTTTAAATACGATGGCATTCAAACCGCGGGCAAAATATTTATATTTTGGGAATGTAAGACGCCGCTGAGAATTTCATAAACAATATTATTTTTTCACCAAACAATGTGGGTAGACACATATTTTTTGGTAGAAGTATGAAATACGTACTAAATATATTATTTTTAAATCTATACCATTTCTTACATTTATCCGAATATTATTTTTAAGTCAACTCTTAAAGTCAAGATGAATCCATTCATCTTGATTATTATAAATAGAAACCATTTCTACGACACAAAACACTGCACTAAAAGCTTTCCTCAATTCCAATTTATGTTTTAAAAGACGTTACAATAAAACCTTTTGACTATTGCAATTCTTTTCTCCAATTTTAACGTTTATAAGACGCCGTCGAATGCAACTGCATTCAATACTTGAATTCATTCAACGGAACATTTTAAACAATTCGCGTCTTCGTTATTGTAAAGCACTTCATAAAATTCCTCTTTGCGTTGCTTTCGCTCGAAAATGAAAATAAATTACAACAAAGAATTTCCAGTTCGTTTTGTTAAAGGAAAATATCGCGAAACATAAATCTATACTTATATTGTGAACTAGCTGCCGCGTAATTATTTGTGACGAAAACTTCTAGACTCATAAATACTGCTTCACAAAAATTCATTCATACTTCTTGGTTCCTAAAACGTCCAACACGTTAACATTTCAGATCAAAAAGTTATGGCAATTTTCGTTCATTGTTGCTGCTAGTTTCAACTTTAATTAATCTCATTTTGAAATACGAAACGTTCGTTCGTACCTACGTCATACACGTCTATTATTTGTGTTCTAGTTTCAAAAAGTTTAGACTTTGAAATGAATAGGACACATAATTGCATAATTGAGTGGATGAGTTTGAAAAGCTTTGTATTTTCAGCGGGAGGTCGGCGCTGGGCTGTTTACTCAAACAACGCATTTCGCGGTACCATCCGAGTTTGATTTCACTGTTTTCCCAACTTTAAAATAACACCGTTCCGAATGAAAACTTCAATAAACATCCGAGAAATACAATATTTTTATTGTAGGAATGCATTCGAAAATTCGTTTTATTTTGAAAACTATAGAGATGTTTTATTATCGATGGAATCCTCACTTACTGCGTATATACACATAAAACACTGTTAACTCAGAAACGATTAAAATACCAAGATAAAAGTACGTAGAAAATGTTTAATTCTTTCATAACACGTATAATCGATCGTACTTTATAAATTATATAGTAAAAGAATTCGATATATACAATTTATAAGAAAAACCTAAACTGTTCAACTAATACTAAAAGAAAACGTAGACGATTCTAAATTGTATGCAAATCATTTATATTCATCAAAGACAAAGCTGAGATGAAACAAAAGATTGATTAACTAAACTTCATAATACTTTGCCAAATGTATCGACCCATTAGCATACACTTAAAGTATACACCCAAACACAATTAGACTATGCGATCCATATGTTTACACAAATTAGCGGCCCATCTACGGACCGTCATTAGGACGGCGCAGCTAAATGTTTTCTTGCTATAATATAGGTGGTAAACATAACCAAATAACTTGTTATTTATACAGAAGTCGACTTGTTTGTCATTATCTCTTATAAGATATATATGCGCGCTAAACTTCCAAAATGCGACTTCAATAATTTTTTTTTATGTACATCAAAATATATATTTTCATCAGCATTAAAATATGAAGATTTATATTAAATTTCCTTTAATTGTACCCACTTCATTACGCCCACATATGCTACGAGCGGTTCAAAAATAAAATATTAGAGAAAATTGAAAGGCTTAAGCGCTCTCCAGCATCTCGGCGGGGCAAGCTTATTGCGATAGGCAAATATAGACTAAGCCTTATTATAAGGCTTATGAAAGTATTATATTATATCTCTTTAATAAGACGGAAGATATTAGTATAATAAAATACTTATAATGTTTACTCATCATCAATGAGACAGCCGTGAATAGTATGTTAGTAGTTTAGTACTCTTTGACATTCAACTGAAATGTTTTTTAATGTACGATTATAGTTAAAAAGGCCGAAAATAATTCAATGGATAACTTTGAATTAAAAACTAATCATAAAAAAATACGATTCAAAACTTATCAAGAATTCTTAGACGTTACACAAAACATCATTTGCAACATTGTATATATGCGAATGAAGTTACGAAGCAACGCGGCGCTAATGGTCAATTTCCGAGCCAATTACACCGCACCGATAACGTATAGAGCTAATACGATCCGTCGATCATCGTCACCATTCGTGCATCAATCATATTTCGACGTCTAATCAATTTCTAATGACCCGTTCGTAGGTTAATCAATTTCTTGGACGCGTGGATGAAATTTGTTTTAAAACTTTATGGTTACGATTTTTTGTTCCATTGGAAAGTTTTTATTAAGCGTTGAGCATGTTTTTTTCATATTTCTCTCGTGTTTGTTCTTAGAATACTGATGTAAAAAAATTGTTTTTACATCAGTACTTTGGTAATGAACGTAATATTGAGTTATGAGCAGACGATACACAAATGCAATTGTGATACCAACAAATTCTCCATAGTACCTTCGAAGAAAAATTACATCACAAAGATTGAAAAGGAATCCATGATTCACGGTCATTCAAAGAGCGACTCATCAAAGCAACCGCCCAATAGAAACCTTTTAGAAGTCCTACCATTGAACTTAAAAATCGATTCTAATTTGAATATGCACCGACAAAGCGTCGACCTTGAGCGGATATTAAAATGCATAATTACAATTGAATGAAACAATGTTATAAAAAGTAGAACAATAGAATTGCTAAAGGACACTTTCAATTAGTCTCCAATTGCTGACCGCGTCATAATTTCAATCAAATCTATTAACTTTGATTATACAAGTGAAAAGCTTGCACAAACACCAAGCGCCATCCTATTAATATCATTAAACTACTCACATTGTGACTTCTTTTTAATTTATTATCAGAAACAAACAAAAAAGAAGAACGATGTACAATGTGCAGGTTGAGGCAAAAACTGAGGTTTATAGTTATGACCATTTACAATAATTAATTTGATTAATAATTCCGCTTTAACTGTACTTTATACAAAAAACAAAATCGCCAAATTTATCTATTACAATGAAAAGGTTTAAAAGTAAAAAATCCGAGTAAGACTTTTTATAAGAAGTATTAACTTTTTATGTACAGTATATGTGCATGTTAATACCCTATATACACAAAACAGACTATGAAATTTCGATCGCCTTAAACAATTTTGAAAGGCCCGACTGATATTGAAAATGACTAAAAACCCGATAAGATAAATTCGCTTCCGCTATTCACGGAGCTTAAATAGACTCGAACAGGTGCGTATCAGGAATTCGCATTGTACATAACAGACAATAGGAAATAAAAAACGGCGTGTAAGTCACGTCTATTTTATACTATTCCGAAGAATTTCGGGTGTAAACAACCATCACGTACCGAGCTACATACAAATGAATGCTGAGTGGAAGAAACGTTCGCCTGTGACTAGCGACCATTGTGTTTGATGAATGTATGATGAGAATCACTTACATTTATTGTAGTTATTCTGTTTTAAGGTTTGAGGTAGAGAAGATATGGCCTCAAAATCCGAGATTTTAGAACAAACTAACAATGTTCTTTAGTGCGTTATTTCGGTCTCTTAGGACGTACAAAGGCTTTCAAATTATAGGTTTTATAAATTGTATACTATATAGCAGATTTTAGTTATCATTTAGCTGCTTCAAAAATTCAAATAACAATGTTTAGATTAATTAAATCATTATGCAATATTCTTAAATTTTCCTTATTAAATTAGGATGATTAACGGCCGTTTTCAATAATGTATCAAAGATTATGGATAGATTGTTATCTCAGATTAAATAACATTCGATTGTCAAAAGTCATAACAAAGGCTATCCGTCGACAGCATATTGAAATCAAAGTAAGTGCAAATTGACAGATTTGCCTGACTTTAGTAAGCAAAACAAGGGATAGATAGAATATTGAAAACGGCCGTAAGAGCTTTACATGGATAGTGAAACACAAAGCTATCCATATATCCAAAATAATAAGCCAAACAGAATTTAAAACTGCGCCCTTGAGTCTTAACGTTTATATAATTTTGACCATTACTTGCGATACGTCAATAACATTGGCGACACAAACACGCACGTCACTGCACGCGCGCCCCGTGCCTCCTAAACAGTGATAAGTGATAACTGACAGGTCGGAGGTGAGGTCCACTGATAACGACTTATCGAGCTCTCGTAAAATCGTATTTATTGCTATCAAAGGCTCCTTGCGCATGGGAATAATAGCTTCCCGGGTTATCACGAGTTTAAACTGAATTTCATTTAGTTAAAAATTTACAAAAATCGTCATCAGTGACGTAGATAAGGAATTAGTCTGTGTTGTGTGAAATTAAGATAAGTTTACATAGAGATGGAATAGAACCTATTTTAAAATTTCCTTGAACTGATCACTGAATGACCATCAGTTTCTCTTATAATACATTACATCTTTCTTATATGTATATATATCACGTGTCAGTGTTTGTCCGCAATGGACTTCTAAACTACTTAACCGATTTTAACCAAATTTTACACACCGTGTGCAGGTTGATCCAACTTGAAAGATAGGACAGCAAAGCCGCGGGCGAAAAGCTAGTTTAATATAGGTAAGTCAACACAATCTTAATTACTCAACACCGGCGGGCTAGTGGCAAAGAGATGGCATTATTTATCGCAACTTAAGAGTGACTTCTGCGAACCACACAAGGATAGCCACTCGACGCGCGCCACGCGGACCGAACGACCTTTGCCGAAATGTATCGGACGGATAAAGGCACCGCCAGATCGAGTCGATTACTATTATAGGATTTCCAACATTTCTTTAGAGGGATACCACTTTTATATCATTGTTATCAAACAATGTAAATAAACTGAAATCAAAAACCTATTGGTTGTCTATTTTTCGTTACAATTAAAATACTCTGCTCATCTTCGACTACATCAGTGACTAAATGCAACAGCGATTTGTGCTGAAAAATATGTAGTATGCTATATGACCTCTATATTTTTTACAATGCTTCCCTTTTGCAGTCACGTATGAAGAGGAACCTTCCTCATATGCGAAAAGGCGCAAGAGCGTTACACCGCCGATCCCGAAGAGCAAGTTACTCCGTCGTATCTTTTCCTACCCACAATGAATACGAATCGATCAATAAAATTGATCAAGAAACTTGTATTATTTTAACAACTTATGTTATCTTCTATATATATAAAAGAAAGTCGTGTTAGTTACTCCATTTATAACTCAAGAACGGCTGAACCGATTTAGCTGAAAATTCGTAGGCAGAAGGCTTAGGACCAGGAGAATGACATAGGATACTTTTAATCCCGGAAATCCCACGGGATCGGGCTCTATACGCGGGCGAAACCGCGGGGCACAGCTAGTAATAAATATATCATATAACATATTCGTAACACTTTTGTTATTAAGTCCATTATGTAACGCTGAGCGGTCTGTCAGTGCCTTAGCGAGTATTAACGCGGTGCGTCATCGAACGCAAACAATATTATTTGAGCGTATGTTCCAAGTAAATCGCGCTGTTTTCAAAACTACGTACACTTCACTGGAAACGGCGGAGTTTGTAAATTTACCGATTTTATTATTGATATATCATGTGATATGTGGCGCAAACGGCGTTCCATTAAATATTTTGATAACTTGATGACGTAATTTACGACCTACGTTTATAGTTGTCAAACGCAAAAAACTCAGCCGTAGAGTGATCTAGCAATCAATTTTACAATAGAATTTTGTCAATAACAAATCGAAAGATTAGCGTTTACATTAAGATTTATTATTATTAGCATCGGTCATGTATGTAAGACTTTGCAAAGAAACTCGACTCCTGTATATCGCTGTATATAAAATGTACTGACTGACAGTCCGTCATACAAGTATGCGGTAATAATATTAATTAATCAATCCTAAGTATAACAACAAAGCGTAATATAAAAACCAGTTCCACAAATAACTACTTGTTAATCAATACGTTTAAATATAACAATAAACATTTGTACCGAGCTCAATGTTGACTTAATTAAATAGCATTTTTTTTACGGCAGAGCAAGCAAAGGAGCATGTGGGTTTCCTGATGTTAAGTGATCACCACCGCCCATGAACGTCTGAAACACCGGGAGTGTCGCAGGTGCTTTGCCGGCCTTTGATGGACATATAGGCTCGTCTCTTGAAGGCCCCCCAGTCGACTTTGTTCGGAAATACCGCAAATGGAAGGTCATAAAGTATTAAGTTCCTAGCTAATCCACGCGGCTTAATCCCTCCTTTCGTAGCTTTCGAATGGTGAAAGAATTTTTAAAATCGGTCCAGTAGTTTTTGAGCCTATTCATTACAACCAATCAAACAAAGATTTTCTCTTTATAATATTATTGTATATTTTTCATCTCAGTTAAATGCTAAATTAAATTTTGATACAGAATTTGCGTCTGTTTCTTTATATAGTCACTCATTTCATTTCACACAACACCCACATTCATCTCACCAGGTAAATACATTGGACAAATTAATTCTCAGTAATAAAACATATTTAAATAAAGCAACGTCAATAAAAGCTCTCTCAATTCCTCACAAATTAATTAAAAAGTAATAAATATTCCATTCCACGAAGTGAATGAATGGGCATAAATGTCGATTATATTCTGTATTCAATGTGGAGATTATATGAGGTACATATGAATGATTTTAAAGACCGACCGCATTTTACAACAATACATTAAACACGTCATTGTGACTAATTAGTAATTACTCTTGTAGTTTAAACACGAGTGAAATAAACGTATAGAAGATGCCGACCACATAAAACTATACAGATTTGTATAACGAACTAGTCACGCCGCGCAGTTTCACCCGCGTAACTTCTGATCCCGTGGCAACACCGTACATAAGAGTAGCCTATATGTTATTCTAAATTCTTACCTTTATGTATAGCAAGTTTTATCGGTTCAGTAGATTTTGCATAAAAGAGTAACAGACGTACATAATCATACTCACAAACTTTCGTATTTATAATATTAGTAGCATTCCTAGCTTATTCTCGTGGCTAAATTCGGTGTCTATAGAAAAATAAAAGGTATCGTATCTAATCTAGCTAACAGCCTATCCGTATACGAAATTTCATCCACACCCGTACAGTAGTTGCGGCGCGATTATAGGACATTTATAGTATTAATAGCATTATTGTTTTCAGCTACGCAGCTCTAAAAGGGGATAAAGGATCGAGACTTCCGAAAGCGGCGGCTGTGAGATCTATTACACCTGAATAAACGGTGGTACGTGCGCCGTATTAACGCGCATGTAACGCCTTATTTATTCGACGTTTACCCTATTTTATATTCCATCGACGGGCCGGGCGGGGTCAAGTGACCCATAACTCTAATCCCGCTAGCGCTGTACGTTCGATTTACATTTTTCTACGAAACGCCTTTCTAAATCGTCTTCTAACGACGCCACTTACGATTCACACAAGGCGACATCTGTGGAGCCGGTTTACAAAATATATGAACGTTAGGAGAATCCGAATCTCGAAGAAGTCGAATCTAAATTCATCGCGGGCGCGCGCTTTACGGAAACGCGACGGCGCGCACTGAATTTACTGCTAGTTGGAAAAATGTCGTTACTGTTCGCTGTACCGGTGTACCTTATTCACTCAGCGATGCATGAGATATTCTTGTAACTTATGGTTTAAGATATTTATGTCAAGAATAACATGTATTGAAAAAATTAGTTATAAAAGTTGGCTGAAAGCAATGTTATTTTATATTCCAAACACAAACACACTACAACAAATATTTGTGTATATCCTCTGTAAAATTGTGTATTATATTTGCTAACCAATAATCAATAGTCATACGACCGAACGAATTTGTATCAAATTAAGTAAACAGCTTGTCCAAAATGTTTGTATTTAAGCCAATGTATTATTAATTTTTAATCTGTGTTTTATTTGTCATATTGTATTGTGGGAATAATCAATGAAGAAATGGCACGTGAATAAAAGTACTTAACTATGTATTGTGACTTTTATTTTTCAACTAAAATAACAATTATAACATTGTTATTATTGTTATTTTGAACTATTATTATTGTTATTAATCTTGACAGGTTCACCAAGTCCATGATCCCTAAATCAATAATAACCCACACTACCGACACAGCTAGATTATAACTTGAAACCATTGTTTTACTCCATACTTGTATATTTGGAATTGGATCTATTTTGACCTCCAAATATTTGGAACTTAATTTCGTAAGTAAATGTGTTAACAAGTTACTTCTATATTTCGACAAAAGTTCGTATTCATTTAGAATTCTAAATAGACATACAAACGTTCGATAGTATAACAAAAGAGCATTATTTTCTTTCTTTACTTTCAAGCTTTATCAATGTCGCTCGAACACTAACCAAATCACATAATTACAAAATAGAAATTACACAAAAAAAACTAAACAGTTCCCTAGCTACAAAACGAAAAAAAAAGCATTAAACATAATTTAACAACCATGGTATAGTGATGAATGATAATCGGCCTTTTTTGCCGCCCCATCGGCACCACATGGCGGGGGTGGCCGCACAAAAAACCGGTGAAATGATTACACACACTAAATACGATCTTGATTTTTGGAAACAATCAGCACCCCGCCGTTTGAAATAGGAAAAAACGAATCCCCTAATGTAATCACTCTAGAATTGATCTTATCCACAAAAAATCATCACTTATTTTAACCTCAGAAGAAAACCCTTTTAACAAAATAAAATTTAAAAAAAATACAGGGCTTATGGTGAATTAGCTTCTGCCCGCGTGTTTGCTCGCGTTAAATTCGGATAAAAAGTGCACCTTATCCAGCTAATAAACTGTATGAAATTTGAACATCATTTGTTCAGTGAGTTTGCATGTCTATCACGCCACAACTTCTGACCGTATTTTGATGAAATTTCGTCTACAGATAGTATATTAGGTGGCAGGATACTTTTTAACCGACTTTAAAAAAGGAGGTTTTTCATTCGACCGTATTCTTTATTTGTGCCTTTACCTATTTTAAATCGAATCCTTTTAAAAGTATTTTATTTAATATGGAAAGTACTCGCGTTAAAGCAACCACAAGAAAATACTAAAATGTATTATCCCTATATAGTTATACTAGTTATCTATGAATTATTAATGAAACATAAGATAAGGCCGCCTTTCTAATCTACGAGCTGTGTTGATAACGCGGCGTTTATTATAATTATACAGGGTCTTACTCCCGGTCCGACCTGAAATACTACCTCGTAACTCGACCTTTCCTACTTTCGCTTAGACTTATTTAATATTCGTATTTGACCAGTGGAGGATGGTTTTATTCCTCCAACGAAAAGAGAGGATCCTCGCAAATCCGAACCACAAAGACTGGCCGGCCGTTAGGCCCTATTTTTATTTTTTTTTATCGCAATTTAGGTATGGTGACGTCATGTCATCGTGACACCACAAACCGACTTCAAGAAAAGTAGGTTATTAGATAGAACAGGAATTTTATAATATTTAAGTATGATTTCAGCTACCATGCTCATGAGATTAATTTCGTGAGTATACGTTTGTCCACGAATTACTTCAATTTTTAAATCATATTGAGATGATCCTCTTTAATTTACTTTAGGTACACTTCAACTTAGGGAACAGTTTAAGTTCCATTAAAATCGGTAGCTTCAGAGATGTGGGTAGTTTAAAAAAAATATAGGTAGTAAAGTTGTGTGATGTGTACTGAAATAGGCTCTGACAAAAAGTTATTAAAAGTGTGCTAATAATAATAACCTACAGACATAGAAAAAAATATAATAAAATTTTTGTTTTAAGTTCACTTAACGAGTATCATTAACAAGAAATTAACCACTTATGCTTAGCGTTAAAAAAAATCACTTACCTCGTCTTAACTGGTGTAACGATGTCCATCGGTGGCGGTGGCGGTGGTGGGGGGGGCGGGATCGGCATCGACGCCGGCGGCATCGGCGGCGACGTCGGCGCCGGTAACGTCGGCACTTCTGACGTCAGCACTGGCAACGTCGGCACCTGTGACGTCAGCTCCGGTAACGTCGGCAACGAGTCCGGTATATCCCGCACCGGTGTCAAGTTCGAGGTCTCTGGCTCCACGTCAGGGAGGGTGATATCGGGCAGGTCGGGCAGCGCGGCCGCGACCGGTGACGTCACCGCCGATGGAGCGATGGTCCCGCCGTCGGTGATGCAGTACTGGATGTCGCCGGCCACGCCCGGTAGGTGCGGCAGGTCCAACGGCATGTCCAGCTCTGGTACCGATGGTGAAGCTCCCGTAAACAAACGATTCTTTTTCAGCTATTTTTATGCATTATCAGACTTATCAGAAACAGACTGCAATTAGCTGAGAGCTACAACTTTACTAGAATTAAAACTATTTATAAGAATTTCAAAAACAAAACATTTTTTTTTGTTCAGAAGTGGTGTATCATTCGCAATATGCACTTATATTTTAAATATGCACACCTTTATGGGTCTCAAACTATCTTCGTACAACATTTCATCCAAATCGGTCCTATAGTTTCGGAGCCTATTCAACACAAACAAACCAATCTGTCGTATTTATAATATTAGTATAGAAAACAAGCGTTTATATTCAATACATAAACAAAATTTATAACCGATAACGTTACAATCCTTCTATTTTGCGATAAAACGGCTGTCGCGTAAAATCAAGCGACCCGCATACATAATTTAATGTGTACGCAAATTGTTGGAAAGATGTATATCTGCCTCCCACGGAGAACACGAAACATTTTGCCCAAATAAAGAACATAACGGTTTTTAAACTCTAAACCAGGGGTTCCCAAACTGTGCGTCGCAGCAAGTAAAGAGGGGCGCGGGCGTCGACCCCC
>LQNK01000481.1:296377-369622 GCA_001586405.1 Phoebis sennae | reverse complement strand
CTCCCCCCCTGGTTATCTGTCCCCTTAATCCTATTTGAAACTAGAACTCACCCCGACACTAGGGCGTCTAAACATATAACGACACTCGTAAGTGCGTCGCGGATTGACAAAGTTTGGGAACCCCTACTATTGCCTGTATTAAGATTCGTGTTATATCGAAATGGAATATCATAATCACATTTCCCTATCGGTACATAGGCTACGCTGATGATTTCGAGAACTAGTTTTAATAGATAGCGAATAATATCAGATAATATACAACAATATCAGACATCCATAAAAAGTGTAACCAAAATATTTTCGGTTAGAAGATATCATGTATGATATTCTCAGACATTTCACACAACGCTGCCTACAAACTAAGCAAAGCTTGTACTATGAACACTACATAAATGATAGACATACTTAACCATACTTTTTTCTTGTAAACACACACATACGATATAAAACTACAATGGCTCATTGAAACCAATTATTGACATATATCACGGTTGGATAACGAAACGCGTGTAGTTATTTAATTATCGTCGATACGTGAATAGGAAATACCCCGCGAAATTATACGAAACTCAATGTTTGTATCCTTCTCGTATGTAAAAAAAATCTGATTCATACTCAAACAAATGTTTTGATTCAATCAGTCCAGTTTGAAAAAATACCTTAAAAACCTATTTATAATTCTATGTAATAAAATTATAATATCGTATGTAAATGTATACTAATATTATTATAAACATACAAAATTTATTTGTTTGTTTGTATTGAATAGGCTCTGAAACTACATGGCCGATTTGGATGAACTTTTACACAGAGATTCTTGGAATATGATAGGCATGACATAGGATAGTTTTTAACTTTTTATCCCGAAAATCCTATGGGGGCGGGATGAACGGGTGAAACCGCGGGGCTCAGTTAGAATTTTAAGGTGTTTTTGGAGTTAGGTACTTAAACCGAAGCATAAAACTGTGTGATTTTTATTGCATAAGATTTTTCTTTGCTGAGATAGAATCTGTTACTTTCGATAAATTTAAAAATCTTAACAAAATAGGGTTTCATGGCCCTTTTGATTAAAGTACAGTTTATTAACCTTTTATCCAATAATTCCATTAAAGTAAACATTATAATTAATATCAATTAATAAATGTTGTAAGTACATTTTCTAGGTAAACCTATTAACAGATTACAATCATTACATAAATATTACAACAATTTAAAGTTATTAACATAATATAATAGTTAAATTTATCGTTTAGATAAATTTTAAATTACGACTTGTGTAATCCTACTAATATTACTAATTGAAAGTTTGGATGTATATGTCAATCACGGCGCAAATACTCAAACGATTTCGATGAAATTTCGTATAAAGATAGGCAAGTAGCTGTATTGTGATATGATATAACTTTTATTGATCCAAAGACCCAAAATGAAATGCGAAGGGAGCACACAACAAAAACATGGTAAAAACATTAAACATAGTAAAAAGACAAAACTTACCATTCCCATGCCCGGAGCGTACATGTATTCGTCAACCTCTCTCTTAAGCAAGTCCCTCTTCATGATAGAAGGCGGCGCCTCATCCAACACAGACTTCTGGACGTCAGCGACCCTCGGGACGTACACCCGCTGCTTGCTGGGCAGCCCCACGTACGGACTCTCCTCCGTGTTGAAGATCAATAGGTCACCGACTGATGACACTTTACCGATGACAGTTTTGAAGTCATCCTGCTTAGGTTTCGGGTTTCTTGGCTCCGCGACTTTCACGTGGAAAAAGTGCAATTTTTCCTGCGGAAGTGACACATCGTTATGCGAATTCAATTCAAACACGTATGCAATAATCGTATCGACTTCAAAATTACCTGTATTCCTTTTTCATTGGACGGCCTCTGGGACTTCCCGCTCAGAGTAACATTTTTAGGTTCGTAGTGGTATGTGTTCGCTTCAAAGATGGAACGGTAATGCTCATGTACGATAGACGAAGGATATTTAGCACTAGAGAACACTTTAATAGCCTTTTGCATTCCCGTTAATTTCTCCACTTTCGCTTTAGATTCGTCGATCCGATCCTTGAGTTTCGCGGTTTTGTCCATGTTCTGTTTAATCCTGGTCAATATACGCGTAAAAACATCGTCGACTATCCCGTTGAGATTGTCTAATGTGTCAGCGATTTGAAGTATTGTTTCCTCCACACTGAGATCGTTCGGTATCAGATTGATTTTATAGATACCCTCCATTTTTAGATATTATGAGTATGCAAATAATTTCTGAAACAACAAATACCCCTTCTGAATATGAATCGCTTCATCGTAATCATAATTTAACTGATAAGGAGAAAAGTCTTTCTAATATAGAAAAAAGAAATTCTTACCTATAGATTCTATTTAATGACCTAAAATAAATTAATAAGGCACAAGAATTATCACTATACAACACATAAATTTTCTTGTGTTTAAATAATGTCCACTTTGTAAAGCTACATAAATGTATTTACAAATCACTACAAAATTTACATGTATCAGTACATTGTCACTTAGGTCGACATAAAATAATTTTAATTTTTAGGGACGCTTCTCGTCGGCGGGTCGGCGAGCAATGAATGCAAGTTATCGTTGGCTGGGTCGGTGCTCCACGAAAACCGGCAGTAGGCATCTGGCGACATCGTAGGATCCAAAATAGCTGACTCTTCAGACAATTGTCCAGCCGACAGCATGTTATTGAGATGCTTATTTATCACGACATCTCCGGGGCTGACGTAACCGTTTGAGGCGGGCGGTTTCAATGGCACAGTATTGCGCACATTCGTTTTGAGACTAGGCAACGTGTCCAACGACTGTAATTGTATATAACTACTATCTGCGCTTGGTTTAACTGGCGGCGGCAAGGTAGGCAAGGTCGGCAAGCTTTCTGGTCCCATTACTTTGGGTGCCGTCGGCGTCAACTGAGGGAAATTCATCATCGATTTCACCTTTGCTTCTTCAGGAAGTACGTATCCTGATGACGGAGCAGGATTGGTAATGTTCGTTGGCGACGGTCGCATGGTAAACAGCGGCGAGGGTAACCCGGCCATGACATAACTTGAGGTTGTGGCTTGAGGATATGCCACTTGCGGAGTATTCTTTACTGGTGCTGGAGCAGATTGCACATAACCAGAAGTCGGGTTCACCACTTGTTGAACATACCCACTTGTTGGGTTCTTCTTGAAATTCTTATCATTAAAGTAAGGTGAGCTCTCACGAGAACTCTCTGTCTCATCATTAGATGAGTCTTCCTCTTGCACTATTGTACTATCATCTCCTTTATCAGTTTCTGCTTCCAAATGTAAAGATGAATTTGATCCATCATCAGATGTATATGCCTGTCTATCCACTGGGCCTGCTGATGAATCTGACAGTGCTGTACTGTCCGTATGATCACTTGCTGCACAGTTATCATCCTTTTGTTTTATATCATTAGAAGATACAGTGCTCTTACTGTTAGGCAACAATAACATTTCATCAGATGATGGCTTCTCCTCTTTATTGGAAGGATTCCAATCAGGATAAGTGAATTTGGTTCTATCTTTCTCAGGTTCTCCTAAACCATAAGGTAAAACTGGTTTTATATCCTCCATTTTTCTGTATTTTCTATATAGTTTTATAGCACCATACACAGTGCCTCCAGTAGCAAATATAGCCATTAAAATCAGTATCATGGCAAGCCCATCTTTACTTCTACAAGCAACTGTACTAGGTTCACTCCAAGGACCAAAATACACATCACTACTATTAAGAGCCCTCTCTGTTAAATTTACATTTCCAATCACTCCATGGTACAAATCTTCATCAAAATTCACAGCCCTGACTTGATAAGTTTCTGTTGAAATAACACCATCACAATGAGCAAGGTTAAATTTCAAATTTGTTGTGTTCATTAATTCAGGTGGCTTATCATCTCTTACTCGCATAATTTGATATTGGTCTACAGTACCTCCAGGTATGTCTGGTTTTTCCCATGTCAACATATCAGGGTTATTTCTAATAGTAGGAGCTTTAAGTCTACTTGGAGCTCCTATTCTGGTTCTGACAAATATACCATTCTTAGGATTTGGCTCAGAACATAAGCCAATGGGAATATTGCAAGCTTGTACTGACAGAGAATAGTTAGTGAAACCTTGCAGTCCAGTCAGTGTTACTCTTCTACTCGAAGTATCAGTACCAGACACATTATCAACATAAATTTCTCTGTCATAGTCATAAATTACATATTTTCCAATATTACCATTACGTTGCAAAGGTGGATCCCACGAAATTACCAATGAATCGTTTCTAACGTTGGATATTACAACATTTATAGGACTAGTTGGTCTATCTTCTGAAGTAGTCAAGACTGCAGTTGCATTTTGTACTGTCTTTTGTCCAAAAATTGTATTGATAGCAATTGTGAATTGATATGTTCTAAATGGCAATAAACCTTCAATCTTTGCCTCATTCTGTTTTGGATCAGGTATATACATATACTTGCTTGCAATGGACTTGTCACATAAGGTACTTGTTTTTATAATAGGACAATAGCTTATATTGAATCCAGTGATGATACCTTCTTTTAAAACACATTCCATTTGCCATCTTAATGTCACATTTGTTTTGCCTGGAGCATCATAATGCAGGTGTAGGTTAAAACGATACATTATAAATCCTTCCTTTGATATATCACATTTGGCCCAAACCATTCCACTAGTAGTTGTACCATTATTAGCTGATATTGCAAATTGGTATCTATGTTCACGAGGTAGGTCAATTACATGATGATTCTTTTTAGGGTCAAGAACAGTAAAATCCATTTGCCCTGCACATACATTGGTACTATTATGCTGACACCAAAATAAGGTGTAGTTATCTATGTTCTTTATGCCAACCCAAGAGAGTTCATATGTTCCATTTTCATAAGCTAGGTTGGTAAATGATGTTAGGCCAAGGGAATGGATATCAGATGCAGGTGGAATATACAAGTGACTGCTGTTTAATGATGACCCATTTATATTGAAGGACCAAATAGACACATCCAATGAACTAAGAGTAGCATTTAACAAAACATAACTTAAACTTTTGCTTTTATCTGGCAATAATGTTTGTATTTTGTTATCTTGTGCAACAAGGACCTTATATGTAAAATTGTCTCCTGCTTCTTCATAGTCTTCGAGCTGCTTCCAGTAAATATACAGGAACCGGTGGTTATCATACAGTGCTTGGTCAAAGGCCCCAGCAACTGTATCAGGTGGCCTGTTGGGTCTTTCACTGATTGTGTGAAATGTTATGAAACTGAAATCTGACCAAAATTTAGGGGAATCTGGGGCAATAACAGACTTGATGTATACTCGGACCTCATACTGCATATGAGCATATTCAAGATTTGATAATTTAAACTTGTAAGATTTATTCTTAGCAGGCAGCATGGAAGTATCAACTGTACGAAAAGTAGTTTTATTATCTATTTTTGCAATCTGATATTGTATTTTATGCTGTACTCCACAGGGCACAAAATCATACATGTTGTTTGATATACTCCATTTCAGTAAAACACTATGATTTCCAACTTCAATGTATTTCAAATCAAGTGGAGGATTGGGTTTCACAATAGCATAATGATTTATTGTAAAGTTTTGACTATTACAGCCAAAAGGATTGCAAGAAGTCAAATTAAAGAATTGTACATCTTCCTGTTGCCTGTACCTAGGCATACTGGTAGTATTCCACATACAAGACCTGGTGTCTGTGTTTGGTATCTTTTCTGCAGTGCATGCAGTCACAAAGTTTCCATTAGCAGCAAATGTCAAATTATAAGTTGTACTACTTCTCGTATCAGGAGTGGTGAATGAACAATTTAATATTTCTAGATCTTTTGAAATACATGAAAAGTCTAATATATCGTCTGGTGGAGAATCTACGATTACTCGATTGTAGCATTTTTTATTTGTCTTCGTATTTTCACAAAAATATGTGTTGACTTGTTTTTCTGGTTTTTCTATGTACACCCTCCTTGATGTGGCATTAATTACCTCTGATTCCACAGGATTATTAAAGAGCGTAAACACAATATCATTTGACGTATAATTTTCAGCAACACAAATTAATTCTAGAGGTTTGCCATACAGTATCGAAACGTCACCTTCTGGATATGTTCGTACTGTTAAATCCACGTTCAAACATTTTGAAAATATGCACGGTAAGCTTATTAAACACTGTAATACTAAACACCAAATCCATATTCGTAACTGTGGTCCTCTCCCCGTTCGTGAAATACACTTTGTTGTAACACGCGAAACTACACAGTCTGCCATAACTGAATTGTCCTAAATATCTTCCATTTGCCACATAACGAACTAGTAGACTAGTCGTTGTTTTAACGAATTACGAGAAAAGATAAACACATTCCTTATTTTTTTTTATCGCACGAGCTCAATGGCGCACTGCACTTGAAATGTAGACACGACCGACTGACTATGCTCAGTCACGGAACAGCACTTTTATTTATCTATTAATCATTATTCATTTTGCGAAATCCAAACTATTAAGTCTACACATTGTATCAGAGATATAAGACCGGATTCCCGAAAAATACATGAAAAACTAAAAATTTCGTAGACTAACAATTACTTACATAAAATTAAAAGAAAAACTTTGAAATGTTTCCAAGTAAACGCCAACTTCACTTCGGTGTCGACAACAAATCGATCTACAATGTTGCTCTCCTACAAAATAAATAATTTATTTGAAATAAAAAACATTGTTTCTATTAATAATTTATAAAATTTCGCGTGATTTTAATAATATTAAAAAGTTTATTAATGTTTATTTGAAATATAATATTATAGGTTTGGTTTAGGTTGCGTTCACAGATCTGTATCTATTTTTTTTTTCAATTTCAAACCCAACCAAGCTTCTAATCCGATTGCAAGGGCAGGAGCAATAAGGTACATTACAATTGAATTTATAGATTACTTAGTTTAAACAGACAACTTAAAAATATACATTTTTACTACATTCTTATTTAATATTGAATAAATTAATAAATATGAACGCAGTCGGATAAGATCAGCTGCCAATTGTCAATGTCATTTATGTGAGTTTTACACGGTACACCTGTGTTTACTATTTTTGAGGCTTTACATAATTTTTTTATAATATAAACATTTTACAAATATCGAATTATGTGATTTAACTATTATAAAATGGGAGATGCCAATGAACAGATACTCGGATATTCTACACGAACGGCCTTAACAAAATTGCGAGATGATATTCAAGCAGTTATCACTGAACATAAACAGAGAAATCCCATAGGGTAAATATAACTTTCATAACACAATTTGTGGAAATTGTTGAATTTCCACCTCAAGAGTAACATTTAAATAATTTAATTCTGTACTTACAATAAAATTTTATGTCTCTTGACTCTGATACAAAATTTTACCTATTTTAAGCATGATTACATATAATGTTAAGCTGTTATCATTGATAAGGATAAAATTAAAAATATACAAACAAAATCAAAATTAAATCCGTAGTTATACTTGTAGATCTTACCTTAGTCCTTTGCATCATTTTAAGTTCCTTTATGAACATGAAAATTTAATTTATCATTTTGTCATTAATACATAAAAAAATTTAAAATACAGATTAGAAAAAAACAGAAATAAATTGCTTAAAGTGATGATTCTTTGCAGGTTTGATATAATACGTAACATCATATCATTTGCATCAGAAAAGGTTCTGCTGTCAGGTGTTGCATACACAGTTACAATAATTAATATAATATGTTTAATTCTTACATATTTAATTGGTGGGACGATATTAGCTCAAGGGTACCTATTATGGGAGGCATTGTTTCTTTTCTTTATACTTGTGATAAATTTTTTGGTTGCCTTGAATGAGGAATACCTACACAGGAATGAAATACCTCATAGAGTAGCAAAAGTACTTGGTAAGTTTTTAAATTTTGATATTTAAATAGCATATTTTTTAATAATATTTTATTATATAAGTTTTATATCTTATTTGCTAAAATCATGTTTCCTAATTATACAAGACAAATAAATAATTATTAATAACAATCATAAGTTTAGAATATGTATCCAAACCAATGATGTATCACTGTAGTGGTGAAATTTTTTTAAAATTGAACCTTTTGTTATTATTATTCTATTTGTATAATCAGAAAGAAAAAGAATTTAATATTTAAAACTGCTATTTGATTTTTAGATACATTGAATGAAGCAATAGAACTATGTTTGTGGAAAGAAGAGTATTACCCACATCTGTGTGCCCCATTTTCTCCTTGCGTTATACTCCAGTGGACTTACAGAGATGGTTTATATTTGTAATCTTTTAACTGATTTTTTTGTAATAATTCTGTACAGGAATGAAAGTTACATCTATGTTAAAATATATATCTTATTTTTTTTTTTAATTATTGAAAGAATATTTAAAAATTTATCCCACACATGGAAATACATACAATTTATTTTATTTACCCATTTTACCCTACAATTTTTGGTAATTATTTCAAAATCTGTGTACTAAAAATCTGTGTTAAATATTTTTTCTAGGTACAATAGTGAATCTGCCATGGGCTTTGCTTGTGGAAGGTGACATAATTGTACTCCGACCTGGCCAAGAAGTTCCCGGTCACTGCCAGGGTCTGCAGCCGGATGACCCAGAGATGTTCGCTGGACAAATCTTTACGCCAGGATCACAGGTTTAATTTTTTATATGTACATATACATTTAATAATAAAATTTAAATTAAAAATGTAGTAAAATAAGTAAAAATTAAAAGTATAATATAATAAGTAAACATTTCCTGTTGCTAAACACCCATGAATTAAATCAAAGAATTTTGGACATAAATGCGATATAAACGTGTGGTTTTCCCCGCGTGCATCCCCCGTTCCCGTAGGATTCCGGGATAAAAGCTATCCATTGTCCTTCCATGGGTTTGAAACCCATGGAAGGACAACTTTACAATCTGTACAAAATTTCATCCAAATCAGTCCTGTAGTTTCAGAACCTATTCAGGCAAACCAACAAACAAAAAAATCTTTCATATTTATAGTATATATGAAAAAATTGCAAATTTGTTTACGATGTTTATCTGTATAGGATTGATAATAAATTGCAAATTTGTTCACAATTTCAGATAAAAGAGAACTCCAACGTGCCAAGATCGCGCACCCCCCACCCGAACAAAGCGTACAGGATGTGCGAGACCCCCTACCTGAAGAACTTGAAGCTGGCGCTGGAGCACTCCACCAGCAGGCCGGTCACCGTGTTTGAGAAACAGAGGTACTTGGTGAGTCAAACTCAACAGTGAACTCTCTAAATAAATTAAATTAAATTTTGTATCGATTTTTTTTTATTTCGTGTCTATTGTCTATGTACAGAAGTTTCTCATCTGGAGTCTTTCATAAATGTCATACTATCACTTATACTAACACAAATATTCTTAAAGGGGAAAATACTCTAAAATACATAAAATAAATTTTTGTTTATTAAATTTTGTAATGACAAAATTGTGGATAGGCAAGGATCTATAGACAATGGACACAGCATAAATACAGAAGGGTTTTCACCTTTAAACGATTTTATCATGCTGACCCTCACTCACTCACTCTAATTTAAGAAGAAAGGGACACTTATATTTTAGCATTTTTTAAAGTTTAAATCAGATTTATTTGAAAGAAACTAAATTGGTTCACATTTGTTTAATACACGTAGACACTTATATTGCGGATTAATAAAATATCTATGTTAAACGTATTTTATGCCATGTTTTAAATAAGTAAGTAATTTTACAAATATTTAATACTCACAATTTACTAAAAAATATGCTATACATGTTGGGAACCCCACAATCCAAAATAATTTCATATTCCCATGTCTTTATTATCCATGAAAAAATTATAAAACATTTATTTCAGTGCAGGAACAATTATCTATACATATAATAAAAGAGTAACCGAACCATTTCTGTACATTGAATATTTTTCAAAAAGAGTGATTGGTATGTAATATGTATGTTCCATAGATACCAAAACCATGGTTAGAATTTTTTTTTTCTGTTTGTCTGTTTGTCTGTTTATCTGTTTGTCTGTTTGTCTGTTTGTCTGTTTATCTGTTTGTATGTTCGTCAATCACGTAATAACCACTGGGTAGATTTTGATAAAATTTCACATGCTTATAGACCAATATTAGGTTCAACTTATAGACTACATTTTATTTGAAAAAAATATTTTTAAGGGTGACTCTTCATACATGTAATCGGAGGGTAAAAAAATAAATTCGCTAATACATCATTAAATGAGATATCATTGGATAGGTCTTTAAAAATAAAATAGAGGTTTCTAAATGCGTTTTTTGCTAAAATAAATATTTTTAGAGATATACGCTTTTAAAGTCGTAAATGTGTCATACCACGTGACAATATGAGAGTTTGGTTGAGTTGCGGACATGCCTTTTTATACTTTAACGGATACGTAGGTTAAGACGATAAAAACGCTTAATTAATTCTTAAAAACCTTCAAAAAATAACTAACTCTCCGCCCGCGGCTTCGCACGCGTGGGCTAAAATTTTCTGTATTTTGAAGAGACGTGCGTACTGTCAGATTTTGGTCAAACCTATTTTTATAGAAAATTATAAAAAAAAAACTATAGACATGCGCATATATGAGCGGTCATGCGACCGTAATTATTTAAGACTTTTGTTGTGCGTCTCTACAAAATACAGAAATTAGTAGCCCACGCGTGCGAAGCCGCGGGCGGAAAGCTAGTAAAGTATAATTTGCTTTTTCTGTTTACATATACATATATAAATACAACTAAATGAAAAATTATCTAATGTTCTTGAAATTCAAATTGTAACTCTTTATGTACCAAGTATTGTATGGAATGAATAAAGTTCTTTTTATTTATTTCAGTGCACTGTGAAAGTGATGGAAGGCATTGTGCTACCCTTGGTGATAGTCCTCATGGTGTTCGCGAGTTTCTTCCGTCACATCTACCACTTGCCCGGCGTGACGCATTGGACAGAGATATACTTCCTGCAGACCATCGCTGCATCTTTACCGTTGCTGCAAATTATATTTCCTATAGCCTGGGTCTCGTTGAATTGTTATGGACTGGCTAGGTGAGCATAATAAGATAGGATATTATTAAAAAGTTATTTTATTAGGAGTTTCGTTTGGTGAAGTAATACAGCCATACATGAATTTAAAAGGATGACTTATTTTTTTTTTTCAACAAAATCGGTCTCGAGTCCCCCTTTCAGAATTATTTGATCTACTTCATAGTTTTGGATTCAGCCCTGAATGCCCACAATAAATAACTCAAATAAAAAAAAATACAAGTACTAATATTAAACAATTATAAAATACTCCCGTATATTTGAAAATGAATAATGAATAATGGACATTTAACACAACGCCATCCAGTCCCAAACTAAGCAAAGCTTGTGCAAAATGAAAGAAAAAACAAAGAATCTGATTTTTTTAACATATACAGAAAGACGTAATGTTAATGAATGACACGTTTTAATAAAAAAAATAATATCAATCAAATTACAGATTTAAGTCACTATCAGAGGTGCGTCAAAAGTACACCCGTCCCAAGTCCTGCTCCATATCCGAAGAGGCCAGCGATCCTCTCATCCAAGCACTCAGCGAGTCCAACCTGCACTCGCAGAGCATCAGCTCGATGGCCAAGACCTTCTTCAGCATCCTGGTGGGTAGGGAGGACATGGTGACCAGGACGGCCAATATTGTACACGTTTTGGGATCTTTGTCGGTGAGTTTGAAAGTACTAAAGTGATTTTTTAATTGTGTCCAATGTTGATTGTTCATTGAAAGAATCTTAATTCCTTTAAATCTCTTCTCTTTCAACACTACTCTTCCTCGTGACGTTATAATATCTATATAATATGTATATATTTTTATTTTATCTTTCTATCTTTTATTTTATTTTATTGTCTGCACCACTCTACCCTTCAGTAATTTTATACTTTTCGCTTTCGCTTGGTTGCCTGGAAGAAATTGCTTATAGCAATAAGGCCGCCTATTGCCTCCATTATTAGTTTTAAGTTATTTTCTTTGTATCTTTTACTTAATGTGTGTGCAATAAAGATATATTTCATTTCATTGTTTGAAAAATTATACTGTTATGAAGGTAGTTGGTAGTAGCTAGAAAGCTGAAACTTTCATAAATTGTGTATCTATAACAAAAAAATACAAAAAAAAATTAAAGGAAGCAGGGGGGGCGGGAAATAACCCTTGCGCGACAGTCCGACTGGCACTTGGCCGGGTTTATTTCATCAAAAAGAAACAATATATCCCATCTAGTATATTTAAATTATTATACCTTGCTCATTGATTTTTCTTTATTATATAAACATCATTAAAAAATATTAGTAAAACAGCGCAAATAAATTGTCTAGATGGCGCTGTGTGAAATATTCGTGTGTATTTATTATAGTTTATTTAATTCTAATAAATAACATCACCCACTTATGCAAGAATAAATTTAAACAAAATATATAAAAATGCACATTCCATCTACCATTGTATTTATTGGTAAAACCGAAAAATTTTAATGATTAATTTTTAATTTGAACTATACTTTCAGGCATTATGTTGTGTGGATAAAAAGGGAATACTATCCTGGCCGAATCCCACAGCGGAGAAGGTGTTTTTCCTTCGCAACTCCAGCCCTACATCCAATACTTCCAGCAAAACTAGTTTAGTGGGGTCTATGGGACATCACAGTGAGACTACGCTGGACCAATTGGGCGATGGCAAACCGAATCCAGAACCATCTACTATTGTTGAGGTACTTTATTTTATCTGATGTGCGATTTCTATTGTAAAATGGTTATTGTAGAAAGTTTAGTTTCAAGTTTGTATAATTACTTAGGCTACAGTCGGAGGCCCCAAAAAAATCAAATTTACTTATTTATTACTTTTTTTTATATATACACTTAATATTTAAAAAGTGGGACGTGCACGATGCAAGTCTACCAATAATGTGTGTGAATATAAAACTAGAATAAATTTAAATGCTACGCAAGATCTATATCGCTCCACATACCTTTTACAGGGACGCTTCCGTAACAGGATGAAAATCAAAACTGGGTCATTTGTTATTTTTATATTTTTTTTGAGTCCAGATTGTTTTGGTACAGACATATTATACCATTTAAACACAATGAAAGTAATGATCTATGTTGTACGATAAATTTAAGGAAATCTTATTAGAACCCTTTCAAATTGTGTATTTATGACAAAACAATAAATTTTATTTATAATTTATCATTTTATGGATTAAAATTTACAATATTTTTCCAGGTTTTAGATTTAACTCACGATCAAAACGCGCCATTTCGTGTTGAATTCGACGAGCAAAGATGGCGGCAACACTTGGCCCGCTTGAAGCCGCTCGGCCTGGCCGCGCTACTCAACACGTGTGCGCCCGCACACACGCACACGTACGCACACTTCTGTGCGCATTTAACGTGTGAAGCGCAGTATAGGTTTGTGAGAAATGCACCCATACTGACACCTAAACGATAATATGTCATGTAAACACATATCTCCATTCCCGTGTCGTATTTTATCCGCACTTACATTGAAGCACAGTATACATATTTATGAGAGAAATGCACTCATGTTTATATTTAGTTATACTATATCAACCTTATACATTAGTATAATGCTCTCATATCTTAAACTCAATTGATCTTTTTAGTGCAATTATGCTGGCAAAGTGGGTAGAAAAAAAAACTTAATTTAATTATTGGATTTTACATATTGTTTTAGTGAAGATCTAGTACCAGTGACGAACCGAAGATGTCTGTGTGAACTTGCGAAACAGATCGGCTTCACAGACTCGGTGGCGGATGCGTACCTCGTGCAAGAATGTTTGGCGGTTTTCAGACACCTGGTAAGTATTATAATAAAAAAATATCCAATGCTGCTGTTATTTCGTGTATATTTAAAATGTTTTTCTATACCGATTTCAATGATGTTAATATGTCTTAGGACAGTTATTCTTGGATATTTTAGGTTAAAATTTCTTTAAAGGCATTGAAATAGTATTTTCTTGTGCTTGTTTTAATGCTTACTTTCCATATTCAATAAAATATTTTTAATACTTTCCATATTCAATAAAATATTTTTTAAAGGATTTCAAAGCGTGGTGACAGTCACCTGTGACTACGCTCTCTGTAAAGTGTTCGAAACGTTGGGTTTATAATAATGTAAAATAAAGTATAATATACCGCTTTTAAAATGCTTTAAAAGTTTATTTCATAAGAAATGAAATGAAAATTATTTGTTAGAATAGTGATATATATACCTATGTAATATTATGTCCAACACAATTCGCCAGTTTTCTGGCATGAAATAGTAATTAAAAACATTCATTTCTTCATATTAAATACATCAAAATCAGTTCAAGCTGAAAAAGAAGTTATTTGTAGCAAGCGGACACAATACGACGGGAGACACGCTTCGTGCGCTCGCTGCACCTGAGCACGCGCGTGAAGGTGCCGCTGCCGCACATGCTGGCCGTCGTCGTCAAGGACCAGGCCAACCAGCTGCAGATGCTGACACAGGTGTGTGTACTCAATGTGACTGCTGTTTCCTGTAGCAAGGGTGTCCCCCTCTGGCGTATTAGACCATTGCATTTCTGTACATGTCCCATGTCGCAGGGGATACTGCGCCAATCGGGTCGTCTATTGTCAATATTTGCTATTTCTTCTAGCAATGACATAATCGCTTATTATGTTATTGCCTTACCGCACATATCGTAGGCCAACTTCCTGCAGATGTTGATCCGTGTGTGTAATTTGTTTGCACATAAAGACGCGAGACCCAGAAAATTACACTAATTATACATTCGAAAGCGACATTATCCACGGGAGCGAACCCGCGCGACTCAGCTAGTGGGAAAATAATAAAAACCCCGAATTTTCACATTAATATACAGGGTGTCCCGTAATGAGTGAAGCATCTCTTGGAGGATGATAGCTGAGCTAATAATCTATCAAAAAAACCCAATATAGGTCATACGAAAATATCACTGTTTTTGAGATATTGAAGATTTTGTAGTTTTTTCAAAAATGTTGACCTCGCCCAATGTTTTGTATTACTGTGGCCGTAATTCTTATTTGTTTTTCATAATTTTTTTTCTGAATTTTCTTGATGAGTTGCTTTCTTGGATACATGCATTAGATACTAATAGAAATATCAGATAACGGAAGAAAAAAATATTTATTTCAAATTTAGTATGGTGTAAAATTTTGAGGTCAGATTTGATAGTCTGTGGTTTAAAAAAAATGTACTACACCGAGACTGTCAGTAAACTTAAAAACTTCTGTATTTAATACCAATTTCAAAATTGTATAAAACTTATGGTTTTTCCCTATAGCGAAGAAAATATTGCAATTTGAAATCAATTTGGGACCTATTTTAAAGATACGTCCAGGGTGATACTTCGTATGAAATGTTATTTTTTACATGAAAAATAAAATTAAATGTTATTATTGGTCAATATTAATAAGAATTCATAATTTGTAATGTGATGTATTGTGTATAAATGCATAAACCTTCATGAAATTTAATGTCCACTTTAATCGTACGCCATTACAATATTTTCAAATTTCTCCAATATTCTCTAATACTATTATATGAAAATATTATTTTATTAATTTAAAATAAATCTAAATGTAAAACAATTACTTTTGTGGCAAATTTTAGCTATGGTGGCCAAACTTTTCAGAGTCTAACCAACCTCGCGTGAGATTTTCGGGTCCATAATTATTGCTCTATCGAACTGGTGATAGGTATAATGGTAGCTGAATTCAAATTTCCAGCTATTTCCATGGTAGAATGTGGTACATTATGTAAAATCAAAGGTTTACAACGGTATTGTACAATTACGGTTCTATTTAAAATTTTTGAAATTTTATGCATTTATACAGAATATTTCACATTACAAATTATGAATTCTTGCTAATATTGATCAATAATAACATTTTATTTTATTTTTCATGTAAAAAAATAACATTTCATACTGAGTATCATCCTGGACGTATCATTAAAATAGGTCCCAAATTGATTTTAAATTGCAATATTTTTTTTGCTATAGGGAAAAACCATAGGTTTTATACCATTTTGAAATTAGTATTAAATAGAGAAGTTTTTAAGTTTACTGACCGTCTCAGTGTAGTACATTTTTTTTAAACCACAGACTATCAAATCTGACCTCAAAATTTTACACTATACTAAATTTGAAATAAATATTTTTTTTCTTCCGCTGTCTGATATTTCTATTAATATCCAATGCATGTATCCAAGAAAGCGACTCATCAAGAAAATTTAGAAAAAACATTATGAAAAACAAATAAGAATTACGGCCACAGTAATATAAAACATTGGGCGAGGTCAACATTTATGAAAAAACTACAAAATCCTCAATATCTCAAAAACAGTGATATTTTCGTATGACCTGTATTGGGTTTTTTTGATAGATTATTAGCTTAGCTATCATCCCCCAAGAGATGCTTCACTCATTACGGGACACCCTGTATATTATGCATGCACAGTGCTGTAGTACAGTGCAAACCAACAACAATTTTTTTCAAAGTCACTTACTTTTACGATATCTTATTGTTTTATTTTATTTTTCTTTATTTGGGAAAACAAACAAATGCACAGTACAAAATAAGTAAAATTGATCTTATTATATACATAGCCATCACTGTGCACCCAATCACGTTTTCCACAAATTACTCATAACGTAATTGCGTGCAACACCTGCGTGATATAATATTAAAATTTAAATTGAACTAATAATTAATAAGTTACCTATATCTATAAGACAACTATGAATTATTTAGATTTTAAGTTAATTATACGAGTCGATTAATCCCACTAGGTTATTGAATCTATTGTATTCTTCTACAGGGAACCGCAGACATAGTACTGGATTCGTGTGTAGATTACTGGAACGGAAAGGACCTAACTCCGATATCGCCGTCAGATCGCAAGAAGATCATAGATTTCTACCAAAGAAACTCACTCACCGCCTATTGCACTGCATTTGCATACAAGTAAGTGATAGATTTTTTATATGGTCGTTGGATTCTGTCCTTTGTATTTTTGTTTTTTTTTTATGTGACAGCGGGCGATCGGAGCATGTTTAGTCTGATTTTAAGTGACAGACCGCAGCCCATGGACAAATGCAACACCGAAGTGTCGCAGATGCCTTGCCGGCTTGAAGGAAGGAGAGGGGATGGGGAGAGGATTAATGGTGGGAAATTGGGAAAGGAGTAGAAAAGGATAGGAAAGGATTGGGATGGAATTACAGCTCTTGTATCTTTTGTTTATTTTATCAATAAAGATATTTAAAAAAATACACTCTTCCACTGTCAGTAGTAATTTACACGATGTACATATTTTTCCCTTCTCACGCGCGGTATATTGCACTCGCTCGCCCAGACATACCTGGAGTTTTCTTTTGTTCATTTTGTTAATTAATAAAGATACATATAAAAAAATCTTCCATCAATGATATTTGATATGAGGCACATATTTCTCGTGTACAGGCCTCTCACGCGTGGTATATCGCACTCGCTCGCACAGACGTACTTAGAGCTGCCCGCAGACAGTCGCCAGCTGTACGCGCCGCGCTCGCAGCAGTGGGCCGACGCGCCCGCACTACATTTTCACTCCACTGGTATGTACCTAAACTCTGCAACAGATAAATTTATACATTACATCAATGAAGAATGTTAACAAATATTGATTTTTAGCTTTTCATATTGTTTTTTTTAACTAAAAATACTGTTGAAAAAATTATTTTGTTACGTCAATTAGTTTTTGATTTATAAGCAAAACAAATCGTAACCGCCCGACGCGGCGATTGCGGCGGTGTGACGTCAAAAAACAGACAGCTCATGCGCTCGCTATAGCGCTTCCCACACGTATTATAGTTGCTGCGAAGGAGCGCGGCCCACGCGGCGTCTGTTTTGTGACGTCACAAGCGGTCACGTGACTTTAGCGGAACTCGAAAGTTTAAAAGCTTATAAAATGAAAACTACTTGATATTTTTGACTGCAACAAAAAACAGTGTATTTGTATAGGTACAAGCTATACTGTAACAAACTTTCAACCTATTTGGCATACCTAGTAACATTCTCCATTGCAGCACTTTATTTAAGAAAAACACGTTTTTATAAAATTGCAATGCATTGGGTGGCTCGGGGATATATGAAAATAACCGTCTCGTATTAAAGCATGATGTATAATGATCATATAAATTTAAACTGATCATACATATCGATTAATATATGCGTACATATTTTGTTTTTGTTACTATAGCAATAAATATTGGAACAAAAATTTATTTTTAGACCAATAAAAAATAAGTCATAGTCCAAATCAATGTTATATTCACAAAGGCGTTTACAATTCTTTTATGTTGATTATAACTATTAAACACATAAAATGTTTGTCGGTAAAGATTACTCCTTTACATAATATGAGTACAACATTTCAGATTCACTGCTTTTCAATGAGGTCACGGATGACGATGTCACTGACGTGGATGGATTTTTCGATTTGCAATGCAATCAGGTAATATCTTTGCCACAAAATACCCTGTATAAATATGGTGCACAGAAATTCCATGTAATATATAAAATATCTTGACCCTATCATAAAATATTTCGAAGACACTATTATACTAATACCTCCTTTTGTGTAGTCTTTAACTATAATACTGTTATGATATTGAACCTTTGTCGTAGCAACAACAATGCATATTAGACTTAAAATGGTTTCCAGGTGTTCATAGGCATGGTAACAATGCAGTACCAAGCACAAAGCGACATGGTAGAGTTAATCGAGCGTTTAGAGCGCGCCTGCATTCGCTTCGTCCACTTCAGCAAAGAGAACGAGCTGCGGTCCAGGGTGTTCAGCGAGAAGATGGGCCTGGAGTCGGGCTGGAACTGCCACATATCGCTGATCAGCCAGCCGCTGAGGTAGGAACGAAGCGAACATACACAGAGCACTGCAGCATCAGAACGAGCTGCGGTCCAGGGTGTTCAGCGAGAAGATGGGCCTGGAGTCGGGCTGGAACTGCCACATATCGCTGATCAGCCAGCCGCTGAGGTAGGAACGAAGCGAACATACACAGAGCACTGCAGCATCAGAACGAGCTGCGGTCCAGGGTTTTCAGCGAGAAGATACATTGGACATTTATTTGAAGTACTCATACGGGTCACTGTATAAAAAATAAAGCCACCCTCGAACATGAACATATACAACTTTTATAGAGGTATCGCCTACCTCAAGTGAGATGTAAGACAGATTATAAAATATGGTTCTATAACAAAATGTATTATTACAGATTTACAATTGCAGCGTACCACCGATCTTCTGTGACGCTATGTCCAGTTAAATGCGTTTTATTTTTTGAGAAAAAATATTTAATTTTTAATATGGTGTATTTGACAGCATGTTAATTTTTTTGGATTGGCAATAAAATTGACAACTTAAGTTATTTGGGTTTACGATGGATTTTGTTGAAAAGTTTAACCAATGAACTAAATTGAATCATAAATTAATTTGTGTCAAGGATGAAACATCGCTAATAACGTTTGAAACTAACAATATTTTAATATTAAACACTGGACACTGTACAATATTTCTAATTATATTTTTTTTCTAAGCAGCTACGTTTTTTTAAAGGACCCGAAAAATAGTTGATGTTGTGATCCCTTAGCTGATTTTTATTCCTATTGTTTTTAGAAATTAAAATTTATTTGTAAAATTTGCTCTATATTTTCTTTGAAATTCTATATAATCGCAGTTATGTTCCGATGTATTTTTTATTGTGTTAATTTCGCATGTTTGTTCTCGTTGGTGTCTAATTGAAATTAAGTTTGGTTTGGAATTTTAATGTGATTTCTAACAATGATGAAAGAAGTGTATTCTCTGAGCTTTGTCATTTACCATTCATAGAAATTCGTAAACTCAAAGTCTAATATAACGTTAATACAAACTTAAAATGTTAATGTAAAACGGTGTTCAAGTTTTGTAGAATAATAAGTAAAGGTATAAGGGATTTGCCAATTTTTGAAAGGGAACTAAATTTTTTAACTGTGGTACTTTCACTGTTCTAAATTTAAATAAGTCAGTTAGCAATTACGTATTTATTTACTAAACAACTATTTTTTTAAAGCATCTTAAGAATATGATGGTAAAGAACTCAAAGAAGTCCAGTATAGATTTATTTTCACGTTAACTGAGTGGCGAGTGGTTTTTCAAAGAAAATTATGAACAAATATTGTTTACTAGTAAAAGTTGATACTTGGTTGACCGTGGCGAGTTGTTGACAGCAAGCCGAGCTCGCCGCTGTCGTCCCAAACGTTGTCCCGCGAGCGCCCTAACACCGCCACGCCCTCTAGCCCGAATACCAAACACATCGCGCATAGGTTCGTCTCGCTCTAGCGGAACGATGGTCGCATCTCTATTGCATTCAAAATCAACTTTTTTTTCTTAATCGGCCACCTTCAATCGAATTCAAAAATTTTAGAATGTTATGTGTACATAGGTTAACAATATTAATTTTTTTATTTACCATCAGTTCGAAAGGCAATTTCTATACAAAGGAACCCGTAATATACTCGAGTAGATGCATTTTACTAAACTTTTTAATACAATAAATAATTATTTTTCACTTAATCATTTTAAATTTCATGGCATGGCATTTAAAAATTTGATATGAAGTGACGTCTGAAAAAATGAGTTAATTTTGAATTGCTAAAAATAATAACAGATGCTCAATAAAAAATTTGTTTGTTTTGAAAATTTTTGGACCAACTTGTCAAAAAAAGCATAACCAAATGTTTACTATTAACAAACCACATCGTTTTCATCAATGAACTAAATTTTTGAATCTTCTTTAAGAGAGCTGCTATTATTAACATCACATTGAGTGTATTTAACATGTTTTAAATTGTAAATAGAGATGCGACATATCGCAGATGCTTTTCTAATATTCATTTTATTTCACACGTTTTATAGAAGTCATCCGCTGCATCGCTTTATGCACTTTATATGATTTACCCCTTTTTAATCTTTATTGCGCTTGCTTACAGCTAATTTATTATCTTGTACAGATTAAAAATGTTATCTGTCAAAATAATGGGCTAAACGCTTCTTTTAAATTTTTTAATTAAGCTTTCTTTAACACACGAATTCAGCAAACACGACCAGTACACCACACATTTAATTGCTGATAAAGTATCTATGATCTCAATAGATACAAGTGCATGAGATAAAGGCTTTTGTTTTGTCCCTGGAGCAATGTCATCGGGTAAGGCTATCAAATGGTTTGTTTTTAAATAAGGGCACTATAAAGTTATAATTCTTTGGCGAGATATTGAATAGACTAACTTTGTTCTAACAATTTTGTATGTATTCAAATAACGGCAATAACTAACAAAAAAATGTTTCGTTAAATTCAATGAAGACTCTAAAACAAAGAAGTTAGCTTTAATCTCTACGAAATTTAAATAATATTTCTCATGCAACATACAAATTTCAAAAAGATATATTTTAGAAGTCATGAAAAATGTTAAAATGCATTTTTGTCATTGAATTTAGCGGGCTTAACGGTGAAGGATTTGCATGCCGCATGCACAATATCTCTATGGCCTGAAGAATTATAACTGGAATTATTCGGGGATATATTTCTTTAATGTTTCTCAATTATTTCCTATACAGTGGTAATATGGCGAGCTCTAAAGCCTTATCCATGTCAGCGCCGGGTGCGATAAACCTGGAACAAGGAACCGTTAAGTTTGACAATGAAATCAAGAAGAACAGACACTCTATCACCGCACAAAATACCCTCAAGGTAAGGCTTTTATGATTTCGATAAAAAAAGTTTTCAAAGCGCATATTCGATTTATGTAAATATTTTTCATGGTATAGCAATTCCTTTAGTGAAAAAAATCCTTGAGTGATCTAAATTAACTTCACATTCCAGTGTTTAATTTTTGCACAAATATTGATATAATATATATTGATATTAACGCCATTGACGAAATTGAATTGCAGTCTCGGATCTTCATTGGCCCTTGGTTTAAAGCTTTAAAGCTTGGTAAATTAACTACTTTAATTTCTGAAGTTATAAAAAATATACTATTGGCTACTTCAGATCGACATTGTTGACAGAAAATTTAAAAATTTAATTTGACGTCCTGTAATTTCCATGGCAAATATCCCCCAAAAGATCCGGGGCTGATATATGTAAATAAAGACACCCGTATGAACCGGGTCGCGGTTTTAGCACCTAGAGCGCAACAGCATCCCGGGCGGGCGGGTATCCACGGACTCAGTTCTGGATGGCGAGGAAGGCACGGAGTCTCCGGGGGACGCGTGCAGGTCGCTGTCGTGTCTCACAGACTCGACGGATCATTCCGCGCCGCTGCACTTTGATATGAGCAACCGGGTGAGTGGTAGACCCCTCTATGGTAGGCGTAGACAGAGATCTCAATAACGAATTGTGGACTTTGCGAAACTAACTCAATTTCTAATATATGTAGGATTATTATGATGGAGGATGATAGGAGAATTTGAAATTGTACATATGAGATTTTGGCCGCATTATTCGAGGTCTACATACTTTTACAAACTTGAAATTAGATTAATGTAAAGTTCCGAAAGAATTAATTTCGCATTTTTGAGAGTCTTTGAGTCTGTATTACGTAATTATAGACTCATTGGAATCATTTTATTATTAAATTCATTTTTATGACATGACAGGCAATAGAGCGTGCATGACAAAAATAAAATAAAAAGTCTACCGCAGCTCATGAACATGACACAAAAAGAAAGTTTATTCCATATACATGTACGCAGAGTGAACACAAACAATAAAAATAAAAAGGGACAAGAATGAGAAAACAAAAAACATTAAAATAACAATTTAAAATAATAGCAATCAAAAGAAAACGAAGCAACATTTAAATAAACTCTATTGTTGCAAAAAGTGTATGGAAAGAGTACTCGGCACACAGGTGCATTATAACATTTAACCACCATACTACCTGTAAATTCTAAATTAAAATTCTAGCAAATATTTGCAGGCGAAGCTACCGCGTGGGATCGAGAACATTCGGCCGCACATCGAGCAGGTGGACAACGTGCCGCTTCTCGTGTCCCTGTTCACGGACTGCACGCCGCGCTCCGTGCAAACAATGATACAGATCATGCAGGCAAATAAAATAAATATTCCTGAACATTTAACACAACGCCATCTAGTCCCAAACTAAGTAAAGTTTGTACTATGGAAACTAGGTAACTGATAGACATACTTAAACATACTTTTCGCGTAAATATATACATACTATAGATAAATTAACACCCAGACAGTAGAAAATAATAATGTTCATCACATCATAATTTTGTATTCGTGGGGATCGAACCCACACCCTTCGGCGCTATATATCGTTGCTGTATCCACTGTGCCAATCAAATTCATGAATTATATACATATTGTATTTTCTTGTGTTTCATTTTAACACGGGTTCTTTCTTTATTAAATAAAATAAAATGAATGTATAAAAGACCGCGTTTAAAATCCTTTAAAAAGTATTTAATTTAAACCCTTCATATTTTAAGGGTTTTTTTTGTTAAATTGAAACTAAAATAATGTTAATTTTCCAGGACTATGGGGAAGTCGTGTGCGTGATGGGATCGGCCGCCAACTGTCTGAACATGGAAATATTTATGCAAGCTGATGCGAGGTAAATTAAATAAAGGCTAAGAGATTACATCATTAAAATATAGCGAATACAAAAAAATGAGAAATACAAATGATAGCTTTTAATTAGCTGATCATTCTCACCAAAAAATATCTAAATCGACTACCCAAAAAATTAGGATCTCGAGACATACGCGTAACTAGATACAATCTCCTTACTATTTCGGTCTGACTTTATAAAAACTACCCGACGTTACCTAAAAAAAATTCTGAATCTAAAAAAAAAAATTGGAGAAAAATTTTGCAGGAATAAATATCAGTGTTTGGTCCGGCCTTCCCTTCCTACGCGCATGTTTCTAGGTTATGTTAATAAATTGTTATAGTGTAGCAGTAGAGCCACTGTACCCAGTGTTGTGTCAGAAGTTGCCGCCCTACAAAATACCGCAAGACTGCATCGGACCCATAGACCTGGCGAGAGCGCTCAACTCCCTACCGTGCTCGTTGTCGGTAAGTTTTTATATAAAAAAAAATATTTATTTGTAACAGTTAAAAATACATAATAACAATTATAGGATGTAATATCGGAATTACAATAAGTAATAAACAAATAAATAAAAAATAAAATAAATAGAGGTAAGATAATTTATATTTTGTATTGTTACCTCTTGATGGAACTGTATCTTAATTGATTAGTATATTAATTAAACACTTCACTAACGAATTCTAAACGAATGTGGAACTTGTGAAGTGTTTAATTAATATACTAATCAAATAGAGGTAAACAAATTTCTATAATAACAATAAAAAAACCTTTGGTCACCACCGTTTGTGCACCGGTGCCAATGTCAATTAATTAAAAATTATTCATGTACAGTTAATGTAAATATAACAAACATAGAAAATAGAGTAAAAACGAATGATAGAAAATAAGGACTTGAACTCTGTATGAAAAAAATATGATTCAGTGATCTTTTACAGATCTGTATTTTTTATTTCAAATTAAAGAGTTAAATTACAAAGGCTGAAACAGTAATAAAATATTAAAAACAAATATAAAATTATAAGTTTTACCTGACAGCTACATAAAGCGTCCTGCTTTTCTTATGCCTGATACTTATTTGAAAACTAACGCAAATACATTTTAAGCTTTTCAAAAGTTAAATGCTTATAAAAAGGTGTATTAGTAAAAATATATTGTTTATATCTAACGCATATTATTTATTTCTAACTGGCTTGTAAAAAATGCTTGAAAAATAGGTTTATTTGGAAAGAACGCATCTTCCCTTATTTAATTTGGGCCTCTCTCACTGTGTACATTTCCTCGCATGCTGCCTTTAAAGTTGAAAAATAAGTGGCAACACCATCCCTTCTCCAACTACTGCAGTTCTCAGGTACGACACTAAATCATTCAATTTCCACTATTTGAATACATAGAGACATTTGTAATATAATGCACTAACAACCATCAAATACAAAATACAGCTGTTAAATGTTTTCTTCACGTTAAAATTAACGTTTATATTTTCTTCCCTTTTATTTTCTTAAATTAACTAGATTTAAGGCTTCATCTTAATAAACTTTATGTTTACATATTTTCTAAACCAAATTTAAATTATTTTAAATAAAGATACATTTAAACTGAGTTATTCGAGGCTTCAACAAAATACAAAATTATTATATAAAGGTGTATGCTCTTAGTTATAGAAGAATGTATAGGAATTTGTTCAAGTGGGTTTGTTGCTTTGTAAGTCCTTGCAGAGATGTACCAAAGTTAACTAGGTCTAGAATCTAGTTGACTAGATTGAAGGACTGTTTAATACCATTATAGTAAAAATTTTCACTATCGAATGTTTGAGGGTACAATACACATATAATATTATGTGATTCTGTCATTCGTGCACCAGATGGCGCGCGAGACGGACGTATCGCTGTTCACGCTGATCACCATGTCGCGCCACTTCACCGCGTGCCTGTGGAACTGTACGCAGTTCTGGATATGTAGTGCCTGCTTTATATCTCTTTTGCAGGTATGTGTAGTATTTGAGATCTTCGCTAGCTCGAAATGACCCATTATGAATACATATAAAGATAGAAATTTCATGATAAGTTAGAATACCTATTAATATTTTTAGTCAATTTTATGGAGTAGTCTTATAATTTTGAAAATTACTCTTGTTTTTCGATATCTATACTAATATTGCAGAACGGACAAGTTTGTTTGTTTGCTTTAAACTCACTTATGTTCTATACCATCAAAAGGATTTGAATAATTCTTTCCGATGGTCATAGCCAAATTAATAAGGAAGATTTTGAGTACTTACTTTCCCCTCGAGTGACATTACAAAATGCCATTCTGGTATACTGAACGCATCTTAATTATCTTTTTGTCTTGCCTTTTTACGCAAAAGCTACTGATTACGATTATGATGAAACTTGGTATACATATAGGTAAGGATTCAGAATAACATATAGGCAATTTTTAATATCGGAGTTGCTACGGGGCGGGGCTAGTAAAAGTCAAAGTCATTTATTTGCTGAAAATGTAGGTACATGTGATGTTATTATAATAAAATGAATAAATATTCCTGGACATTTAACACAACGCCATCTAGTCCCAAACTAAGCAAAGCTTGTACTATGGAATCTAGATAACGGATAGACATACTTAAACATACTTTTTTTTGTAAATACATACATACTATTGTGAATGAACACCCAGACAGTAGAAAATTACAATGTTCATCATATAATAATTTTCTGCTCGTGGGAATCGAACCCACACCCTGCGCCGCAATAGACCATTGCTGAACCACTGTGCCAATTGGGTCGTCTAATTATATAATAATACATTGATCCAATACATTATGCCATTAATCTTATATATAAAAGTGAATCGCAAAATGTGTTGTTAAGCGCATAACTCAACAACGACTGGACCAATTTGGGTAATTCTTTTTTTTAAATGTTCGTTGAAGTTCAAGCATGGTTTTTACGGCGAGAAAAAATCGAATTGCCGGGTCCACGTGAGCGAAGCCGCGGGCGGAAAGCTAGTTGATTAAAAAACTGATGGAATGGCGCAGGTGTCGTCGCTGTACGCGTTCCTGCCGCTGGCGCTGAGCACGGGCGGCGCGGTGTGGAGCAGCGCGGCCGCGGTGCCGCTGCTGGCGGCGGCGCTCGCGTTCGCGCCCGCGCACCGACACGTCATGCAGCGCGCCGCCACCAGGCCGCCGCTCGACTTCACAGCTAAGGTTTGTTGAGTTGAAGTGGAAAAAAACCCAAGCTTTACGACGTAATTACCCCCCCTCCCCCAGCAGTATTGACTGCTTCACGGCAATCTTCTGTGTAATCACTGTGTTGAGTGGGTGCCCGGAGGCCTGTATTTCCATCCCATTCCTCTCCCACCCTGTTCTACTCCTCTTCTAATTTCCCATCATTGATCCTCTCCCTTCCTTCATGCTGGCAAGACATCTGCGACAGTTTGCTGTTGTGGATGTTCATGGACTACGGTCAGTCACTCAGGTGAACCGCATGCTCTGCTTGCCCGCTGTTACGTAAAAAAAAACGCGCTATACGGTAGACTTTCTAAGTATTATATGAATAATTTATCGTTTTATCATTATCTTATCGTATGCGTCTAATCATCAATGACGGCACTTGGGTTATGGCTGAAAATCAGCGTGTTAAGTTGAAGGCTTGATACATTGTGCCGAGTCTGTCATCTTTTTGTTGTACACAATATTCACAGATATATGTTTGTTATTTATTGTAATAACTTATTATACTTGTGTTAGAGTGAATAAATACTTTCTCTCTCTTCTTAAAACAAGATAAAATCAGAGGACACTGTAATCTCGTAATCTGCATTTCATTACAAGCCTTCTGAGCAACAATTTGTTCGCATACATTATCCCTAAAACACTACCATTAGCTTTCCATAAATCCAAAACAAATTGTTTCTCGACAGATGGCAGTATTCGTATTCTGGTGCTACGCGTGCAAATTCCTACCGTCCGTGATCTCCATCCTCACCCTATACGGGTTCACGTTACGCAGCTTCTGCCAGCAAATAGCGGAAACGACGAACGCCACGGATTGCTGGATCGTGTACCCCGTGAATGTCGGCAACTTCACGCCGGAGCATGACCTGACGATGCGAAGTTGGCACGGGTGGGGCGATCTGTTCTATGACGGGTTCTATCTGGCGCAGCATATCGCGCTCGCGCTGGTTACGTTGCATTTAAGTAAGTATTTACTAAATAATATACTGTATAAAATTTAATGTATCTTGATAATGTCGGCAACTTCACGCCGGAGCACGACTTGACGATGCGAAGTTGGCACGGGTGGGGCGATCTGTTCTATGACGGGTTCTATCTGGCGCAGAACATCGCGCTCGCGCTGGTTACGTTGCATTTAAGTAAGTATTTACTAAATTAAAGAATTTATAAAGTATAGTGTATTTGGAAAATGTCGGCAACTTCACGCCGGAGCATGACTTGACGATGCGAAGTTGGCACGGGTGGGGCGATCTGTTCTATGACGGGTTCTATCTGGCGCAGCATATCGCGCTCGCGCTGGTTACTTTGCATTTAAGTAAGTATTTACTAAATTAAAGAATTTATAAAGTATAGTGTATTTGGAAAATGTCGGCAACTTCACGCCGGAGCATGACTTGACGATGCGAAGTTGGCACGGGTGGGGCGATCTGTTCTATGACGGGTTCTATCTGGCGCAGCATATCGCGCTCGCGCTGGTTACGTTGCATTTAAGTAAGTATTTACTAAATAATAGACTGTATAAAATGTAGTGTATCTTGATAATGTCGGCAACTTCACGCCGGAGCACGACTTGACGATGCGAAGTTGGCACGGGTGGGGCGATCTGTTCTATGACGGGTTTTATCTGGCGAAGTATTTAAGTAAGTATTCAATTTATTGTAATGTGTGAAATGTTTATTTTATCCTATCTAAATGCCCCTATCCCGGCTTGGGTATATTTCAAATTAAAATTGATAACCATGAACTTGTGAGCACATATATTTAGGGGCTTAGCTCAAACAGATAATAAAGAGATTGCTTTTTTAATTAATCCTTGAGCAAACAGGAACGTAAAAAATAGAATTAATATTTTCTATTAAGTGCTTTCAAGCTGTAGACGATAGAGACAGACAGAGTAACTTTCTATTTTATTCTAGTAATATTTAAAGGAAATATAAGGATTAAAGTAAAATTTTATATTCCAGTTATCATATCATTGTCGTTTATACACCGACATTCGTCTCTGTGGCAGAGAGGTTTCTGGTCGAACAGGGTTTGGTCTGTGGCTGTAATAGTTTTGTAAGTATATAAATAGTTTTATTATTATCGGCATCTGATTTCCTTTGTAGTTTACACTTTATAATATAACCCCTTATCGACTTCTGTCATTTCTATTTGTCCGTTCCAAATAATAAGCTATTTCTTTTTTACATGACTCTTATTGAATAAACACTTATTTATTGCCTGATGATGTGATTCCAAAATTTGTCAGGAATTTTTTTTCAAAATTTGTCTCTGAGGGGCCTGACGAAATTTTTAGCCGTAAAGTAAAATATTTTTTAAGCGAAACAGAAACACATCAGTTAGTGTTGCCCTCACAGGCGAAAGTTTTCCACTTTTTTATAATTTGCGCTCTTGCCAGTTTTATACAAATCATCCGACAAAGATCGTAAACAATCACAATTTCCCAGAATATGCCTCCAAGTGGTGTTCAGTGGCGCGATGCTGAGCGAGCAGTACGGCTCGTGCGGCGCGTGGGCGTGCCCGCGGTACCGCGTGCCAGCCGCCCTGGGGGTCGGGTACGCGCTGTCCCCGCTGCTGGTGCTCGTGCTGAACGAGCTGATCAAGCACCAGGAGATCAAGTGAGATTGTTGACTAGCTGAATGAACTATTGGATTCGAAAACCGGGGAGATATACTTGGGGCAAACCAAGGAACAAGTTTGCCCCGAGTATATCTCCCGTTTTAGGATTTTCGGAGTAAAAACTACGCTATGTCCTTCCTCGGGTTTCAAAGAATCTCTGTACAAAATTTCCACATCGGTCCAGTAGTTTCGGAGACAGCAATTCAAACAAATATTTTTACTTAATAATATGAGTGTAGATTGTAAACAACACAACAACATTTACAGTACAATAGTATTTTTAAAGCTTAGCTTAAGCGACTACCTCTGCTCATGAACCCCTGTAACACCAAGTGTCGCAGGTGCTTTACCAGTCTACGAAGAAGAATGGGGAAAGAATTTATGTTAGGTAAAGGAGAAGAACGCGACAGAAATGGGAAAACAGGTCTCAGGTGTGCGAAACACTTGTCAAACTGTTTCACGCTGATTTCCAAAATTTGGTGATAACTTCTGTGCTGAAGTTGTGCTTGAATGGACAAGCTCATCAAACTCCAGATCAAGGGTCAGCATATGAATATAACATAATATACTCTTCTGGAATAGTGATGTACTATTACCCTAGTGATGAGCTAGATGCAAAGCGTTATTCGTACAGACGTCATTATTTTAACAGATTTTTTTTGGTGTATTTTTGTTATGCGTGGAACACTTCCCCTTTTGCATATAATAATATTACCACTGTCGTCTAGTAGATATTTTCAATGTATAATCTAAATTCTAAAAAATACCACATTTTTACCAATTATAATAATTATACGATATACAATAATAATATTATGAATGTATTGCAGAGTCGATGAGCGCAACCAACGACGTGCTAGACTAGACTTCGGAACTAAGTTAGGGATGAATTCGCCATTTTAAGAAGCAATTCTACATCTAGTCAATTACGCTTAAACTTTACTATTTACTATAATATAATAATAAAGACGACAACTATCATTATTTAAGAAATTAAGAATAAACAAGACAGTAGTTTTTTATTTTGTACTTAACTTATTCAACAAGTCTTTGTAAGCTGCCAATTTTTAAATAAAAGTGTGAAATAAAGTGTGTTTTAATAAAATACCTTCATTGTAAACAAATATTTTTATTACGACTAATTTCCTTGTGATGTGTTAAAGTTTAATGCTATACAGATAGCAGTCGTAACAATACGCAAGCCGATTCATGAGGCCACAATTTGAGGTTAGCGTTACATTTGTTCCAAGTTTATTTTACGTAATTATTATTTGTTACGTCACTACACATCTAAATGGCTAACCTTTTGCTTAACATAAATTAATGTGTTATTGACAAGAGTTACATTCTCTCCATAATCTAAATTGTTAGTTCCTAAACACTTGTACTTATAGGTAGGTAAAATAAACAAACTTAGTACTAGGAGTCATCAGGTAGGTCCAATATTTCTTGAACGAATGATGCCACGTCTGTCTCCTTTTGACTATGTTCTAGACAGAATGGATGAGCTAATAAAGCATCGTAGTTGGGTCTCTTTTTGTAATCTTTCTGTAGTGATTTAGTGATCATATCTTCAAATTCGGGAGAGAATTGTCCATTCGGCAATCTTGGGGGGTCATCTTTGACAACCTGTTTTAATTGTTCAAAAGGTGTACCCCAAGTGTTATATGGGAACTTTCCTGTAGCCAGTTCTATCATTGATATACCGAGGGACCAAACATCACTTCGGATGTCATACTGGCCTGGGTTTCCACTGGGATCAATTCTTTCTGGGGCCATATATGGTTTGCAGCCAGCATCAATAGTCTTAGCGACTGAGTCAACTAGATAACCAGAAATACCAAAGTCACACATTTTCACTTCACCCTTTCTATTAATAAGTATGTTTGAAGGTTTGACATCTCTATGTATAACTCTTAATTTTGAATAAAGGTAATGTAACGCACTGACAACTGAAAAAGCGATCTTTCCGAGGATATTTTCTGTGATAGTTTTGTTATTTTTGTAGACTTTTGTGTAGAATTTGTCGAGGCTCATGTCCATTACTTCCATACAGATCCAGACGTCCCCCTCTCTGAACATGGCACCATAGAAGTGAACTGTGTATGGACAAGCGCTGGCTCTCATTGATACATCGAGGTCCATAAGCAAACGTTTCAGCTCAAGTGACTGGCTGTTCAATGATGCTGAAATTCTCTGTAATTGCAAAAAATATATACATAAAGCTCACTTACTCAGGTTAAATATATTTTATCTTCGATATTTCTATGTTACATCATTTGAACCAAACTAATGAAAGAGAAAATTACCCAATAATTTCATAGCTTTTATTATTTAAGGACCTGTTAGGAATATGAATATTCTAAACTTCAGTGTGAATTACACATAGTTATGCTGTTTTAAATTGGAGTAAACTAAAAATTTCCAGTTTCAAAATAGCACATTTGCAGTAATTTGTGCTATATAGACTTACCTTTACAGCCATTGTGGTGTTACTGGGTTTATGGTGCATCTTCTCCACAATACCATAGGCTCCGCGGCCCAGGTCACATATTTTCACCAGATCATCAGCATGCACAGTAAATGTCTTATCATCTACTGTTATAGTTGTCTGCTTATCTAAATTTCTTGGTGGTGTTCTAAAAATAAAAATAGGTTAATTCAATACAGGAAAAGCTTAAAATAATGGGATTTCATCGTAGTTCCATTTAATTGTAAATATAAGGAAATTATCTAGAAAGTTATACTTTTGTTGTAGTAGTAAATAAAATCTTTCGCAATAAGGTACATGAATTTTTATGGAAGATCTGTTCAACTTACACATCCACTTGTTCCTCTTGAGGTTTGAAACTGAAACCAGGCGGCGGAGGTTTTCTTCTGCCTGACATTTTCGGTGCTATTTACGAACAATATAACACCGATTGTACTTCAAGTACCTATGTTTCCAATAGGACTCCCAACTAATTCACTCGCGCTATGCTAGTTTAATGACAATATTTAAAGACTGCAGAGTAACCATGTCATATTATCATATTTTTAAACATATCAAACACTTGCTATACGAATTACTTCTCTATAAGTAAACGTTTCCCTTTACAATTTTAATGAAATCAAACCTCGATCTTGATTCTTGACTTTAATCCTCACTCCTCTTCCCCTCAGGAATGTGACACTTTGATCGCAATGTTGCCACGCTAACAAATACAGATGCACTAATAATTTTACAGATTAATAAACTATTTAAAAAACTAAAATAAAATATATCAAACATTCAATATTTTTATTGCAAAAAGATAAAACTAAAAGCGTAGTCTTAACACTGTTCTTAAAGTAAGAAAATATTCACCCGATTCTTAAGTAATTTGTTAACATAAAAACTGAAAAGATTATCTGTATCCATCACATAGCTAATTTTTTTGTCGTTATTTGAAAATAACGTTTAAGTTAATAGTTATACGTTATTTGAAAACGTGGACATACCTCTTAATTAATAAAACACTGCAATTTCTTATCATTCTATAAAATTAGCGATTTAAGTCATCACATAATCATTTCTGCCTACATGAAGCATAGGTACACATAAAATTATTTTATGTGCAATCGGTCTGACTATTGTTTCATAGCGAGTATCGATATTAAATGTATAATATTAAAAATAATTATAAATCAAAAATAGGTTTATTTTAAACATAATAAAATCACTTATATTTAATTATCACAAAGTATTAAAAATTACAAGCTTAATATAAAATTATTTTATGAGGAAAATTTTAGTGCCTTTATTGCTTTCTTTGCTTTCAAAACAGCCTCTTCCTTCATTCTAAGCCTTTTTTCTTTTTCTGCTAATCCTACGACTACATCATGTTGCAAGGCATTTTTAACCCCAGCTTTAGCAAATAATTTGGTAAGGACATAATCATCATCATTCATTTTTTCATATTTGTCTTTTTTGGCCTTTTTGTGTTTAACTTTTTTAATAGCTACCAAATTTTCAATTTCAGGCTCACTTTGAGTATGCTTCCTTTTTCGCGAAGTATTTGAAGCACTCATACTATTGGCTGGCGTTTCTACTACAATTTCCACATCATTTTGTTCTTGTATTTCTTTTACTTCACTGTTAGATGCTTCTGGAGTCTCATCTTTATCATTTTTCAAAACTTCGTTTATTAAATTTTCTTCATAATCTTTTTTCACATGTTGATTAACAATGTCTAATTCAGAAAGAACATTTTCAAAAGGAACATTTACTTCCTTATCATCTAAAGTATTGATTGTGGCTGGTTCTTCTTGCTGAGGTGGATTTAAAAGCATATCTCTTTTCTTTTTATATGCTTCCCTAGGGTCTTCTGAAGTTGATATTTTAGTTTCAGATGACTTTGTTATTTTTTTACTAATTTCTTTTGCCAATCTTTTCATAGCATCTAACTTCTTCTTGGCAAATGAACTATCATTTTTAAGTTTTCCTTTTTTCTTTTCATTTATTGTTACTTTTGTATGTTTAAAAAGAGAAGCTGTTTCAGTATCACCATCACAATTTAACTCTTCTAAAGTGAACAGGCCTTGTAAAGTACTTGTTGTAAGGACATTTTTTTGATTGGGATCAACTAGTATTCTATTGCTCAAATAGTTCTTAAATATTTGTCTTTGATAAATTTTTTCCTCAATGGTACCAGCTGACAGTAATCTGTAAACTGTAACATCTCTTTGTTGCCCTATTCTCCATGCTCTCTCCTTGGCTTGATTGTCAGTTGCAGGATTCCAATCTGGATCATAAATAATGACTCTATCGGCGCCAGTCAAATTTACACCTAAACCACCAACCCTTGTTGTAGCAAGAAAAACTAAATATTCAGGATTTTCATTAAATGTCTTAATCAGACTTTGCCTTTGCCCAACACTGATACTTCCATCCATTCTTAAATATTTGAATTCAAAATTTTGTAAATGCTGCTCTAGAATACATAGCATAGCTCTTGACTGGGTAAAAATAAGAGTTCTATGTCCTTGTTTCTGCCATATTTTAAGCAATGAATGCACAACAGACATCTTCCCAGACCTTTTCCAATGTCCAAAAGATGTTTGATCAATATCTTCACTCTCATCAAATGCTTCATACAGGTAAATATCTGGATGATTACAGATTTTTCTCAATGTTGAGAGAGCAACCAAAATTCTTGCTCTGAGAGGTTCACCAAATTTGTTTTCTTTATCTATAATGCTTCGAACTGTGCCACTCATGAGGTAACCCATATATAAGTCTCTTTGCTCTTGACTTAGTGCACAAAACAGAACTTGCTCATTTTTTTCTGGCAAATGAATAAAATCTTGAACCTCAGCTTTTGTTCTCCTAAGCAAATAAGGTGTTATTATAGATTTAAGGGCTTTTGCAATTTCTAATGCAGTAGCCTCTTGAATTTCTGTAGCATTAGCATATCCACCTTGTGTTATTGGTACCGCAAAATGCTCCATAAAGGCAGTATGTGTTCCTAAAAGACCAGGTCTCATAAAATCAAATAAAGACCATAGTTCTTGCAAGCTATTCTGCATAGGTGACCCTGTTATTAACAATTTATGAGGAGTATCAAATTTCCTTACAAGTTTACTGACTTGTGTATCAGGATTTCTTATTTTATGTCCCTCATCTAAAATTAAATATTGCCACTTTCTTGTTTGCAGATCTTTTGAATATTTCACTATCCCTGCATATGTTATTAATAGCACACCATGTGCATCGTGCAAGTCCCTGATGAGCTTATGGTGATTGCCACCGTGTGACCCTGCTTGATGTAGGACGGCTACTCTCAAGGAGGGACACCAGTAATGGAAATGTGATACCCACTGGAATATGACTGTTGCAGGTGCAACAATAATTGAAGGCCCCAATCCTCCCCAGGTGCCACCTTCTGTATTTGCTAAACCAGCAAGAAATGCAATAATTTGAACTGTTTTTCCCAAACCCATTTCATCACCCAACAAGCCACCGCACTGAGTCTGATGCAATTCCCATAACCATTTAACACCAATCCTTTGATACTTATACAATTGCTTCCAAATATAAACCGGAATGCACAGTCCATTTTGAAGCTCATGCTTTTCGTTTGGATTTTTATTATTTTCTAATAGATATTGAATATCTGCTGACATATAGGTCAAATTAGAATTTCCAGCTTCAACTTCACATAAACTTTTTCTCCAATTAGCAACTCTCTGATTATAAAGCTTGGTGTCACCATCATCGACTATTTTCTTTACATTCTGTTTGGAACGAGACGAGGTAGCTAGATTAGGCAAACGGACTTCAATTTCTTCATCAGAAGATGGTATAAATTCATCATCCTCTTCATTTTCTGTAGACTTCCGGCGCGATTCTTTACTTTTGTTTGAATCTCGCGGGATTTTGGGACATTTCTCTTGTTTTTTTGTTATTCGGCTTGCAGCGGATATACTTTTCTCAGAAACTTGTTCTTCTTTATCAATTTTTGAAACTTGTTTTTGTTTAGCTAATTCTAATTGTGTTTCCAAATATTTATTTATTATTATATCAACCATTTTAATAAATGGATTTTTCGAAAACTGAATATGGACATTAACAAATAAATTTTATGTTATTTCAAATTGTTAGGCAAAAGCAAAACATTCAAGTTTGATTTATGACAGATAGCACTATGCAGTGTTTGACATTATTTACAATAAGTTACCACATATGAAATAGAGATTTACATTAAGTTAGTCTCCCGTGACCACGCTCGCTGTAAAGTGCTCGAAACGTCGGGTTAAATAATAATGTAAAATAATGTATAATAAACCGCGTTTAAAATCCTTTAAAAAGTATTTTATTTAAAATGGAAAGTACTCGCGTTAAAACAAACACAAGATTATACTGATAATCATAATTTAGCCCCCGAATTTTTAAGCAGTTCAAATACGTGAATGAATGTGAAATATTTACTCCACAAGTATAGCAAGAACAACGGGACACGTTCCAAACAATTTTTTGTCTGCTTTCGATATTCTACTAGACATTTGTCCCAATTCTGTGATATTGACAGTTGACACTATTTGTCATTTGAAATTATCAGTCGATTTGTTGCTCATGTGCGCTTTTCGGCGATTGCACGTGGAAAACTGAAAATAAGTTTTGAATAAATAGAAATAATTAAGCTTATTTCAAGTGTGCGTATATTTCTTTACCTAATTCTGATAAAGTGATCGTTTATTAGGTATATATCATTATAGATATAATAAAAAAATAACACGTAGTAACCTATATAAATAATGCAAAAAGTTAAAAGAAAATCTACTGAAGATGGTGCTTCACCAGCAAAGAAGAAAAAAGTCCAATTCGATGAATCAAAACCGGATACTGTCAAGGATTTTAGTGCTAAAAAACAAAAGTTTAACAAGGAAAAGTTTAATAATAAAAATGTGAAAAAGGATTTCGCAAAAGGTAAAAAATTCAACAAACCAGGCTTCCAGCAAAAAAATCAAAAGGATAAACCTAGTTTTGTAAAAGGTAAACCTGGTTGGAAAAATGATAAGCCAGGATTTAAAGGAACGAAAGGTCCAAAAGAGGGAGAACAGGCTGAGAAGCCCAAATGGTCAGAAATGAAAAAAGAAAAGAAAACTCTCAGACTGGAGAGACGTAAAGCTAAGGCTACTGCTGAGATATTCGAAATATCACACAAAGCAAAATTACTGTCAGCTCAAATACAAAGGTATTGTTACAACACAAATTTGGATTATTTTTATCTGAGATTTCTTAAAGCGTCATTTTGTTTACCTAGCCCAACCATATACTAAATAAGCATTATTTTTTGTTTAATAATACTTCTGATTAAATTTTAATTACAATTCTCAACTTTTATTATTTCAGGAAAGTTGTTAAACAGGATTTCAGAGAAAATTCATGCAAAGAACTTCACGGACTACTGAAGAATCAGTATAAGTCGATAGCGCTTACTCATGATTTGAGTAGAGTTATTCAGGTTTTGTTAAAATATGGTTCGGAAGAGATTAAGAATGATATCACTAAAGAGATCATGGATATTATGGTGCCAATGATGCAATCAAAGTATGCTCACCATTCTGTGAAGCGGATATTGAAGTATGGTACTGATGCTATTCGTCACCAGGTTATTAGTAAGTTGTATGGGCATGTGGTGAGTCTGGCATCCCACACTATAAGTGCACCGGTTTTGGACTATGCTTATGGAGAATTTGCTAACAAGAAAGAAAAGTTGTACATGCAACAAGAGTTCTATGGAGATATGTATAAAAATGTAAGTTGTGTTTGCTGTTTTCTAAAAAAATTAGATATTGTTTACTGTTTTAATTTGGTATTATTAATAGGCGTTAACAATTTGCAATTTAACTAATACCTTATTACTTTTAACCTTTACCAATAATACATGTGTGTTTATTATTTTAGACAAAAGATGATAAGGTGAAAACTCTCAGTGATACATACAAGGACAGTCCTGAGATGAAGACAGCTATACTTCAGTCCTGTAAGGCCAATGTACAGAAAATTCTGGACAAAAATCTTCATGACAGTGAGTAAGTATAGTAACCAGTATAAAAAAGGTTGACAAATACAAAATTTTTCATGAATAAAATAGACATTAAAATTTTATGGGTTTTCAAATTTTAAAATCTTCAAGGTTATGTTTCTCCAGTAAATTTTTATTACCATTTACTTATCAGTGAGGTAACTTCTATATTAATAAGTTTTAAATAAACTGAATTCAGTACAGCGACAGAGTTGACCTTTCCAAAGGATATAATTTTACTTTTATCAGCAAACTAATTCAAGGTAATCAATAAATAATGAAAGAAAATGTTCTGTAGATGTTTGTCTTTTAAAAACTCTTTGTCTCTTGGTAAAAAGCTGTTGGTATTATATTTGGTAACCATTAAACATTCTTTTTTTATTATAGGCTGTTACACTCAGTGTTATATGATTACATACGAGAATGCTCTCAAGAAGACAGGACGGAGTTGATATCCACACTGAGTCCTTTGATAGTCCCGCTTAGTAACTCTCTGCCAGGTGTTAATGCAGCTTGCATTTGTGTGTGGCAAGGGACGAATAAGGATAAAAAGGTAGTAATACATATTTACTTAATTGTCTACAATCATTTGATGCACTTAAAGCTAAAGAATATCAGCTTTCTAATTAAATTATAAATATTAAGTTTGTTTGATATCCACTTCATTTATATTTATATACTAATGTTTACAATTATATATTTTCTAATTGCCACAGTACTACTGACTTATCACTAAGAATAATAACATAACATAAATGTAAAATGTGTAAAAGATATCTAAGAAAACTTTGACACTTTTTTTAACTTAAATAGATAAGTTTTAATTGAGTTGATTTAAAAAAGATCATTTAGTAGTAGAAAAATTTTATAAATATATTTTTATTCTTCTTTCAGACTATACTTAAAGTGGTGAAGGAGCATGTAGTGCCCCTCAGCAAGCATAAGACGGGCTACAGGCTGTTAGTGGCCATATTTGATTCCGTTGATGATACAGTGCTTGTAAAGAAAACTATTGTATCCACAATAGCCAGCAACTTGAAAGATATTGCCAAAGACCACTGGGGCAATATGGTAAGTTCATAAATTTTATGTTTTCACTCACATAAACCGCTTTTACATTTTATATTGTTTTAAACTAGACTGCATAGTGATTCAGTTATTGTAAAATATTGTCTTCAATTTTGTCCATTTAAAAAACTTGTTATTATAGTAGACAAAACAAAAAATATTTTATCGAAATATATTTATCGAAGTTGGTGCAGGCATTCTATTAATTTGTGTACATGTGTCATTCATTCATTTTCATGAACATATATACATTTATTTTTCTTATTAAAAGACCTTAAAACTTAAAATTTTCAGACACTACATTGGTTGGTAAAACCAAAAGACCCAGCAGCATTCCACCCAAGTTTCATCCAGTTTCTGGAAGAAGGATTCAAGAGTGGAACCTCCAAAAAAGATGGTGATATACGTATCAGTGAGCTACGGGAGGCGATACTGCCTGGTTTGAAAGAGGATATGGTAGCAGACCCAGAATTTTGGCTGAGTAGCAAGTCAGCTATGTTATTGACAGTTGCTGTGTTGTCCATTGGTAAGTTTCATATAATAATTAATTAATTGTATTAACTAATGCAATACTACTACCAGTACATAATATATTTTAGAAATTTTCTAAAGACAATAAAATGGAATACCACTTGAATGTATAGTTGTATACTGTTTAAATTCTTTCTTTCTTTCATCTTTTATTGAAATTTTATTTTTTATTAGCAAGAAAAAATGTTGGATTTTGTTGAAATGTTGATGTATCAATAAAATAAAAACTATTTTTTAAACAATATTTTTAGTGTTTCATACTCTTTTTTTACTAACATGGTAAAGTTTAAAACATGTTATAAATTTACAGAATCATCAAAAGAAATATTAGAAGCTCTAGCTGGAGTTATATGTAAGGAAGATTGGAAAATAAGTGTAAATGATAAGGAAGTATTGGCAGTAGAAGACGCGGGTATTCACATGTGTTTGAAAAAACTTGCTGCATTAGATCAAGGAGCAGCTGAATTTACACTGGGAGAAGCTATTTGCGACTGTTTATCAGAAGAGACGGTATGTATTTCCTTTTTAAGTTATACTAGCTGTTGCGCGCGACTTCGCTCCCGTAGGATATCGTTTTATAGCATATGTTCACCTTGTAATGGATATTTACAAAAATATTATTTGTGTAAATATCGATTTGTGGATTTCTTAAATTTTTGTCAATGTGTTTAAAAGAAATCGTTGCCGATTGAAGGCAATTTGACAAAAAAGAATTTTTAAATTTAAGTTTTTTTCACACAAATACTAATTGTTCCAAATTTCACACCCACCTATCAATTTATTACTGTACTAGTCAATTAATTGAATTCATTGATGTTTGTAACAAGTTACAGTAGATATAGAATTTACCAAAGATGTATCAAACAGTAATTTTCTCATAGATTGAACAGTGAATGTTTGGTTGTTTCTCTGAGGCTAGTTGCACACAAGCAATCATAATTTTAATCATATGCAAAATTACTACAAACAATATTATTGCTTGTGTTGGCTAACCTATGGAAACTACATCTTTTTTTACTCAATCATAAAGATTTAAATTCTTTGTTTATTTTACAGCTGAACATATGGCTTCCAACAAATAGAGGGTGCTTCTTCCTTCTGAAATTAATCGAGAATAACACAGACGCAGTTGTAAAGAAACTGAAGAAAAAGCTGTCTCCACGCAGTAAAATGTTGAAACAACAGTCATCGGAAGGGGCGAAGTTACTCCTTAAATCTATTGAAAATAAATAGACCAGTTTTTAATTTATGAGTTTTTATTTTACGTCCACACACTTCACTACATAGTATAAAACAAAGTCGCTTTTTCTGTCATGTGTCATGTTGTATGTCCCTATGAACGCTCAAATCTTTAAAACTACGCAACGGATTTTGATGCGGTTTTTTTTAATAGATAGAGTAACTCATGAGGAAGGTTTTTATGTATAATATCATCCATTAAATAGTGGACAAGTACTGTTATTTTTGAGGTTTCTAATGTGATGTCGCAAATAATTACATTTTTTCCGCTTACATTGCAAATTGTAGCGTATTTAGTATATCAGCATTGCACCCGTGCGAAGCCGGGGCGGGTCGCTAGTATTCAATATTATGTAGTAGTGAAGTATGAAACATACATCGAATGAAATAAAATAATAAATACTTAAAATATTTTTTATTTGTACAATTTTTATTTTATAATTATAAAAAATAGTTTATGGTACTAACCAACACTTTTTATTACATGATGTAGGTTTCAAAATGTATCTTATTATTCCAAGCTAAAAGGGTGCAATTGATGTTTAAAATAATTATATAATATGAGGGGTTCTCAACCTTTTTTACACCACAGCGCACTTACAAGTTTAATAACACGTCTTAGGCGTTCTAGTGCCGGGGGCGGTGAGTTCTGACACAACAAATAGATACAGAAGTCTAACGCCACAAACAAGCGAGCTCAAGAAATGCGTACATTGACATCGTTGATCGTCATTACATCTATTCTAGACACCGTCTGTCTGTAACTAATAAGTACGAAAAGACGATAACACACACGGGTTTGATTTCTGTACCTCTTTGTTCTGTAGTTTTAGTTTTAAATAAGACCTACCCTCCCTTATTTAATAAAGATAGGGGTTCACAAAAAAGCCATTCGTCGTTTTCCTGCGGTGTACCAGTGCTACGGTTTGGGAACCCCTGAATTCATTAGAGGTAGAACATTATTAACTCACTAAAATGTCAGCATATGAAACTATACTAATCATACAAAGAAAATATGTGGTAAACAATCAAAAATTATCTAAAATGATATTACAAATGCCATTGTTTAATATAAAAAACAATCATATAAAAATAATATTTGAATTGAGGCATTCTATTGTCGTGTCTATGAAAGCAACATTTTGGATATATTTTAATTCAATATAACTATATCTGTGTCAGCAAATATTGAGAAATGTATATATAGTTATCTACTTACTATATTTATTTATTTAACAAGGTACATGACAAATGCAATATAACAAATTTATTTACAATGTAATTTTAAAATACAAATAATAAATTCACTACTTACATCTATGATTTTACACAATGTGAACATACATACATTTTGACCTGCATCACTTTAAAATCCTGTTAATTTGTGCTGTAAATATTCTCAGACTTAAAAGTACATTTTTCCATATCAAACAATATTTTATGAGGGTTAGCAACATTATACAGTCAGTTATAAAATATTAGAAACTATTTGCTTTAGTCATAAATGAAATTAAGTGGGTATAAATGCATTAAAACTACCATATTGTCCTATTTATTTATAAAAATACCAAGTCACAATAATTTGTATGAAAGGACTGATTAAATTATTTTCTGCTTGATACAATTTTAGTCCCAGGGATTTTTTCTCCTTTCTCTTAATTTTTTTTGAAAAAACAGGCTAAGGATATGACAATTTTATTCTGGCCGCGTTGAGATGAACAGTCCACCATTATAATATATTTATTATAATGGTTTTATGGATCTTTTTCTTAATGTATTGATGTGATGATGATGAATGTGTTTTTTTTTGTGAAAATAATTATTCCTGTTTGATAAATATTTCTATGATATTAAAAAAAACTAATGATGAATTTGAACATAAGAATCATAAATAAAAGACAATGGAAAGGAAAGTAACATAATAAATACAACTACATATTATTTAGTCCATATTTTGCCAATTGATGTGTGTTCTATTGTGTTTAGAATGTTGAGTGTTTTTTGTAAAAGTTCTTCTTGGATTGCTTCTGGTGTCCTGAAAAATAAATTAATTATGAATCATACTGGCTGGTAATCATCCTCTATAAAGTGTACTAAAATTAATAAAATGAAATCACTTTATTACTCTATAAATACAACATGACAATAAAAACTTAAAGATAAGATAATACAATCAATAAGTGATTTCCACTAAACAACCTTTAAAAATAACAAGGCGTCTTTTAAAATAAATACTCAAAGCAAATTTGGAAAGTTGTGGTAACAACTTTGATTATTGTGGTTTTAATGCAATTGTTTGTGGTTTTATGTAAATAAAAAATATATTTTCAGTAAATTTGGATTGTCATAAAGGTCATTTAAATATAGCAAAATCATGGAAACTGTGGTTTACCACTTGCATCAGGAACCTGATTAAAAAAAATGTCCTACATTTACACTGTATTCTGCAATATTGCACCTGGCAACAATACACATACTTGATAAAATGTTTTGTAACTGCTTGGTGGAAATAGTGGAATAGGCTTTTTATGAATGTTACATTCTATACACTTCCATAGTATAGTCTAAACATAAATGCTTTATTTGTCTATACTTATTATTGTAATAAAATACCTATTATTCATCTGAAATTGTATTGGAGATATCATGAATTTCTTCTCTCTCCACTTCTTTAACAGAAATTAATAAATGTAACTACTTTCTGCCAATACTAGATTTCATAAGATAAAATTGTACCTGTCAGCATCAATGATGTCCCAATCACTCTCCTTTATTTGCTGAAATGTCTCTATGACTTTCTTCTGAAACTTTGGCACTTCATACCTGATATTAATTTTGAATATATATATTTTTAAATTACAATTGTTTTCTCTTACTGGTTAAGAATTGTATCAAATGTATAATACCATCTGCTCATCAAAATGAATAATCTCTATCTGTATTAACTAAAAATAAACCATTTTAAATTCTAACACCCATATTATAATACATATCTTGAACATTGCTCGATTTCACTCAACCTCTGTCAAAGAAAATTTACATTCTGAGTCGGATAAAAACTCTTCTAATTCACGTCCACTCACATTAAGAAAATTTACCACTTCCATTTGTTACTTTGATCTATTTATTAATACAATATTGTATTTTTATGTTATTTCAATCATGAATTTTCGGTAGAAATTTGTCATACATCATATTTGACGTAACCTGAGTGGAGGTAAAATTAAGGTGACTTCTTAGAATACTTAGTCTTTTAAATCTTTAGCAGCTATTCATTAATAAAATATCACTAACTATTTATTGTTTTTGCTAGTTTACCTTTCATTCCCAAATCCCTTCCTCTGTTGCATGACTTCAAGAGGGATTGTAAGGTAGAACACTTTATCTGGTTTTGGTAGACCAATGTCAGCAGTCTTGCACCAGTGTAAATCAAGTCCTGCAATATTTAATATAGAAAACATATTTTTATCATAAAGATTGATTCAATAAAAGACAGAATGGTAGTACCGATTTTAACTAGCAAAAAAATTTGATTCATGAAATGTACCACATTTTGACAATTTCAACATAAGCTCACCTTTTTAGATATCTATCTATATAAAATAGTTTATAGTTTGTATAATTTTATTGTGGTGCTAAATAAAAAGATAAACAATACAAAATATTGAAGCATGCAAATGTACATTGTACATTTGCACACTTCAGTCAGACTTGCTTGAGTAAATCTTTTCAAACTAAAAAATATCATATTTACAGAGGAAATGTGACATTCTAACTGAGAAAGAAATTTTCAAGGTTAATTTTTCAGTTTATTCATAACAAATATTAAAAAATACAAAAAATGTTGGGTCAGTGTGATAAATTTCTGTTGGTAATCATTTTGAAATTTATTTTAATTACCTTTGGCAGCCGAAAAGGCCACACCGGAGTAGCAGTATCTGTCTACAATAATAGTAATGCCTCTCTCCAACATTTTGATGATGTCCTTTGATTTTTCCCAGCGGTTTGCTGAGAACAACAGGTGAATAGCTTCATCAGGAAGATCATTCTGTAAAATTGGTGTATTCAAATATATTGTGAATATTTTTGGTGTTTTGGAATTAAATCTGCAATGACAATTAATAGTAAAGAGGATTTGAACATGGTCTCATTTTTTTCAAAAACTTTAATAAAATAAAATATGTGGTCTACCTAAAATGATTACCTTAGATGTTAAATAACTGTTTATCACTTTTCCTATTTCTGTGCTCCGGTTTGGGAAATTTGTATACTCAGCTTGTATTTGGTTTTTCATTAGACTCTCAACTGTAAATAAAAAAACATAACTTTTAAACAACTTTTCTTAAACAGAAAACAGAAAACTTTGAACCTTGCTAGATTAGAAAAGATTAAAAGTAGATAATTGCATAACCACAGTGCAAAATTATATGTTTTCATACAATAAATAAATAATTTATATTCAAAGAAATCAAACTATTTCCTATAAAGATTATGTACTTACCCAAATGCTTCGCTTGTGTTGTTTTTCCAGTTCTATCAACACCTTCAATAACTATTAAAGCACCGCGTTTCACTATCATTTTTTCAGAATTAATGAATAGTTTTCAAAACACAGGAACAACAACTTTCTTGAAATAACAAGAAATACTAACAGGTAATCGCACTACTTTATATATAAATCACACAAATATTAAAGGATGTTATCTACCTTATATGTTACTGAAGAATAATGATGCACTTCTAGGCAATAAATTGAATGAATCTTGTATTTATTTGTTCGGCGTGTTTGTCAGATTTTGGAGGGAAAACTGACATATTATGTCATAATTCATATGTCAGTGTCACTATCACTAACAGCTGTTCCACAGAGTCGCACTATTATTACCTAAGAGCTAAATTACTCTAATAAATTATTTAAATATTACAACTTTTTGAGGCTTTGATGAATGGTTTATTGATATGGTTCAATTATCTTAAATCAAATACATATATTAAAAAATCAAACCGCGTGAAAATTTCTGTATAAATTCAAAATGAAGTTAGGTATAAATTTGACATTTCAATCACAATTAAATGCTTCACTTCAGTACGGACTACGTTCGGAGTGGGGAATCGTGCATTGTGTTCATATTCGTTTGTTGAAAGAAATTTAAAACGTCGATGTTATTAAATTCTTTGTTTATACTACTTTTGTGTTTATCGTTGTGAGTTATAATGAAGAAAGGATATAAAGTGACGGATGTTAAGAGAGAGAAAAAAATTGGCGTTGCCGCGGAAAACTTACAAGAGCTTATCGAAAAATCATGCAGAAAGTTGGGCGTAAGTGTTTAAAACGTAATAAAATACTGCATTTAGCAAATTTATCGATGGGTTTAGTAATGATTATAGTTGTAACCTGTTGGTAAAGTAGGCCAAGGCTTACAGCCTTGACATATATTTCTAGCCGTGACCCAATTCCATTTGTCGGTTTTTAGTTCAATGTCAGCTGCGCAGAGTGTCGGCTTCACGTTGCTGAAGATGGAACGCTGGTGGATGATGATGATTACCTGAAGACCTTACCACCACAGACCCTTTTCATTCTGTTGCCGAAAAAAGAAAAAATGGTAACTGGTATGTCTTATTAATTGTAAGACGTGCCTTAGATATGGCATTTATGAATCACTCAATATATTAATATAATGGAATTGTCCTTACATTAATTAAGTTTTAAAATATTTGAACAATGACTTATTTTAGAACTAAATATTGGGACCATAGGCATTTTTAAAAGTTAATTCTTGACCTATTGCAAAAAGTATTTAGCCCCCTTGAAGAACTCTCACACAAGAGCACAGGCTCCTGAAAGTTGATACGCTTAGGAGGAAAAATGTATTATGAGTATTTTTTGTTCATCAATTTAATAGGCATATTCAACTATTGAAAAAAGTATTTCCAAATAAAAGTGAAGTCTATTGAGACTTTAGTCGCAAGTTGGTGATTATTTTTCTACCTACCCTTCATTCAACAGCTGAACTCTTTGAGTTAAGAGACCAATTTACAAATTAAGCCTAAACTTTGTTCAACACCATTTTTTTAAATAAAATTACTTATGATTACTTATTATTATTAATTAATTATGGGCTGTTACAATTACAAACAACAATATTGCAAAATAATCAAAAGCTATATCAAGATACTTTGACTTTTGTCTTTAAATTAATATATTCATATTATTATTTTCAGACTTTGATTACTACTACAATATGATTAGATCAGCGAAAAAAGATTTCATCAATACTGGACTGGCAGCAAAGGACTTCCTTGACACCAATCTGCGGGAAAAGTTCCGAGTGTTCCAGAGGTATATTTCGGCCGCTGACAATACCAAGACTATGCTCAGTGAAAGGAGTCAGGATCCCAAGTGGTTTGAAGGTTGGTGTAATAAGTAGGAAAATGTTAAATATGAATTGACTGTCATGACACAATCCAATTTTTTAAAATTATGAGTTTATTTATAGAAAATTTGCCATGTTAAGATATTTAACATTAATAGAATAAAAATTTCACCAATTTAAAACAAGCAATTGGTCCATTATCATATATCATTATTTCATAAAATTTCAAATTGAAATTTAATTTCTATCTTGTCTTTTTCAGGTCTCGAGCCTTCTGAAAAAACCAAAGAACAATCCATGTCTAAACGTGTGAAGGAAAGAATGCGAGGGTACTACTACAAAACTAAAACAGCTTTACAATCTTCAGAACTTTATACACATTCTAAAAATGGGCGCGGTAAGAAACTCATTGATCAGTTCCTTTTAGATCTACGTAAGCTGCTGGAAGGTAGCAAATATAATGAAGGCTATTTTAACAGAAAGTATGAGAAAAAGCACAGAATGTGTGATGATACAGGTCTTTTCGAATGTGGAGGGTTGTGGAATAATGACAAATGCGCGTATGAAAATGAACATATCATAAACCCATACAGAAGTCGCGAAGAACGCATTATATTTCAAACATGGAATTTAGATCACAGAATTGAACTATCAAGAGCTATCATACCAAAGATTATACAAGCCATAGACAATATTTATAATGGCAACACAAATTGCATAGACTGTAAAAAAGGTTCTGTCTGTTGCAATATTGAAACTGACAGATATTATTTACAAATATTTACAAAGGAGAATCTTAAACTTGTACACATTGTATGTCATTATAAGGGTAAACACGAGGCAGAGTCTGGAGTTTACACAGTTTGTAATATGTGTCTTACAAATAAAATTAAATAGATATTTAAAATGTATCTTAGAACCCATAAAAATTATTTATTTACCAAAAGCATTATAAATAAATAAGTTTACTTCATTTCTATTGAACACATACAATTCTTCAGTTATTTTTATATTAACTTGTTTAAAGAAAAATGATTACAAATAAATCAATATTTTCTCGTCAAGTATATCTAGGTAATGGTACAATAATATAATTATTGCCAGTTAAGGGTAATGTCCTTAAATATCGAGTAGCCTTTCTATGTAGTGATTATTTACATTTTATTATTGTTGTAATTATTATTATCATTAGATAAGTTTTCTATTCCTTCATTGATCTCCTCTCCCTTGAGTTAGATTTAAGAAATTTTACTGGCTTAAGATGGTCTTGATCATGAATAATGTTTTATTACGGGAATTATTCAATATTTTTAAAATTTCACAAATATCCAAATTATTAAAATTTAATAACCCAAAAGCAAAAATAGGTATAGATATATTTTAATTTATAGATGCGTTATATGTTTAAAAAACTACCGCGAAATACAACTCCATGTTTACTTATATTGTAACATTGTTATCATTTGGGTGTAAAAAGATAGAATAAAATAAGAATATACTTATAATCTATTTTGAGAATATTACACAAAAAACTGTCAAAATTTAATGAAATTTGAGTAATGGATGAATTGAGTCAAAATGGTCGAACATATCTAAAGCCAGTATAAATATATAGACTTTATTTAAGAGTTAGTTATATCACTATTTAACATGTTTAACATGAAAGCTATCTATTTACGATATATAAACTCGAAATTTAGTTTATACACTATTTTATACCTACGTGAATAATTTTATTAAAACTTTTATGTAATTTTAAACTAAACAGGGTTGTAGATAGCAACAAAATTTGTTACTTGACTATTGTGTTTATTTGATAATTTCGATCTCAATTTTATAGTCATATACAGGGGCCAGATTCACAAATCCGATTCGGGTTGAAACGAATGTTATCTGTGTTGTTTCTATACTTTATACTTTGTATTGATACTTCTTGATGGATTTGCGTATTCACGCATTTTTTTACTTTCAATTCCAATATATTAACACCTGACGATGATGTACGAAACCTCATGATGTAAAAGTATTAAATATAGTGGAATTGAAAGTAGAAAAATGTCGTTTCTTCAAATAAAAGGAAGATTTTTCCGTCGAAATTTGTATGAATCTCGTTCCGATTTTCGATACTATCCGATCGGATTCGAATTTGTGAATTAAGGGCCAGGGGGAATTTTGGAATACCACATGAAGGAAACATACTCTTAATACTGTACGAAGAATGTTTCAATCAAGATTCCGAAAATTCGCTTGCCAAAACTACTTGAAATCTCGAGATCGACTGAAATATCTTAAAATAACACCCTTAATACTTCTATTGCATCGATAGAGACAAATCTATGAATGAAATATCTCTAACTAACTAGTTAATCAAATGAAAGGAAACCATGAAATTTGTAGTCACAAATTCAATGAGTAGTTTAACATTTATAAAAATGATTTTTTTTTTTATTTTTGAATGCACTTTTCGTTCTTTTCAAAAATGGAGGATTTTTTCCTTGTGTTTTCTATATACAGTTATAAGTGTACTTTCTCTTAAGATGTTATTACAAAATTCCACCCTGTATTGTAGATAAGTTAACGCGAATCAAATTCGATCTTTTTATTTCGAAACAATATATTTTTATATGTAATTATAATTTTATTTAATTTGTCTATGTTCGGTTAAACGGCGATTCTATCAATATGTTATTGGTTCAATGTATGCTGAATTATTTTGCAAAATAGTTTTTTCAATACGCATTATACCTCAATTCAGCTATTCCGTCATTAGATAGAAATCTACTTCCAATGAACGTACAATAATGTATTTATGCAAAGTGATTTGATTTTTTTTAATAAAATTCTATATTTTGGCACGGTTTATATGTTTATGTTAAGATAAGTTGTTAACCAACATTCAAATATTATTAAACTTTAGTTTATTATATGACACATGAGTAATATCTCGAATATGAATACTTAGTGTAATTTTTTTTTACAATTACTTATATGAACTTTAATCCTCACATAAAGATGGATTTTCTCTGTGCCAATGAATTATATTTATATAAAAGAATATGAAAATAGGTTGTAGATAAAGAAAATAATTGTGAATTAGTAGATACAAATAATTTTAATGTGAATAAAGAATAAATTCGCTATAGTATGTATAACTATATTAGTGTAGATAGTTATAGCTAAAGAGGTATTTTATTACGATAAATCATAAATGTTATTAGAGCAATATTAATGTTTAAGTAGATGAAAGTTGTAGTGATGTTGCATGCATGCATGAAATTTTTTTTATTAAGTTGAGACTTGAAATTCTAATTGTAAATTATTATCAATATTTGTAAAACACTAATAATATCCTTGGATTACATTATTGATATTAACATCATATTATGCAACAACTTTTGTCTTTTTTTGCTAAGGCAAGCTGATCACTGTCATGATCTTGAACATTGTCCATACAAAATATATATGTATTAGATAAATGATACACGCAAACTTAAAAGTATATTTTTGGTAAAATTATTGGAGTTGTTGCCTATGGTAAGGGTAAATTAGTCCTGTGAAATTATTAATGTTCTACGAATGTCTCTTAAGGATGTAATGAGCATACACATCACCACATCTTTGTGCTTGACGAACATTAGAAACGTAGACGCTTCCAGAATAGCTTTATAGATGTTAATTTTTAGTTGTAGGGCCTGTAGATGTTTAGAAAGAGCGTGGGCATTTTACGAATGGACATAATATTAACAAACACCTTCATCGTGTTCATTGAACTGTCGATAACTATTGGTCGTAAGATGTTAATTGTATATTGTTGATAAATAATTCGACTAGTAATTGTTTTTAACAAAAATATCGAATTATTGAAATATTATTTATGCGTACGCAAGCATAATATGTAGGCGATTTCTTACGTGCCGTTAGTTATTTTATTGTAGTGTTAACGTTTTAGAAAATTTTGGTATACAGTATTACTAGACCTTCTCCAATATTAGAGCTTTAACGAGATATAACGAAAGTGTGCCAAGATCTCCAATTGCGCGTGAAATTTGTCGGCATTGTTAAATGTTTTATAATTGTGTTCCATTGTAGAATTAGCCGCAAGATAAAATGAGTCTATTAGATTAAAAAACCGCAATGTCTATTATTAGTAATGGGGAGTAAACCATTTTTTTCATATGCATTATCGACGCATAAGCTAATATTGCAACTATGGTATTGTGGTTTAATAATGTATTTATAAGAATAATAAATCCTTTATTTAGTATCATACATGCATAAAAAAAAATTAGAAACACATTCTATTTTCACTTTTCCGTAACATGATGCCAAAATGACATTTATGAGTATACTGAATTTATTTAGGAAAAAAAAAACTTATTATAACAATATTCAGAAAAAGATTATGGGCATTGCTGACTTTGTTACCCTAGGCTAGACATTGCGGTTTTTGAAACTAAGACTCAAATAACATAAGCGTAGTAAGCATAAGAACATAATTTACTGACATCCAGACAAGTACAGTTTTTAGATCTATCATGTTGCGATAAATCTATGGCAATAGTTAGAACAGTGCTTTGTAGTTAGCAGTTGCATAAAGTTATATTTGTATTTATTATGTTATACTATTTTTTTCTGTTAACAAAAAATTCTAACGAATTTAGATAGTTTGTTTTTAAGTAACTATTAATTTAAGATACCCACGTTATAGATCTCTTTTGTTATTGAAATATTATAAGAATGAAATTATGAAAACTTATATTTTAAATCTACGTAAATGTAATAATAATGCTAAATAAAATTATTTATCACATATTTTAGTGCTTTTTATTTTTAAAAATTGAATCAACAGATATTTCGTTAGGTGATCTTGTGTCTTGTAAAAAGCTGGGTTATTTGTAAATAATATTTTTGAGCTAATAGATTTTAAAATTAATTAAATTTAGACCATGGTTTTTTTTTTTTTCTTTCGCCTTTGGCAACTGGCACGTAGTAGACCATGGTTTATTTCGAGTTCTTGTCTATAATATCTATGACGTTCCAATTTCAGCGACAATACGTCAAATCCAGCGTTGCCAATGCCTTTACTCGAACTTACCCGAAAATCAAAGTTAAATTCCCCAAATTGGGGCAAAAATATGGTCCAAAATATCAAATTCCCCGCAAGATTACCCACAAACAAAAATCAAGTATTTCTTACATTATTTCTTATATATACCTAAAAAACGACACAATAATGTGCGGATGAGCTTTTTTTTTTTTGACCGTGACCGGATTTTGGAAATCTCTAATACCTATAAAAGTACACGAAACTTTAAATGACGTTTTTTTTTTAGGGAAAATCAATCATTCATATCCATTGAAAATACTAAGATTTAACCAAATTATCAGTATTTTCAATGGATATGAAGGATAAATAATAAATCCCCACAATTCCCCACACAGAACCATTCCCCAATCGATGCCGAATTACCCGCAAATCGGGGAATTCCCCACACATTGGCAACGCTGGACTCAAATCACGAAGGCCAGATTATTTATTTTTATAATAATAAAATTTTATTGCAATTAAACGCTTTTCTCCTTATAATTTTGAAAAGGATAAAATGGGATAAGATGTATATTTTTAACGGTACAAAAAAATAATGTTATTGCTTAATTATTGCTCATCTAAATTGGTTATATTGTCAAAACGGAGCGGTTTGACAAATAATTATTTAGTCTAGGTTTAAACCCGACTTACTTAGACCCTGTTTTGTAATAAGACTGTTACCCATTACCATCAAATTTTTTACACATTTACATGGGTATAATTCGACCGGAGCAAGGATTCTGGATTCGTACCCTGCGTGGAGCTAAAAATGATACAGTATTTTTCATAACTTGAAATTTGTGATATTACACAACACACAGTAATTAATTCATGAGTTTCTTACTTCAGATCTTAATTTTAAATTGCACATTTGCTAGGATAAAAGGGGTCCAAATCATTTCAAGAACCACTTTACAGTCTACAAATCATAAAAGCCATGGATTTGCAAAAACAATAAAACAAAAATATTACGCATAGAGTAATCATTTATTAACAGAATATAACTTAAAGCTACTTCACCGCCTCTTCCTACCAGGGTTCTTTTTGCTGGGATTCCGCTGTCCTTTGCCAGCTTTCGGTTTCTTTGCAGTGAAGTTTGTGGCATTTCCTTTGCCCTTAGCCTTACGTGGGCCTTTCATTGGTTTCGAATTCTTTTTCTCCTCCGATCTCCTTGAAATTAAATTAATATTTAAATGTTGGTCCTTATAGATCCTTACCTATATCTAGCTATATACCAACATTCATCATAATCGGCTCAATAGTTTTTGCGTCAAAGAGTAACAAATTTACATTCACTCTCGCAATGTTTCACAATATTCATTTAATTCATAGTACACATGAGTTAAAGTTGAATCATTACGTCCATTAAGGTGGCGAAGCTTAAATTTGATTATGTGGCTAAAGGAAAAAGGCATTGCCCATTGTTAATTGCCGGTTCTTCTCAGTAGATACTGCTTCCCGAATCGGTGGTAAATAAATAATAAAATATGTATATGACGTTTGAAAAAGCCAATTGGGAAAAATAAATGATTTGAATTTCAATTTAATATAAACAAAATTAGCACAGGAGATGTGTAGGCACATCCACATAAATTTAATTTTTCCACTTTATACTTTAAGCATGTATGTTTTGAAGAATTTAGGTGACAGCCAAATATGAAATTATTTTGTATATATTTGTATTTGATACTCACTGCACTTGTTCATGGTTTATATGTTTCGACACAGCCTTTTCCATATCAATCTTGGGGCGTTTACTTAAAATCCTATCAATCATGCTCAAATTATTAGCTTTCTCTGCTTGTGGAGTCGGCACGGGGAGCTTCCTCTTCCTTTCCTTTCCAGGGATCAGCTCATGCACTCCCTTGCCTCTGGCTTCTTTCTCCTTCGGCAGCTTATCTTGGAATTTACCCAAAGATGCTGTTGATGCTTTGGCCACAGATGTTGCTGTGGCTAGCTGTAATGATTTAATGAATTTGTAGACATTAATTTTTATACTCTGATAAAAAAATACAAAGATGGTCAAATAATATATCTGGAGTATGGATTATCTTTATAAAATTTTATAGGTAAATAGTATAGGTAAAGAAAAATAACCAAAATTGTGAATGGTGATAGGGAGGAGAGAAGATAAGGGCAAAGTAGGCAGTTTTCATATGAATATAGCAGAGTGTGGTATCAAATTTGATGTCTTGATTTATACATAAAAATGCGAAGTATAGCTCAGAGGAGCCACTAGTCTTAGTATAATAACTTACCTGTGTTGAAGTGGCTTTATCTGATGTGACTGGAATGCCCACTCTTGGAATTTTGACTTTCCTAGCTCTGGCAATATTCTTCAACCTCTGCAGCTCATTTTTGGCCACTTTCTCTGATTTCTCCGATGCTTTCTTTTCATACATGTCTGTCATAGGATCTACATTTTGTGGGACTTCTATTAACCAATTCTTCTCTTTCTCAGCAGCTGATTTTTTGAAGCTGTAAATTTAAAAATAAAGAAAATGAACATCTATTTAATCACAATATATATATGCTGATATTTTGCTTCACCATTTACATTCTGTAGTTTAAAATCAGCAAAGCCATAATTTTTACTTCAAATAAGCTGCACTTTGTAATTTTTTTTATTTTGGACAGACTAAAAATGGCATTTATTATAATGAAAATTCATAATTGCACCTGCACTAAAACGTTTTAGTGATGAGTCCTGTAAGAACACAGGGGAACAGTGATGGAAGAGGTCATGTTCATCAAAATATTTGAACTTTTACATATTCAATTGCAACTCACCCGTATAAAGGCACCCATTTCTGCAACTGTTCATCCCACTCCAACTTGGACTTCTTCTGCTTAGTGATACCTTTAGCTTTAGCAAACTCTTGCCACTTGGTCAGTGGTTTGGGCTTCGGCACTGGTTTCGCTCTAGGCAATACAGTGGTAGGTTGTGGAAGGCGCACGACAATTGCTTCTTCTATCCTCTCCGTTGGGAGTTCCCATATTTTGTTCAGCAATAATTGTGTGTTATCACGCGTCAATGCTTGCAGATACAAGTCTCTTTCTTTTTCTGATCTGAATAAAAAGCAATAATACAATTTTTATGCAATGTATACTTTAAGTTAGTGGAGGATATTACTACAAAAATAAAGCGCCATCATACGCATCATGTCTAAAGCAGAAAGATATTCTAATGAGTCTAAGAAAAAATTACTCACTTCAGTGACTTTGCTTCTAAATCATTAGTATCGGATGCTGCAAGTGTACCGATATCAAATTCAACCTCCAAGTGCTTTTCTACAGTAATTGGTTTATATTTCTCCGCCTTCTTTTGCTCTCGTTCCAAGATTTCATTGACTATATCCATTTTGCTTTATTTATAAGAAATAATTAAAAGTTTAACCTATCATAATTTTCAACGTTTACAATGCGCACATGTGCTGTTTTACAAATGTCAAGTAGACTAGTTTCAGCTTTGACAAGTGACGGTCACAAGCCACAGATTGCGATAATGATAGTAAAAGTAATCGATACATATACTTTTACTCTCTGGTGTAATGTACTATGTAATTATATTAAATTCCCATTTCTGTATACTTTATATTGCGTATAAAATAAAATAACAAACAACTTGAGCTAATAATGTTGATTTTGTGCAGTCTGTAATTTTTAATTTTAAATGACATTGACATATCATTGACTATAAAAATAATTGCATCAAAATAAAAACAATAATTTTAAGATTTATTATAGTTAAATACAAGTTATTTATAGTTTATGTTAAATACAGTTCAAATTAAATTGCTTGCAGCTAACGAAATCATATATTTACTTTTACTTCGAAATGACCGGAGAAATAGAAAAAACTTATAGCTTTAAAACTGAAAACAAATTTATAGTTAAAAGTGGATGTAAAAAACGCATGTGGAGATCGTTAAAACAAATTTTGGCTGCTGATAGAACTTTACCTTGGCCTGAAGATGCAGTTATATGTAAGCAATTTCGTTCTACAAATAACCTTAAAAGTTATTATGTATCAAGAAAAATATCGACCTAGTATAATAAGTTGCATTATTTAAGTTATAATTAAAGTCAATTACTTATTTAATTGTTACAGATTATTCTATAAACGCACCACCCTCCTTCAAGCCAACTAAGAAATATTCAGATATATCAGGACTACCTGCACCATATGTGGACAGGCATTCAAAACTTTATTATAGTAATGTCGAGGAATTTGCCACAGTAAGAAATCTCCCTATGGATATAACTGCTGGCTACCTACAACTAAGAGGAGCAAGTACTATTGTAGGATAAGTTATTGTTTATTTACACATATATAATATTGGGTAAGTTTTTATGTAAATAAAAGATTTATACAGGAATTCTGTAGTTTCATTATTAGTGATAATTGATAACAAATTTTTATGGATACCTTGTCTATTCCATAGTAAGAAAAAACTGAGAAATCTTTATAGCTATCTTTAAAAAAATCATAATCATACACTTGTCTTTGTGTGGGTGAAATAATAAAAATTAAAAAATATAATATATTCATTTATTGATCAGGTATATTAAAATCAACAACTAGGAAACCATTCTTAGCACTCTTCTCTCTGAACCATCTTCCTGATTTATGTTCTTGGCCCAACGCAGCAAACAACTGTTTTCTGTCACTAGTGAATTGCATGCAATTCACAAAACCTTTAGCTTCTATGCTAAACATAGGCTCAAACTTTCTATATGAATCACACACTTTCCATAACCTAATTTGATTGTCATAAGATCCAGACGCAAACACATCTGAATTTAATAATGTTGCTAGACTAGTTATCCACCTTGGTACTCCATTATCAGAGCCGTGTGCTTCAGGCACAGAATATAAAGGTTTCTTCTTCAGCACACTCCACAGACATAAAGTACCATTATCACTCCCCGAAACAAAGTGTTCCTCATCCAGTAGCTTTACCTCATCTAAGCTGCCTTGTGGACCATTAAATATAAGCTGTGATTCTTCTACTATTTTCCATATCCTTATTGATGTGTCCCTACCCCCTGCTGTGATCGCTCTCTCTCTGGTTAAAGCATCAATTGCTGTTATTGGAGACTGGTGCCCAAAAAGTGTCTCAACATATGCCATCTCATCCAGTGACCAAATTTTCACTGATCTGTCTTTAGATGCTGAATACAAGTCATGTGTGTTTTTCCTGAATACTAAACCAATAACAATGTCCTTGTGTCCTTTGAATGTGTGAAGGTGTTTTAAAGTGTGTGGATCCCAAATTTGAATATCATTAGAGTGGTCAGATGAGGCTAAGAATTTGTAATCTGTTGATAGAGCCACTGATGTTATACCACCTCTAAGGAACTGGGAATGTGTTTTATAAGTGAGTGTACCGACTTTTATCTTTTCATTATACCTCATATACCATTTTATGATAGTGCCGCTTTTGCAACCACTAAATATGATTAAGCCGTCATTACTAACACAAATACAGGTCAGCGACAGTCGGTGTTCCTTGGCGCGAACTAATCGAAGCTCTTCATTTGTTGGTGCACAATAATTGTTCGCGACTTCTACACGTAATTTACCTTTTTGTTCTAATAAATCTCTTTGCAAACGTTTTTCGACTGCATCATCCACTTCCTTTAATTCTGTTCTCTTCGCCTCTTCTTTTTCAATTTCTTCTAAATACTTTTTAGCTAATCTTAATTTCTTCTGTTCAGCAGTTTCATGATCACTTTCAGATTGTTCTCCATCGGAAAACTTTTTAATATCCAAATCACTGTCGGAGGATTCGTGACCGTTTTCGAGGTTAGGAGCATTTGGTTTTTTCGGCTTCTTTTTATGTATTTTATCACCCTTTCTTTTGTGTACTTGCCTAGATTTACCTTTAAGGAAAAATGAAGAAGACATTGCTTATAACTTAATCTCAAAAGAACAATTATTTATCGTATTTTCATGAAAATAATAAAAAGGCACCACGTTTATTTGAAGTTTTACTTCATTGAACTGCTTTGACAGTTGAGTATTGACACAATTCACAATTGTCAATGACTGATTTTTTTTAATTTATTCATAAGCATGGATACAAGGCCTTCATTCGCAATCATAAAGTGTTATACTCAACGACTGATACTCGAATGACAATGCCTTATTTTACTTCGTCAGAATTTTATTTTGTTCATTTATTAATTAAAACTAGGTAGTTGTTAGATGCAGTCAACAATGGCATGGAAAACAAGTAAAACATTTAAATTATGTGTAGTCTCGATTACTATTGTGTTCAAATTATATTAATTTTTGAAAAGGACTAGGTATAGAAATATAATTTTTTTGCAAACACTTAAAAACACGAAATTGGGATATTTTAACCATTAGATCTTAGACTTACAACTTTACAAGTCACGAATTATGATGAAGAAAAAAGTTCCTGGTTCCTACATAACCAGTTTTTCAGAAAAGGTATTAGAAATTGGTGGACGACTTCAAAAAAAATGTGCCTTTTATTTTTGTACAATTCCTTAGTGGAATGGGTAATTAAAATTTATCTAATTTTTACTTTTGCAGAAATAGATCCTCTATTTTTATTATACGATGGACACAATCGTATTATTTAAAGGTATGTAAATAATATTACTAAGACTTCGCTGGCCATCGTCTGTCAGTTCACGAGACTGTATTTCTTGAAGTGATTTATTCATTAAAGCAAAATCCATATTGATGAGAAGCCATGTCCAAAAGATTTATTCAATACCTATACAGGGAAACTTTTTTACAGATTATAATTATTATATATCATTACACAGATTAGGGAATAAAAGGCAGATGTATGCACTCCACCTACATGGAGTGCGGCCGAAAAGCAAATACAAAAATGTTTGTCCTGCATTACCTTGGCCGTTTTATTTTATTAATTATTTATTATATAGCCTATACGGATTCGGAAGAATCCCTCTAAGTAATGGAAAAAGAAAATTTGAAATCGGTCCAGTAGTTTTTGAGCCTATTCAATATAAACATACAAAGGTTTCCCCTTTATAATATTAGTATAGATAGGTAATTAATAAAATAAATAATGGACATAGACCCGACTCTATTAGTTTTTAAATAATTCATAAACATAAATTCACGGCAGTCACGCCATTATTTGATTTCTGTAATTTTTCAAGAATTAATTTCGAATGAAAAATATCAACTTATCGCTATTAGACCATTTCCCCTCTCCTAGGCCCGTATTAATGTAATAATCCATCTAAGCCAGGTTACAGTAAAATATTCTGAATTTGGGTTGTGTTTACTACACGAATAATAAATTATATGCTTTAATTTTGAATGGACAAATAATATGGGTCTTGATGAATATTTCTTGCAATTAAATATTTAATGGCACTCAATGAAACACACATGTACTAAGAATACTTTATTTAAGACAATTTGTAAACCTAAATATAATACGCGTCACATATCCACGTCTGAAGAATCTTCATTCTTGATGATAATTTTAAAGAAAGGCCAGTGTCACAGACAGAAATAAAAGAAAGAATTGTGCTTTTACCCTTTCTTTAAAACCTAAAATCGGTGTTGCCCTAAACATGTACTTTATATTAATAGCAGGGAGGGAGCATCCATCATTTTAAAGAGAAACCTAGACGCGATCTGCAAATCACAGGAAACAGCTCAGCAAACTGCCACAGCAAACAGGCCAGCGGCAGCACCGGCCTGCCAAACAAATCCATATGTTAGTTTCCACTAAACTGCTGACTTCCAAACTTTAATGAAATCTGGCGAGATGATCATGGAAATACCACAGCAAGAAACCACAAAATTAGCATCAACTGTAGAGTTTTAACATAAACATCTATGAAGACAAACATTTCCACAAACTGTTTGCCTTCAAGCATATTTGCAGTTTAAACCCTACTCAATGAAAACCTCGTGATTTCATGAAGTAATTCTAATGGTATTAACAGAATCCATCCCACGCCATTTATGAATTTATATTGAAAATGAAATGGATAAATGGCCCCACCATAGAGCCGATGCGTGTCTCGGTTTGTCAATAAATAGTAAAATATTACTCATAACTTATGCACTGCAACAACAGCAATTCAGCAGTTGTCAGCAATCAGCAAACCCCCCCTCCCCGCAAACCGCCTCGCTCCCCGCGATCTCCTCGCGTCCTGAGCATACCAACAAGTTTATTAATTTACTGAATTACATTAACAATACAAGGACACTTAACTAATGTAGACAACTTTAAACAATTAGTGTTCACAAATTATTGATTAAACTAATGCAAGATTTGTTCAAAAATACAAAATAAAACAGTGTAATAAACATGTTTGTACGTAGTTACCGAATGAATTTTTGTCGTTTTTTTTACATCCAATTTAGAACAAGATGCCCAAAATAAAGGTTTTCCTGGAAGAATAATTTTCTCTAGGGTTGCCATTAAATGCAAATTTACAATTACAAAATTAAGTAAGTATACATATTATTTGAAAAAACAGATTTTTGCATATAGAAGAAACAAAAAATAAATAATTTGAAAACTGACAGAAAATGAACTTTGGATTACATTTACAACCAAGAGTATTGTTTGAAAATTATAAAAATGTGTTGTACAATATAAGTTTAAAATAACTTAATAACTAAAAGTTTTTGTAACATATATTTGCCACTATGTTGATCATAGTTATGTCTGTGGTTCTTAAGATAAATTGAAGTTGGATAGTACCTTAGCCGAGGCTGCTTGAGACAGGACAAGCGCAGCTTTTCAGCTCTTAATCGGCACTCAACCTGTATACACAAAGGTAAATTAAATTATGATTCACAGTAACATAGTAAAGATTGTTATTCAGAAAATTGTTTTAAAGTAGACTTGAAGCAAAATTAATAAATACTGGTTGATACATGCATTACAAGTTTCTTCAGTGAAATTACGTTTTTATTTCAGGTAAACCAACAAAGTTTTCAAATGATTTTAAGAAAATATTGCAAGATGTCAAAATTTTTATATATATGAACTAGAACAATATATTGCATATGATAACATTATATTGCAATATTTGTGTATGCAGGTATTATATAAACAAAACTACCAAACAATTAAAAATACCATGTGATAATGATATCACATGGTATTTTTTATTTGTAAAAGAAATGGCATTTTTGGTAAAAGAAGTGGTTCTTTTGTGATTTATTTAGGTTGGTATGAAAATATAAAAACTGTTTGTGCAATAGTGGCTTACATTAAAGTTGGCATTGGATTTAAAATATTATTTGATGTGAAAGTTGAAAATTCAATGAAAACAATAAACAACAATAATAATAATGACTCACCAAACATCTCAATGCCTGGAGCGTGAGCGGGACCTGGAGCGGCTGCGAGAGCGTCCCCTGGAGCTCTTGGAATCAGAGCGAGACCTGGACCTCGAGCGGGAGCGGGAACGGCTGCGCGAGTACGACCGGCGGCGCGAGCGGGATCTAGACCTGGATCGACGACGTGAACGAGACCGTGAGCGGGAATTGCTAAAAAAATACCATCACACACACATATAAACACGCGCAAACACTACTATCGTGACCGTCGTAGCTCCGTAAGGTAATGCAAAAAAAGCATATAAAATCTCTAATTTACTTCATAAACTAAAGCTGTGCTTTCATATCATCGAAATAAAAGCACATTATGTGAAATGCTTAAACTATTTTAAAAGCTATGTGCCTGCATGTCAAGTACCTGCGTCGGCGATCGTATCTGCTGCGGTAGGGCGAGGATGGACGGCCGTAGCGCGCCATCTGAACGCGAAGCTCCCTGCCATCCAGCATCCGCCCATCCAGGGAATCTAATGCCTCTTCGGCGTCGCGGCGATCGAAAAATCTGTAAAATTAATTAAAAATTATTTCTATACCTAACCTATGATTCATATTACGTCATTAAGGTTTTAAGCAGAAAAGGTTTGAATAAACATACCTGACGAATGCAAATCCTCTGCTTTCTCTCGTATAGCGATCTCTGGGTATGTATATGTCTCCAACATCGCCGCATCTTTCGAAAACGCGGCGTAAATCTTCAGGCGTCGTGCGGTACGTTAAATTGTCCACTTTTAAAGAAACCATCCCGTCGATACGGGGTGGTGGTCTTCCGTAACTCATTTTGGTAAACTTTTATGCCGCTTATACTAAAAACACTCAAGTTAAAATACAATTTCAAACTTTAATTCACACAAAACAAGATGGCGTCACAAGTAGGTTTATTCCACGCGGTGAAAATAGCGTCCGTTCTCCGTTCTATGCACTATGAAAATGACAGGTTTCACAATTCACTGACAACAGACAACTCAAAATCCACAGATGCGTCAACTATCGGTATAATTATTATTTATTGCCATGCCCAATTTTTAATTCTCCCCAGAAGGGATACTTAAGAACTATTTTTTATTGCTGGATCATACACATTATTACCTTAAAATTAAATTTAGTGCCGGTGTGTCGGTTGTATATCTCATTGAATGTCTTTGGTTCTTTTGCTCTTTTGAACCGTTTTTGGACACGAAACTAAGGACACTTCTTATCAAGAAGATTTAAATCTAGTAGTGTTCAATACCGAATCTTGTTAGTTCCATATCATGATGTAATTAAAATTTTTAATTCTTTAATGAATATTTTATAGAATGAAAGAGGCTTTTAATATACTGTATTATTTTTAATTGTTTATAGAAGAAAACATTTTAGTTGCTATGACACTATTGTTGTGTATTGCCGACGTCTATTAAGGAATAAAATTTTCAATTAAATCTAAATTTCAAAAGTAAAATATTAAATGGCTGATAAAAAAGGAATAAAGCAAGTGAGAAATAAAAAGCTCCTCCCTGATTTACGAAAAGAAGGAGAACTTAGTAAAGACATAGTCTTATCTACGAAAGAAAAACATGGGGTTCCCGTGGGATCACGTCTTTACTCACATCATACTTTAGCTAGTGTCAGAAAATTAAGTTTCTTTCATCCTTTTTTGTAAGTTTGTTAATATCTATTCGGTGCAATACACAGTTTGCAATAGCCTCTTGTAATGGGTGCATTTATGAGTAAATAACTCACAGACCACAAAAATACCACCGTTATTACATACATAAAGTCCGTAAATATTTTTTATTAATACTCATTTTTATCCGGTTCATTATTATAGGTCATTTATTTTTTAATTTTAATAGTTTGCCAGAAGACAGTCTTGACATCGTCTTGGCCGCTGTTTACAACCACTCTACTGAGCGTTTTGCGGACAAAGAAGATCTTTACTTACAACCTGAAACGGTTGGCTGCGATACCTGGCGCAGATTGAGAAATACTTTCGATAAGCTGCCACCAGTTGTCATTCCTTTGGTAAACAATTTTAATATTTGTACATGAACTTGAAGAAATATACTCCATCTGTAACATATGATGAGAGCTGTCTATTTCCATCTAAGATTTTTAGCTCTAAAATTATTCTCAAACTTTTTTCTTACTTATTTTTCTAAAAAAATGCAGAAGTCAATAAATAGGCAAGTTGCATCAACTGTTTATTTATAAGGACTATGTTTCTTTCTCATGTATATTTTCTGTAATATTATCATTTGTATGTTTTATAGGGTCATCCTATGAAACGTGGAGGTGTAACGGAAAAACGGTCACCATTCAGTGTGAAGTTGATGAATTCAGGAGTGCATTCATCCCAGACAAACCCTGGATACAGCAGACAACCAGCTGGTGGAGCTATATTCTTCTATTAGACCCTTTTTATTAATTAAAAATGTAAAGAACACGAGAAGCAAGACTATTTTATTTAAACGCAAAGGCCACTGCTTATTTTGGTCCTAGTACATTATTCAACGTTGAGGTCTCATTTCACAATTGCAAGATTAATTTCGAAAACAGAAATTAATATTACAATCAAGAAAGTATAATATTATGTAAATATTTTAATAAATTGTAGTTCGTATAATATATGTTTTTTTATTTGCTTTTACAAATTTTAATCCTAAGGAAAACCTCGTCATAATTATTATATTTAATTGATTGACCTATAGGTGCTAAGCATTTTTGATAAATATTTCTTGTTATAAAAACTTTTTTGCAAGCATATTTGTTTTAGATGTTCAAGTTTAATGTAGTTTGACAGCATATTAAATTGAAAGACTCTTTGTCATTATCCACATTCAATAGCGTCGAGTGCAAAATATAATTTATTTTTGAAGATATTTTTTTTTCAAAATTCCTTTGCATATGTTTACGAATGAAAATTCTATTGGATGGAGTATTCTAATTCTTTAGGTATAAGCATTTATGTTATAATTAGGGTTTTAAGATTTCAATTAATTATCTAACAATTTAAATTAGCCAGTTTAATATACGTTACCTTCAGATTCATGTACCTATACGGAGCCAAATTGCTTATTGGCTCACAATTTAAAGACTCTTTATTTTTTCAATAGATAATTCGCGCAAAAAGTCGCGCCGAGTTCGTTCGTGGTATCTCTATGAACAGTTTAAATCTCTTGAAAAAAGTCAATCGGATGCAGCTCAGAAGTTAAAAGATAGATCATATCAAGAGAGGATTTTGCGTCAGGAGTTAAACGAAAGGCGGGAAAGAAGAAGGCTTTGTGATCAATTTGGTTTATGCCAAAGCGATTCAAGAATAGATAGAAGTGTGAACAACATTCCATCTAAGACTTTACTCAGTTCCAGTACAGATGATCTGTATGAAAGTATCTGCAAACTTCACGCAGATGATGATATAGGCGATGTATGCAGTTGTGACGACTCTATATCAAGTAAATTTTATGAAGAATGCAAAACGGCACATAGTACTGAGGATGCCAGTAAGGAGAACAGCGTTACAAGCGTCGTTCGGAATATGAATTACGACGATAATCTCACAGATAATCTAAAAGAAGACTTGCAATCTGTGCAGAAAAATATAGCAGAAAATATCAACCTTCAACTTGAAACTGTAAAAGAAAATATAGAGTACATCGAGAAGTACACGAAATTGTGTGAGGAAGGAAAAATATCCGAAGATGAAAGTTTAAATTCTGTTACAGTATGTGAATGTGACGAAACACTAGGAGATTCCTTTAAAACAGCGCATAAAAATAATGTACCCAATTTTTTCGCATTTTGGTCTAAATTAGTGACATTCTCGTACAACCTCATGCAAATAAGCTCAGGTTAGTCACATTATGAAATTTTAAGAAAATACACTATAAATAAAATGTTTTGTATTCAAATTACAATTTAAAACGGAATGAGTACCATTTCAGGTAATTGTTACAGCGATTACAGCACACAGCTCCTTACGGCAGTATTGGCATGTGATATTCTTCGCCGAGGGTTGAACAAAATGTGTAATATACTTTTTTTTAATTAGGATGGAATAGTAAAACATATTTAAGTAAATAGAATGCACCCACGTTACATGCCAATCAATCATACATTAACGACTAATGTACGTTTGATGATATTAAAGCAGATATAGATCACGAATCATATTATATCCTCCACGTACACGCGACTAACGGTCGTATATTTTAATAATATATCTAAGGTTATGGATAAATTGTTATCACAGATTATATGGATCCATCCTTCGGTAGAATATTGAATTCAATGTAAGTGCAAATATATAGGTTTGTCTAACTTTAGTAAACAAAAAAGGGATAAATAGATAGAATATTGAAAACTACCGAAAAACTCACGTTAAAGTGACATAGTACACTAAAAGCCAAGATATAATTCTGTTTTAATGATGACCAATTCACAAATTTTAATTTTAGGTTATATTTTGCAGCCTTACGTTTCACCAATAAAATTTGCACCTAGCGATGAAGATATTGCAAATTCTAAAAAATATTATAAAAATGTAAAAGAATGCAAGACAAATGTAAAGCGTAAAAAACTAATGAGAAACGAACCTAAACTAGAGGTATGCATAACATTTGATAAATATGAATTGTAATTAAATGCAAGCTTTTGTGTTAATTTTTAATAACTAAATATTTTCTAGTTTTTACCGCAGTACAAGGTTAAATTCGAACAAAATTCAAATGAAAAAAGGTATATAGTTTCCGACAGAAAATGCCGTTCGTTTGAAAATAGAGTAAATGAACAAAAATGGCTTGGAATGAATGAACCAAAGAGTGAACCATGGCACAGTGTTGCCAAGTTATTAGACAGTAAATCCATCGACAAATCTTCAAGCAGCATTTGGCCGGATGATTTATTAACAGAAACTCATAAAACAAATTGTAAATGTTGTAATATTAAAGGACTTGTTAATTCAATGTTGCATTTGTCTAGATGTTTAGATAGAGCATTGCGAGATGTACAAAGTTCAAACTGTTTATAACTAATTTTGGATATTTATACTACCTACTTATTTATTTACCTACTTTGTTTTATAATTATTTAATAAATTTTACATTATTGGCTCAGTATTTTTTTTGTGTAAAGGTATACCCCGTACAATCTATTTATGTACATTACCACTAGTTTATGTTCATTCCTAGAAGTTTTAAGTATAAATCAATTAATTACATGATTTTGTTAAGAGGGTTTACAAAAAAAATGAAACACAATCTACAAAACGAATAGGTAACACTTTTAATACAATGTGTCGACTGTACAACAGCGAATTATACATAACATAGTTTTATATTATCCGTATGTATCGTAAAATCATAAGAATTTACCCCTGCACATTTGCAATTCGTATTATTATAAGGTAATATTATTTTTTTAATTCAGACACGACAAACAGTTTAATCATTATTTATACCGAAGAAAAAAATTTATACAATCCAGTATTTCCCGATTTGTCTACATTTAAATAATTCTTAAACTCTTGCTCCACGCAGGTGAACGGAACACTGTTAAAAAATGGTTCATCAGAATTAATGTATTATTTAGATATTAAAGTATGTCGTGTCTGCACTAGAACATGTTACATATAATGCAAACGGTAGAACGTTCGATAATTATAATTGTAAGCAATACTTATTGTTTTTTCTAACAAAATTACACTAGTGCGTAGTGAAAACGTTGGTAAATCGGTACATGATTGTTTCTAGTACCGTAGAGTATGTCCAAACTCTTTTATAGGCTAAGCACTGCTACTTAGTATTGATTTGATGTAATTCTGCGCAGATTCGTTTATTATTGCCGAATTTCGAAATGGTGTATGTTTTAATGTTTATCAATATAGATTATATGGATTGCCAAGATCTAGGAGTAGAGTTGCTGGTTTATGGTGTAAACAAATGAAATACACTGAGTTTAACTATATTATATTGAAGTATTTAATATATTCCTGTTTACCTATAATTATTTTGCTTTGGAATATCAATAATATATATTAATCATGGTTGATAGCGGCTATATTATTTAAATTTTTTCAGTGCAAAAATTTTAAAAATTGTTCCTTTTCACAATAATTTCAATTCAAACGTATTGTAGTGTACGTGAAGGGAATAAATATATTTTACGACTAACAATTAACAATACCTACACGGTATTTTGTGAACAATGTTGGCTAACGTTTTTCTAAAACTACAAGCAAAATCTAACGACCGCTAATAGCCAATATAATATAATCAATGTGGTAGTGTATATTGTATAGATAAATGTATATGTTTATAAAATTGACGCTATGTTATTTCCAGCGATCTTACAAACTTTCATTCATATAAAAAGGATATGAAAGATGATAAAGAAGAAAGATCTCGTTAATGTTTTTCTCGATTATGTGAAATGATAAATTATTTTGTTATATAATATATGGTATTGTAATTAGCTAGTAAATAGGGTTATTATTAAAGTATAATCACGGGAAATCTACAGTAAGACACAGACAAGTGCAATAATAAAATCTAATAAATATATTAGGTTGACAGTATAATATATTGATAATTCATATTTTGTTACAATAATAATGATGCCATGTTTAGTTAAATATACAGGCATAGAATTGAAAACTTAACAAAAATATATTGTGGTCCTCCATGAACCGAAATTTAATTCAATAGTCCGATGCCAAGACTAGACTACATGTGAAAAAGACCAAAAAATAAAGGAGCTAAATAATTATTCGTGTTATTAAAACTGAAACATAATTTGAAATGAATAAAGTGTATGTAGGTTTTAGCACCGACCTAAAGAATTGATTTAAGAATCAACTTCAATGTGCTATTCCTATCTAAACATTATAATAGTATAATAAACAACTACGTGTCAATATGAAATTGCTGTAAATGGCAGTGAACGATGTCTTACTGGTGTTTTTTCGCCTTGTCTCGATCATGTCGTTGAATTCGTTATATAGCATTTAACCAAGTCTTATTTACCTTTTTTAGTCTTTTTTAAGTGACATTATTTATATTCTTAAACATGAAATCCGAAGAAAGTTTAAATGTAAACACAATAGAAATAAAAAGTTTAATTGATAAATAATATAATTACCATAACCATGAACAAAAACAAAAAAAGCATATACAACGTTAAACAAAATCAGAAAAAAGCGATTACGAACATTTTTATATTTCATGTTTTTCAATGTTTTTAAAGTTTTCTTTATGGATATCTATGCTGTATATATTTTCGTTTAAAATATTTGCTACTGTCGACCGCTTGGAGTAAATTGAGCTAATGGTTAGTTGTCTGGCGGATTGTCGAAGTAATCTATTTTTTGTTCTTTCTGCTCCTTTGGTTCTGGCTTGGCCGAAGTCGAGGGCTGGCTGCGGCTCGCCCAGGCGTTTGTTGAAGTTAACGTGGCCCATCCACTGAATGACCTGAAAATGATGTGCTTATTTTAATAACTGTTATATTTTTTAATGGCATGGGGTACTATATATTTTCCAGGAATTATCGTCATCTACTTTATAATATAGGATTAAAATTAGCTCAAAGAGCTGGATTATTTTTTCAAACAGTTACTGATTTTCATAAGATTTTCTAGAGGGTGGTACTTTCGAATTCAATGAATAATACAGAAAGCCTACTAATCTACACTAATATTATAAAGAGGAAAACTATGTTTATTTGTTTGGTTGTAATTAATAGGCTCAAAAACTTTCTTTCACCATTTGAAAGCTACATTGTCCACGAGTTACATAGGCTATTGCAATGGAAGGATTAAATAGAGACGACTGTACTGTTCAATGTCTGCTTTATTACTATTTAAATACAATATGCTTGTCATCATTAGGGTGTGTACTGTGTACACACTACACTTTCTTTTATAATTCTGCTGTGCACTTCCTACTCTTTCTATGCAATCTTTCCTCTACTCTCCGGTTGTCTATAAAAAATCGCTCGTAGCGATAAGACCTCCCACTGTACTTTTTCTTCTCAATGTATCTTCGTGTATCCTTATTAGGTGCAATAAAGAATTTTTCATTCGTTCATTCATTCATTCATTCACACACTATCAGCTAGTAGTAGGCTAGTAATTCGCTCACTTGCTGGGTGCGGGCGCGGTGAGCGTGACCGCGGGCGCCGCGGACGTGTGCGTGGGCGGCGCGCGCAGCACCGGCCCGGGCACGCGCCGCTTGCCCGCTTCACGCACACTAATCATTCATTCATTCACACACTATCAGCAGTAGTAGAGTAGTGATTCGCTTACTTGCTGGGTGCGGGCGCGGTGAGCGTGACCGCGGGCGCCGCGGACGTGTGCGTGGGCGGCGCGCGCAGCACCGGCCCGGGCACGCGCCGCTTGCCCGCTTCACGCGCTAACACCTCTAGCACGCTCATCGCGGGCAGCCATGACTGTGAACGAGATTCAATTAACTATTTTTTAGTCGCCAAGGAAGCATACGTTGGGTCTGTTGTAGAATGAACATTGTAACAGGCCAACCCTGACACTGGGAACAAGATGGCGTCATAAGCAAAAGCATAAGCTTGTGTCACGCCCTACAGATAAGATTGTAATCCAGAGGCATATTAAAGTGTACACCTTGAAAAGTGGTTTCATTAACATTACAGGGTGACCTGATGTAAAGTGTTCACCGCCTCCTCTAGTCACGTGCGATATTGCGAGGCATCACAATATCATAATGAGTATTTTTTTAACTAAGAAAATCTCTGGACTGAACATACACTATGAGCATAGTCATTGTTCAGACTTAAAGTAAACCTCATAAATAACTTTTACCTAGCTGTCGTCTGATTACTGTTTAATAAGGTAATTAAGTGAATACACAATAATACACCCCATCATAGTAGGTTAACATAAAAGCACAAAAAATAATGGACATGCACAAATGGCCGCCTCATGGCTACATAGCCATCTCTTCCAGTAAGAAAGTTAGTCTTTTATACGGTTTTGTATGTCAGGTTTTTTAAATTTTTAAAGTGAAATAAAGAGTCTAAATAAATAAAATGATTGTAACAAATACCTTTTCCTTGTCAGCCGTGGCCACAACGTTCCTATTCGGTTCGGCGTCATAGGCCACGCTCTCGCATCCGAAGTGTTCGCACATCTCGTGGATGAACTGCCGCTTCTGCCGGTTCATTGACGGGAACGAGTGCGCGCGCGTCTTTTGTTTCGACTGTGAAACGTTACAATGCTATAGATAATACCTTGTTTGTAAGAGAAAAGTTTACAGTGCCATTGAGATGCAATTTATTTGCAGTAATAAGTATATGGACTAATATGATTGACCTCTTCAGAGCTTTTTGCTCGTATATTCTTTTTTGAGGCTGTTATAAAAATTAAGAGTATATTATGAAACGACTTATTTTCATCTGTAAGGGCGTTAATTACAAGTTCAATTGTGTTGCTGACTGTAATTTAAAACAATATTCTTTCATACTTACGACCTGGATCTTCTGCTGCTTTTACTTACACCGGTGCGAGCTTGGCCTAATCGTGCAACGCTCGGCTCCCACTCTTTTATTACGGAAGATGTTAAGCAGCAGAACTCTTCGCTGTCGCCTCTTACGACACACACGGGTAGAAATGGGGTGGCGACACATATTCTAACCCGTCGTCTACGTACCTTCTTGGCCAGCTGCACCAGGTCGGTCAGCTTGTCGTGCACGTGCTGCGCGAAGGTCGGCTCGCGCGCGGCCAGCGCCCGCAGCGTGTCGCTGTAGCGCGGGGCCAGCTTGGCGGACACGTCCGGGTTGCGGATCTGCAGCGCCAGCGCCAGTTGACGGCTGCGGGCCTCCTGACGGCACTCGTCGTCGCATTCCAAGCTAGAAATATACAGTGAAAATTCTATTAGACTAAAAGTATGATTATTGGTCGCGGAATTGGTGATTTTTTGGCAGAAACTTAACATGTTACCAAGACGATGTTAAGAAAAAGAAAATTACTTACGTTTTCAACATTGCACTAGGGCGTTGTGCATCCGATAGATCAACTGAACCACCCTCTTGAATCTTGGTCGCTGCAAGGGCGTTCAATATCCTGTTGAAAAAAGAAATTACATAAGTTACAGAATTTTTTAAGTGTCCAAATTTATCTTGGACTTCGAATGGCTAACTCATCTGCTCACTAATTTGTCTATTAGCATTTTCAAATAATATGTTCATTACGTAACACTTCGCAGGGCACGTGGCGCACACGGGTCGCTGCAGGCGCCGGCACCACGTGACACTCACTTGGCATAGTCCCGCGCATTGTCGCAGCAGGCTCGCTCGGCGCGGCGCCGGCCGCAGGGGCACGTGGCGCACACGGGTCGCTTGCAGGGCCCACCGCTGGGGCAGTTCCCACCGTTGCTCGCGTGGCACGGCACGGCGCACGGGTGTCCGCAACTAGCTCGCTTCTCGTTACAGGGTTGGTTGCACCTGGAAAAAAATGGGTATTGGTGCACTGAATGGAACTTTAACACATTTTTTTCTGAATATAACGATACAGAATCAACAAAAAATCTCATCCTCAGAAAATATACTCACTTATCAGTATCGCATGGTCCCTTATGACAAGTTTTGATGCAGGTGTGTTTACCGCAGGGTAAGGGTTTGCCGCACGGCAGACCGCACGAGAACTCCTCTTGCGAACACGGTATCGTTTTGCGTTCCTAGAAGCATGACAATCATTTATTTACAACAGTTGAGAATAAGGACCATGTTATAGTTATAGTCCAGAATATTTATGTTAGGTACCTACAATGAATTATACTATTTACAGGGTTGTTTGTTCAGGTTGACTCAAGTACCCACATTATAATAGGTTTACAAAGCTCACGCAGAATGTAGGAGAGGTCACGAGATGGTAAGAGTAACCCCCCTAAAGAGAAAAAGCAATAAAGGCTAAAAATAAAATCAAAGCTTCAAGAGTCGCAAAACATTTTTAATTTTTGTAACGAGTAAAAAACATTGGGGGTGGATCATGCTCATAAAGACTAAAAGTCTGTGATACATTTATCGTATCGAGCACTATGCCAATGTGTGCGTTGCACGAGCGCTGCGTGTAGCGATGTGTATTGACTTTGACTTGTGCCTATCTTTTTTGTGGTGGAGGCTCCATAGGATTACATTTAGATCAGTGGAGTCGTGAACCGATTGAAATACAATGTTATTATTATTGGTTAAGTTGCTTAATATGTATATTTTTTTTCTTAGTGGAACAATAAAATATTATTTTATTTTTTACTTTTTTTATAACTGTTGATATATACCTCATGCTGCCCATGACACATCTTAGTAGTGAGCACGACGCAC
>LQNK01000481.1:273268-294267 GCA_001586405.1 Phoebis sennae | reverse complement strand
GGGGGGGAGCTCTACATAAAATCACTTTACATTAAAATGGCGAATAAACCTCCTTCTCGACTTCCATTCACTAATAAATCATTTTCAATCCATGTTTTATAATAATAAAAGTACCTTCATGACATTTTTCTTTACAAAAATGTCCGCAGGGCAAGGGTTTGTTACAGGTGTTGCCACATAATGGTATAGGGTCTGTGCAGGTCTTCCGTTGACCTTCCTTCAATCTGCAAATAAAGAACGAAATTTTATTTGAATTTAAAGTTTTCATAAATTAATATTAGAAAGCTGAATGAAAGAAGATTGAACTGAAGTAATATAACATGAAGATGCAGCTGTTTCAGATGCACTGTTGAGAGTTGTTCTGATACAACTGTAAATGTGTTTTAAGTTTGAATATGAAAATTTCTCGATTATTTATTTATTTATTTACTTTTGCTAGAACATGAGTAGATACATAGATGTTTACAATATTCTCACAGTAGTATACGTGTTCTGCTAATAATGGCGTATAAAATTATCATAATCACATTATACAAAATTATAGTCCCTTATATCATTTACAATATGCATTTATTATTATAAAATAATATGAGACTATGAATAACATGTCAGTATATGATGTTTAGAATATGTATATTTGTTTACCTCATATTCCCACACGGGCAGGTAGGCACGCTACCCGGTCTCAGCGGGCAGGCGGCGCAAGGCGGCGGGTGGCACACGTCGCGACACACGTGCGCGCCGCACGACAGGATGCGCGCGCACTCCGCGCCGCACGACCACGTCGCGCCGCTGGTGTCCGCTGTGCACGGGACCGAGCGGGACTTAGCGGCGGGGCAGTGGCATACTGCGGACAAGATTATATTTTTTTATTGCGTCACGAACCGATTGGCGCAGTGGTTTAGCAATGGTCTATTGCGCCGGAGGGTGTGGGTTCGATCCCCACGAGCAGAAAATTATGATGTGATGATTGTAATTTTCTACTGTCTGTTTGTCTGTCTGGTATGCTTTATCTATATTATGTATGTATTTACAAAAAAAAAGTATGTTTATGTATGTCTATCAGTTATCTAGTATCCATAGTACAAGCTTTGCTTAGTTGTGTAAAATGTCCGAGAATATTTATTTATTTATTTATCATGTTACTAAACTGAAAGAATAAATTGTGTGTTTCCTGAGGAAAGTTTATTTATTTATTTTTATTAGGCATACACAACAGTCGTCAATAACACAGTGTAGAGTACAATACAGCTCTTAAATATAGGGTGTTTTAGGTGAAATTGCCAACCTAAGAGTGCATACACGGTTTGATTTATTAGTAGTGAAGATGCGGGCAAAACCTAGTTTTGAAGTAAAATATAAAATAAAATAGTATTGATATCTATATGCATCCCTGTTAAAGCATTGTAGAAAGTAACTTTTAATATATGATATTGTAAGGATTGAATAGGGGGTTTTGTAAAATAATGTAATAAGTAATAGAAATGTACTGTGATTCTACAGAACTGCCCAATATAGTCAGTTGATAACAAATCTAGGTTGTGACGTCAATAAGTCATTTGAGAACCAAGACACAATCGGTACTAATGCGCTCCGATATTGAACGTCATAAAGGCTTTGTTGAAAGCTAACAACCGACAACATATAAAGATGGCATACAGAACTAAAAATTTAGATTTCTGAAACACAGTATTTTCTAGAAAATAGAAATTTTAATTTATAACTCTTCAATACTTACTCTGCTCCACAATTTCCTCACAAGGATCGCAATTGCCTTCATGGCAATCCTTAGAGCATGTATGAACTTGACAGTTGAGTTTGCGGTTGCACTGTCTCCCACACTCTTGAGGTAGCTTGCTGCTACACAGTACTGAACGAGTTTCTGCTCCACAGCCACATTTTCTGTAAAAAAAAAATTACTTAGACGAATATATGTATAACTAAGTAACATAGATCAATTTTATATTTGTGCAGTCTTAATTGCCTAGAGAGTTAAAGACTCATTTAGCTAGAACTATTAAGATACCCAAGATTTTTTTATGTTGTAACTAATTTAACTTAAGTAGTGCCTCACTATTACCTATAGTTACAGAATTAAGACCTAAGAGGCTATAACATTATCAGTATTGACTATTAATGGACACAATAAGTAAAACATTGCTTATGCCTTCCCCATTTTGCATACTTACTTAGTAACAGTTGCCTGGCATGGTGGACACGGACCAGGGTGACACAACAACGTACAAGGGTGTGGACAGTTCCTGGGACGTTTGCATGATTTGCCACAAGTATGGGCACCGTTTGATCCCCTCTGGTATTCCGGATTACGCACCGCGCCGCACATGCAACGGTACTCCGTCGGAATGTCCTGACTTGTGTTTTGACACGCTGGGCATCGCCATTTACCCTCTGAAAAATTTATTTATATGAATCAAAATAAAATTTGTGAACATTATATTTTTTTTTGTAGCAGCCAAGTGGGACATGTGGTTCACCTGATGTTAAGTGACTTACTGCAGCCCATGAACATCTGCAAAATAAGTGTCGCAGATGCCATGCCGGCTTGAAGGACGGAGAGGGGATATAGAACATCTTTTCAATATATTATTAAATTTTATGAAAGATTCTCGAAAAATAATAAATATTAAAATTTACTACATATATGTATTGCACTCACAAAAAAATAGCACGAAAATGCAAATTAATCTTATAACACAATCATCACATTTCAATGATGTTTTATGAAAAGATAATGAAACTTAAACGATAATTAATGGTTTACAAAATTGACATCAGTTTTTAACATGTTCACATGATCAAAATGTCAAATTAATATTTTTAGTTGCAACTCACCAACCATACTGCTGACGGCCCACTTGCGGATGCAACGTAAATGCAGCACATGGTAACAATTGCTGCAATACCACACCGGGTCTATTTGCTTCACCCGCTCACAACAAACAAGACACTCCAGTGTTCCCTTATCCAGTTGCTCTACAAGTCGTTCACGTTGTGTCATTTCCTTGTTGTTACCTGCTGTTATTTGAATTACAAAAGAAATATTAGTTACACTTTACACAGCTAAAAAAATTGTTGGCTAAAATATTTCTATTCACATCATGAAATTATATTATGCAATTTGCATTTGAAAATATTTTTTTAAAGATGTAAATTAAAAATTAAAATTCAAAGTCATCAAAGACGTTAAATTTCTTTAACAATAATATGAATATTAATGCATGCATTTAATTACCTCCATAGTCGTTGTTTTGCATAACTTTTTTATTTCGTGCTGGACTTGGCATATGAGTTTCTCTTCTACCCCTATCATCTCTATGATGTAGGTATGAATTTGCATACTGCTCATCTTCAAAGCTGTTCCGCTCCGTGGCTCTCAATCGTTGGGATCCTGCCCAGTGTCTTTGCCTTCCAGAACCTTCTCCTCTTCCATTTCTAACATCTTGACTATCCTTAGGTTGTTTACTATTATAAAATGTACGACTAGGGTCTGAATCTTTATTCCTTCCTTTGGATTTTCCTTGGCCCCCTTCTTTATAATTATCATTGCGATTATTTGAATCATTATTACTATTTGATTCTTGTTTATTCCTCCTAAAGACATTAGTATCACTATTTCTAGAAGATTCATGATAGTTTTTGTTAGATTCATGTTTGTTATAGTAAGAATTGCCGCTACCATTGCTTTCATATTTTCGATTTTTACCTTCATAGCGATTTGATTGGCTACTGGTGCCTTCATGGTGGCTAGAGGGTCTATTGAATGTGTTTTGTTCATGTCTATAGCTAGTATCTGTATTATCATATCCATTAGAATTGTGAGATGAGGTGCTTTGTCCAGAGTTTTGAGGTCTCTCTCTCCAATTCTTGGAATCAGACGGTTTTGTTGGATTGCTAGTTGGCTCACTTACACCATTTTTCACTTCTTGTTGTTGCTCATTTGTGGACTCACTTTGATTTTGTGTTGATTTTGGTAAAGAGCTCTTAGGCACAAATTCTGTAGCTGTTGCTGTCAATTTAGATTTTGATACCATATCATTTGTGTAAGTCTGTGGATCTGCAGCTTGTGTATACTGAGCTTGAGGATTGGTTTGGTAAGATTCTACATTATTTGGGTAGCTAGAGGAATTAGCACCATACCCAAAATTCACTTGGGTATTTTGATTAGATGGCATATTTTGATAATTACCTACATTACTATATTGGCTAGGTGCATAATTTTGATATTGTACATTATTGTATTGGGCAGTATTGACAGCAGGAACTCCAGACACTTGCATTTGGGAAATAAATTCGTTAAAACTAACATACTGGTTTCCACTGGGATCTACTTGTCTGTTATAATATGCTTGATTCACATACTGGCCGTTTGGATCAGAGTTCCAGTTGTTTGAGGCTTGATATTGGTTGTTATAAGCGTAAGTGTTATTCCATTGAGACATGGTGAAGTATGGAAGATAGTGAATAAAATTCGGGAGTTACAAGCAGTTTTTTAAGTGTAGATGGTCTTTTTGTATTTTTATCTTTAATTGGTGGTCACAGGCCGAAGCCTGAGGCCCCGTTATATCTTGCTTAGGCTATCTGTAAGGTAAAATAGCAAATTTCATAATAAAATTCATATAATTGTAATACGTCTTACCGACATGTGGCACTTTTAGATTTATTGCATTATACACACACTTACCACTTATAGGACGTTTTTAACACACGTATTATTAAAATATATATCTACAAAAATAAAAATTAAACAAAAAATAATTTAGCAAATCAAAAAATATAACTTTGAAACGATGTGACAAGATGAATCGGTTTCTGATGAATGTGTAGGGGAGGGGAGTACAACGTTGACAAATCTTTGAGTTTGACAGCAATATTTTTTTACGTATTCATAATTTTAGATTTAGATACCATAGTTTTTGACATTAATTATAATATTGATATTTATAAATTAAATAATTGATTATATACGTTCGATATTTTAAAGAATTTGTTATAATATTTTAAGGAATAGGTATCACGGTCCAAATTTATTTAATGACTGGTGAGTGGGGATATAATATGACAACAACTGATGCTTGTAGGACACGGCAATTACACAAAATTAAAGGTATATATGAGCTGAGCGATAGATCCTTAAAGATCTTACTCTAAACTGAAATCAGACTTCGTAAGAAAAAAACATAAATATAAAAAAAGAGTACGAAAAGAGCATTCATTAATGATTCTAAATTTAACTAGACCACAAGTTCCCAACCTGTTTCTGGCTGAGGACCACTTTGTAGGTATTTAAAAATTTAAGCATTTATGGGAACTATAGAACTAGACAAATCAAGTCCATTCTTATGTCCGATGCACAATCAACTAGGCGCTTAATACACAAAAGGTTAGATAATATTTTTATCGATTTATGAGGTCAATTGTCTTAAGCGATATTTTACGTGATAATGACGACTAGATTTTTAATTACGTTATCCCGCACACATTATCGATACACTTCTTGACTGGTGAATTTCAAAGGCCGTTATCGATCAATGTAAATGCGCCTTATAATATTGTTGCCAAGTTGATGAATCTCACATTCAAGTTACGAGAACGTTACTTCAAATGTAGCCGATAAAGCCCAAAAATAAATTCTGTAAATTTTATAAAGTATTTTTTTAATTAGTTTCGGACATTATTCTTCACGTAGATTAGCACTATTTTCGCTTGTAGTCATTAGTCAAATAATATTGATAGGAAATAGATAGGTACTAATTTTAGTATCAAATCAACTTAAATAGAGCAGGTCAAGGTTTCAAGCTCCGAATTGAGTAGTATAGCGTAGATACTATTTATGTGTGAGAAAATAACTTCTTCAGCCCTATCACCTGAATTCTCTCCGCTTACTTGCACTTTTTAACAAAAGTACGCAGCATGAATCACAATATCCAAGCCAAGTATATATCCTTGACACGATTAGTGTTTAAGTATCGAAATGAAAATATTGTCAGTATCAGAAAAACTGTGGTACTAGAAGGTGGGATGGAATGGGCTGTGTACCGAGTTCGCAAGTTAACGACTGTTCCGTGCTTCATGTAAGAAAAATAGGTCACATATTGTGTTGAAAAGTATTTATTTTGCAACGATTTTTTAAATTAACGCATATTTTTTTCAGAAAATTCTTATTAAGAAAATTATTGGAAATGCTTAAGTAAATGTAGAATATTATACAATAACGTGGATTTAAATCTATGTAGCTCCATATTTTAAACAAACAATTTAAATCTAGATGCTTCTCAGAATACGTACTTAATGTTCTTAAAATAATAAACTTCTTTCAGTCCAACAGCTGGAAACATTCCAACGACAAAGGCGAAACAGTGCTCGCTACGTTAACAAGACTTGACGAAGAAATTGCTAACTGTGAGAAACAATATCCCATGCAAAGACAGGCGGCGGTTTCTGCAGAATTGAGAAGCATTGAGCTGGTAAGTTTTGTTGGGAACTAGTAATTGTCGTCACCGAGAAGTCTGAATGCGAGATCTTAGTTCGTTTTTTGGTTCTTTGCTTTTGGTCCTAAAGTTAGGTTAGGTTAGATTAGGTATTCAAATGTTTTATTTTGTAATTAAATGTTACGGTTCTAAATTGGTATCAAACATGCTGTTAAATGTGGTGTGAGTGAGTGCCTTCTATATCCATAAACGACATGAATTTAACATGAATTTTCAGGAACTTCAACAATTTGATGCGGCCAAGGGTTTAACAGTTATACATAAAGATGACTATGCGAAAACCATACACCAGGTGACTATTCTCAGAAACAATTTACAGCTAATGCTACGTAAAAGTGATTAAGCAGTTTTATTAGCGATTGCTTCGTTTCAGGTCATTGTAGGTTTGAATTTGTATAGACGTCCTCTACTGGCTGCTGATAATGAGGACTTTATTGCTAATGTTAACAGAAAGGTAATTATGATTTAAAATTTTGAAGTTCTTGTATTACGAGTCTTTTCAACTTTTAATTTCGATTAACCACTGTAGTCCATATTGTAGAGCCTTCGTATATCCAAAAGCCGACATATTTGCTTATTAAGTACGAAAAATATTTTAGAAAATATTTTCCTAATTTTCTTTTCGCCCCTATTCTTCAAGTAAAAAAAATGTCAGAGAACTACAATAATTTAAGCTATTAGGGGAAATAATGTTTGTTGTTTATGAACGATATTTCTCTTCTTGAAACTTAGGATATGCAACGTCTAGAGGCGACGTGGTTGCGGTTAAGACAATCCGAGCTGCAGCGCGATAACCAAGCCTTACAGATGCGGTTGATGCATTTGAAGACATTGTACTCGAAACTTCAACAATTATTAGGTAATGAAAAAAAAGAAAGAAACAAACATTTATTTCGACACACATAATACACATTATACAATCACATTCAACCAAAAAGAAATAGAGGATAACAGATAATAAAAAAAAGAAAAAAATGTGTGTGAGTGTGCCTGTGAAGTTCAGTATGGTAAGTAAATGCGTGCCGAAAATGGAAAACCACTCAGTGACAGGTACACTGAGTGGTTTTCCATTTTAGGCACGCATTTACTCTAAAGGACTAGTGTCTAATGTGCTCTTTTATTTACGTAATGATAGAATGTATATTTTTCGTATTCATTTAGGTTTCTTTAAATTATCTTTAAATAGATGCAATATGGCTAAACAAGAAACGACCCGGCACAACCCAAGAGAGCGCTGTAGATCGCGCGAAGGAATTACGCGACGCGCTCGCGTCAGTGAGCGTGCGTTTACGCGCCGCCGCCGATTACGCGCAAACTGCGCTGCAGCTGATCGATGACGCGCTGCCGGCTTGGAAACTAGCTTCTTATGGAAAGTATGCAAAGGTTTATAAAAGTTAGTTGTTTGAATTATAAAGAAATTAAATATGAAAATAAAAGAGGAAGTTTTTGTAAAAATACTTTTATTTATTATATTTTTTGCTTTGGCATGCATAGCAATGGATTTAATTATATTTTTATGCTATGTTGAAAGCATATAAATATCATATAATGCATTACCAACCTTCTTCTAAATTATATGGATCTTACTACAGGTCTATTCCTGCAATATTTCTTTTCCTGCAATGAAAACTCTAATTCTTATAGAAGTGGGTGGGAGCGTACCCACGCTTGCGCAGATGCTTGCTATCACCTTGTGCAAGCGCGGTGTCACGAGCGCAGCGCTCGCCGCGTGCTGGGCGCTCAGGCGGCGCCACGGGCTGCGCGGTCAGTCAGATTGGCCCTTGATTACGCGTTTACAGATTGTCTCCATGACCATAAGTGAGTGTACATGTAGAAGAAGCTTTGCCCTTAGTGAAAGACTTGCACGTATTTAGCGATAACTTGAATGACCATTTTTAAAGTTTTCTCTCAATGAATTTGTTTAATATCATAAACGTGTATATATGACGATTCTTCATCGATTCTTTCGATTCTTAGTTTATAGTTAAATGACGATTTTTATTGCCCTCAGATGAAGATTGATTTGTTGCCTTTTTCTTTCATGAAATGTATTTTTACAGGTATCGTAGGGCGACTGAAACATTTATTCAATTTAAGGAAGCTTTAGTACAACTGGTTTCAGCGATTAATAAGGTATTTCTAACTACTACATCCCATTGTTTTGATTAATAATAAATGTTAAGCCTGGGTAGTTAAAATAAGTGCTTATAGCAAAAACTAAACTTTTTAATTTTTGGACTTATTAGAGAAACTCATTTGAGAGTGCTTGAACAAATGTACAGTTATTAACTATTGATTTTGATTTGTTGTTGATTGTCAGAATATATCCGTCAAATATACATTAAAATATTCAAATAAATATTTACAATTATATAATTTAACAGCATGTTTAGAAAATTAAATAAATTATTAATTCGTAATGTAAGTAAAACACAAACAAGAGCTCAATCGGATGATGTTCCAATATTGATAAACGGCAAAAATGTTTGTGTTCCGAAGCATTTTACAATTCTCCAAGCGCTGCGCAGGGAAAAAGTAACCATACCTTCGTTTTGCTATCACGATAGATTGTCCATAGCCGGGAATTGCAGAATGTGTCTAGTAGAGGTAGAAGGCATGTTTAAACCACAAATAGCATGTGCCATGCCTGTAATGAAAAATATGAAGATTTGGACAAATACTAATATTTCACTACGAGCTCAAGAGAGCGTCCTAGAATTTCTTTTGATAAATCATCCACTTGATTGTCCGATTTGCGATCAAGGCGGTGAATGTGATTTGCAGGATTTGTCTATGAAATTTGGTAACGATCGCTCCAGATTTACTGACATTCACTTTGAAGGGAAAAGAGCCGTTGAGGACAAGAACCTAGGCCCTCTTATACGCACTGAGATGACCCGTTGCATTCAATGTACGCGATGTATTCGATTTGCATCGCAAGTCTGCGGTTTGGATATTTTAGGAACAACTGGTCGAGGCACTGATATGCTCGTCGGAACGTATGTTGATAAAATGTTTCTTTCCGAAATATCTGGTAATATTATAGATCTATGCCCCGTTGGAGCTCTTACAGCTATCCCTTATATGTTCAAAGCGAGGCCGTGGGAGATACGAAGAGCAAATTCTATTGACGTAACTGATGCGACAGGCACAAACATATCGTTAAATTATCGCTTCAACAGGGTTCTTAGAGTATTACCACGCGAACACGAAGAAATCAATCAAGAATGGGTTTCTGATAGGGGTAGATGGTCTATTGATTCATTGGAGATGCAAAGATTGGTCACTCCTATGACGCGTCATCAAGGTTGCTTAATGCCAATCGAATGGGACTGTGCATTGAGATTAGTCTCTTCTGCTGTAAAATCCGTAAGCGCCAGCAAAATATTGGCAATTGCAGGACCATATTGTAATGCAGAAACTTTGGTAGTAGCTAAAGATTATTTGAATATACTCGGTTGTGAAAATACTTATATTGAAAGGGATCTAATGCATCTGAATGGTAACATTGATTTAAGAACAAGTTATTCATTAAACGTAAAGATGTGTGACGTAGCAAAAGCTGATAAAATATTATTGGTGGGTACAAATCCACGGTTCGAGGCTCCAATTTTAAATACATGGATAAGATTAGCTTACACTCATAATGAGTGTGATATATTTGTTATTGGACCACAATGCGAATTTAATTACTACGTCAATTACATCGGACAAGAAATAAATTGTTTGTCACAGATAACAGAAGTTTTTAGAAGCGCTAAAAAGCCTCTCATTTTTGTTGGAGTAGATCAATTAGAGTCTCCAAATGCTGGCATGGTTATGAGTACTTTATATAAGTTAGCCTCCAGTTTTAAAGTAGATAAAGAATGGGGTATTATAAATGTAATAACTCGAGAAGCCAGTTTTGCTGCTGCTCTTGAATGTGGGTGGAAACCGGGAGCACAGAAAGCTATGAAAACTGTTTGTCCAAGTGTTATTTTATCTTTAGGAGCAGATGATATATTTAATAAAGAGCGACCGCCGAAGGATTGCACCACAATATACATCGGATTCCAAGGAGATGCGGGTTCCGAGATTGCCAATATTATTTTGCCAGGTTGTGCATACTCAGAATCGGGCGGTATATTTTTGAATATGGAATGTCGGAGTCAATTTGCGATGCCTGCTGTATCACCCCCGGGTAAAGCTCGTTTCGATTGGAAAATACTGCGAGCTCTGGCAGAATATACGGGAATTTGTTTATTCTATAGTGATACAGATACTCTTTGTTGTAGATTGGCACAAATAAGTCCGAATTTTGTTAATTTTGGACCATATCAACATAAATTGTTCTCTGAATTGGTTCCTTCAATTATACATCAAGGGGAGCCAGCGGGTGGGTTTATAAACGTAGCAATGAAGGAGTTACAGGATTATTACTGTTCGAATATCTATTGTTGTAATTCAATTACGATGTTAAAGGCCAAAAAAGCTGTCATGGAACATAAGTGTTCAAATTACGCCGCTATCTAGTTAAACCGTTTATTTTTCTATATCATTAATTATAATAATTATAATTATTAGAAAATATAAATGTTGTTTTACTATTTGTTTATAGAACGTAATTTTATTGAAAGCCTCAGCTTCAGATAATTGAACACGTTTCATTTGGTTTATTACAAGTAATAATGATCGACATAATCTATTATTTAATTACAGTAATTCATTAATTATTTCGTTTAAGGTTGACATAATTCGATTAAGCACAAAATATAAAAGGTGATGATATACACGAACTTACTTTTTTAATATTTCACAGGTATTTTTAAATAACGTGGACAACTTGATTGCTGCTGAGAGAGACCTAGCCGAAAAACGTCGAGAGCTCCGCGCTTTAAGAGTAAATAGTATACTGCGTGAGGGATTAGCTGAAATGCGATACATACACCAAGTTAAAACATAGCAAATACAATGTTGAATATTGAAATACTTTTTTTAATTTCGATCCTTGCTTTTTGTAGAATTAAATTATGACATTCTATAGATACTCCATATATATTTGTATATAGTACAGGAAGGAAATAAGAACGAGGAATGTAAATAAAACACAAATTTACAAAAACACAATCAAATTTTATTAAATATCAAATATTGTATTGTCTAACACGATCCCTTATCTAACATGTTTCACATCAATATCTTATAATGTTATATTATGGTTATATATAGATTGTAGGGCGAAATTGAGATGGAAGAGAAATATGAAAAGACAGACAAAGCTTCAAACTGTGATAACAATAAAACTAAAATGTACTTATTGATAGAAATATTCAATAAATTCTATATTGTCATGAAGGAACAAGAAGTAGGTGATAGTCATACCCGTACTCAAAGAACTAAAGTATTTCATCTTAACCATATAAACCAAATGTACATAAGAATATATGAATTAGATAAATAGAAAAAGGATAAAGATATAGTAGAAAAGAAGACAGTGAAGTAATGAAGAACACATTCACGTTATAAATACTTGTACACAATACATGGCCTTAAATGCAAAATCTACAAAAATTGTTATATGATGAGTATGATCTTGAAATAGTACGATTAATAATAGGGCTTAAAACTATCAAGTACAATACTTTTGTGCGACAAAGCTCGTGTTGAAACTTTGTAAGCATCGGAAACCTCCGCATTGGACTAATACATGTTGCAGATGAACTACAAGATTTAAGACGATTATTAAAATGTTGATATGTGGTATGATGTGTCACGTCTTACTTGGTCGCTAATTGCCCTATAAGAATGTCATTAAAAATTATACAGTAGTCTTTAAGAATTAAATGCAACACAAATATTGGATAGAAAATCATAAAATTCTATTCAATTTAGGATCAAAAATAATCGTATCTTAAAATTTTTCAGCATTTTCATTTTATTACATAATTTTAAAATGTTCATTTATATCCTGTTTAAAAGACTGATTGATTTCGACCAAATCTAAGCTACAATGGTAGCTACAGCTAGTAATATTGTCAATCCAAAAAGCCCGAACAATAATGCGGCTAATTTTGCTTGCTAGCAAAATTCGTCTAAAGCATTTTCAAATACATTTTAAAAACATGGAAGCACTCTCGCGGACAGACTGATTGCTGATGTTAAAATTGTAAATTTACGAGTTAGTTATTATAATAAGATAGTGCGTTACTAATTTGTAAGTAGTGATACAAATTCTGATATGATTCGGTAATTGGGATGCGTCAAGGAGCCACTCTCGGACCTCTTTTGTTTTACTAATTATGAAATGAATTGGGTTTTAGCAAATAAATAACAAACACTAGACTAGACTTTAATAACTCTTAGAAACAATTTGGTGCTTATACAATAACAAAACGAAAACTTTGGTATCATTGTTAACAGTAACACGACTGTGAAATCAGCAATAATCGTAGTTGTTTAACAGAAAGCATCTGCCAATATAACAATTTGCTCCTTTACACTTTGGTAATAGTCTTCAATCTACGGCTTCGAAGAACTCTGTAAAAAGGACATAAAGATGTTATAGATAGTGTTTAAAATGTCCTTTATGTGAGGTTTTGCTAAAATATAATAGTTAAATAAGCATTACCTAACAATTACGCGGTACAGTGCCAACCCTCCATACACAAGGATAATGCTAGATGCTGTCCACACCGCAAGAAGAAGGCTCGAGCTTCCCTCTGTACAAAAAAATGTAAGGTGTTAATGTTTACTACCTAGAAACAATTCTAAAGGTAATCGCATGATATTATGTTATGAATATACGTGTTGAGAATAATTTTCACGATTTTTTTTCAACGAAACGGTAAGGGTTGGGGTAAGTGTAGAATATGGTACTATTCCTACATCAAAAAAGGTTCCTTTGGGGCCTTCAGCGGTGTTAAACATAATTAGTGACACAATGGAATATAATGTATTAACAAATCGCAGAAGAGAAGAAAACAAATTGTCTTTATAAAATTTTTGTAAGATATGCAGCCCATTTTTCAAGATGGCCGCCAGGGGACAAGGGCTGTGAGCTCATAAACATGGATTTCACTTTACACTAAGCCCTCCTTGATATGTAAAAAATAGAATTGCGTCCTCAGTAAAATGCAACAATAAATGTTACTTGGATAATTTAATGGACTATAAGTATCCTCACCAATATATCCATCGTGGTACGCGTGCTCCGGGTCCGTGGGGTGGCCCCAGGCGCGGCGCGGGCGCTCGTCGCGCGGCTCGACGGCGAGCAGGTCGGGGATCTCGTCCGCGTCGCCGCTGCAGTTGGCCCACTCGATCGTCACGTATCTACAAGTGTGAGGGTTTTGAGCAAGGGTTCGCTGTTGGTATACTGTAGCACATCAAAGGGTTTTGTCGCGACAAAGTTCGTGCGGTTGGCTGACACACCGCGCAAATTTTTTTTTGTTAAGGCAGGCACCTGATGTTCAGTGACTGACCGCAGCCCATGAACATCTGCAACATAAAAGTGTTGAAGATGTCTTGCCGGCTTGAAGTGAGGGGATAAGGAGAGGGTTAATGATAGGAAGCTGGGAGAACAGTAGAACAGGACGGGAGAGGAATGGGGTGGGAATACAGGCCATTTGACTGCGAGACTCAAAGCGGTTGGAACGTCTTCGTGTATTGTATTGAAATTAATACAGCGCGATCGCCTTTTCCTTTTGCATAATTCCAGCGAAATGAATTATCACGACGGTTTTGATTATTGCGACGTACCTAGTGAAGATTTTTTGATGTGCACAAGCACTTTGTCATGGCACGAACTTGAACTAATATCGAGACTAGGTGAACATGGAATCTTCGCTATTAATTGTAGCCGTAACATAAGTCGGTTAATGAATGGTACATGAATGTTAAGCAAATACAATAGAAAATTTACACAATGTACTATTGTGCAATGCCACCAAAGACGTTTCCTAGCATCGTTGTCGCAATACAGCACACCTGTGGACCATACGAGCAAGCGATGTTCAAGCGTCCCAGCTGTCTTCACTCTCGGTTCTGACTTCTACCGGGAGTCACTTAATTAAGTTTAGATTATAATATTAATTGTAGTATTTCCTTTTGTGAAATAAATTATCGTCTAAGTCACAAATTCGTTTTTTTTGCGCCTTCGCGATCCGGTCGATTTAATTTGAATATAAATGGTATACAAAATACATAACTTACCTAGAAGAGGTCCTGCAAGCTCGTCGCGGCGGCACGAGCAGCTGGCGGGTGCGCGAGCGGGCCCCGCCGCGGCACGGGCCCCACGAGCCCCAGGGGCCCGGCTGCCCGAGCTCCGACTCGTTGCAGCCGCACTCCACCTCGCATAATTCGTCCTCCTATTTGTATGAGACGTATATATTTTTATTTTATTAACATCCACCAACATACATAATATTCATAATACTAATTTAACGCCATTCTTCATTTCCTTAAATGATTTTTTCGTTGAATATTTCAAAGTAAAGTTTCAATATTAATATGATTTATGTTTGATGATTTATTATGTTTCATTTGTTCCAAAAAGATTACATATACATATAATACAGCATTAAACTCCACACTAGGATCCCCTGTGTTGCGGGGCTCAATCTCTTTCATCGTGACTACAACTACAAATATTACTAGGATAGTGTAGTGAGGAACAGTATATTTTATTTATTTATTGTCTATTCATTATAAGGTCGGATAACATATATTCATTTGTTATTAAAAGTCTTATCTGTTAATGTTAGTGGGAAAGAGAAAAAAGAGAATTTAGAACAAGAGAACAAGCCCTAACCTGATGGTGTAGTGGCGGGGCGACGATCCGTCCGGGCAACGCGGTGGAGCACCGCCACGGCTCGAGGTACGCGTCGGAGAGCGGCTCGTCCGACACGCTCGTCAGCTCGCAGCGGGCGTGCGACACGCGCACCCCCCACCCGCATGCGCCCTCTGCTTCCTCGCCTGATGAAGTCTGAAAATAAATACTTTCTTAGGGAGAGGGCAATAGCTCGACGAGAGGTGCAAAATGTTGTAGATAATATTCTCTTATGGAAAGAAAAAAACTCACTTTATAGCCAAAAATAACTAATAATAATACTTAATCTACCAATATACAAAAAGAACTTAAAAAAACCTATATTGGTGGAAACGACCTCAGTTTATGCTACCCGAGTAGTGGGTACAATTATGTGTAAGTATGTGTTGTAGCACCTAATTGTGTTACTCCAGAATTTTGTTTGTATGGTAAGGTATATTAAGAATAAGCTTTATAGGTATAATAATTTGTTATATAAATACAAGATCCATCACGAGGAGTATACATCCTATTAGAGGATTAATGTTTTTAAAATTATATGTACTTAGCGGCGAAAACATTTCTACATCGCGATTTAGGAACTGTGATGTCACGTGACGCCACAGTTTTGAGTTATCAAACATACCTGCACGTGGCAGCCCAACAGCGGCCTAGCGACGAGCCTCAAGCACGGCTCCCTCGGGCACGGCGCGCGCTGCTCGGTGGGCGGGCACGCGCGGCCCGGCCATACCGCGGAGCTGAGGTGTTGCCTGGTAAGAAAATTATCCTTTTACTTATTTCAACTGATTTTAACCACGGGTTAGCGCATGGGTTCCCCCAAATTGTACGTCGTAGGTTGTATAGAGGGGCGTCGCGAGGACCTCACTGCTTCTCGTCCCCATTGATTCGACACTGCTGATACTAGGCTATAACTACACTTGTAAGTGCGTCGTTAGCGCATTAGCGATGCAAGTATGGGGTTTAGGAAAAGCGTCACGACCTAGTAAGGCATACATCAGCGATAACTTATTTACCTAGTTCAGAAATTATCTGTGAAATATATGTATTGAGAGATGAATTTTGCTTCTTTTTTGACCATCAATTCTGATGACAATAATTACTCGAAGTTTCCCAGTGAAATAGACAGTAAAATAATCAGAAGATCGATGTGGAACAGTGCAACCCTGTGTTTTGTACGGTGAGCGGGTTCCCGGAAGTCTGTATTCCCATCCCATTCCTCTCCCGTTCTATTCTAATACTCTCCCAACTTCTCATCATTATTCCTCTCCTTATCCCCTCCCCTTCCTTGAAATGAGCGAGGAATCAACGACACTTTAATGTCGTAGATGTTCATGGGCTACGGTCAGTCACTTAACATCAGGTGAACCGCATGCCTTGCTATCACGCTTGCCTGCTATCACATTTTATATAACAAAGAGTGACTAACCTAGTGCGTCTCATATGCCTTGCGGTGGAGGCGTCCCCGCACGAGCACGCGGAGGCGTCCCACGCGCCCCACTCGCCCACCTCGCAGTCCACGCCGCACGGCACGTAGCACCACGACTCGCGGGCCTCACTCGCCGTTGCATTCTGATCAACATATATTTGTGGTTAAAGAGAGTCGATATAGATGCACGCTTGGCGATGAAAACGCTCCTAGGAGAAAAATAGATTCATAAAGTGACCTCTAAAATTTGAGTAATTGACCTGATTCGTGCAGTGGATGAGCAACGACCTATGGCGTCGAAGGGTGTAGGTTCAATCCCCACGAGTAGAAAATTATGATTTTTTTTATAGCAGAGCGAGAAAAGGGGCATGTGAGTCACCTGATGTTAAGTGGTCACCACCGCCCATGAACAGCTGAAATACCGGGAGTGTCATGTTGTAATGATGTGATGAACATTGTAATTTTCTACTGTCTGGGTGTTTATCTATCTGTATTATGCATGCATTTAAAAAAAAGTATGTTTAAGTATGTCTATCAGTTATCTAGTTTCCATAGTACAAGCTTTGCTTAGTCTGATGGCGCAGTGTTAACAGTCCCAGAATATTTATTTATTTATTCCTATTCCGTTTATTCTGCTACTGACAACTATGGGTAAAGCAGCTGTAAATTACTTACAGGACAGAAGGTATCATTCACGAAGACTCCATCGCTGCGTAAGCAACGCACTGCCCTTCTCTTGGTCCCTTCACCGCACGGTGAACCACCTGAACAAAAAAGGAAAAATAATTCAAACTTTTTATTTTTGTTTTATATTTTTGGGAGTATTTACCCCAAAATAACTTAATTTAGTGGATACATAACGCTATTCATAAATTCAAAGAAAAAATTGGCAGGGTAGTCCTCAATTTCACCTTCGACCTGCTTATTGGATTACGAGTATATAATGCCTGGCTTATTAGTGCTTAAGACATTAACGACTGCACAAGTGATACTATTTTTTACACATTAGCTTCTATATATATATTCTATAATTTACGTGAAAACAGTGGGGCTCTAGGTTCTGACGGAAGTTCAGTGCCACTTTCTCACGACTGTGTTATACAGCTGAGGAAGGATCTCTTTCAGGATTGTAGTTCACCTACCTCAGCTAACCTTCTGTAACAGGCAATTTTCTTCCAAAACTGCATTTCCTACTTTTTCTGTTTCGTTCTGTCGTTTACCCTATTCTGAATAAATTCCTCATCGATCTTACCCAGAGGCTGGCAATCGTCCCAGGGCGCAGTGTGCCAGGAGTAAGCGAGCGGCTCGCAAGGCTCCGCAGCGACCAGCGGCGAGCAGCGCATCCCGCCCGCCTCCGCCGGACGCAGCACCACGCGGGTGCGGTCACGACGACCGCCCCATTTCGTCTGCGAATTATTACTTAGTACATAAACAATATCTATACATTGCACAAAAGTGTTATCTTGAACAAATTACACGTTTGTTTGTTTATAAGAATTCAAGAGACGCAAGTTCTACGTTTGTTGGTTTTTAAGCCCAGGGATATTTAATTGGTAAAAGGCTATTGAAAATACCAATGCTCTATGTTGTAAAATGTAATACAAGGTAATCATAGAGAAAAATACTGGTTCGGTATAAAATTTCTATAGAATACTAGGCCGTAATAAATATTCATGATTTTTGAACATGTGTGAGTCCCCTATGCCAGGGCATGCGATGGATCGCTTGCCATCCAACGCGTTGCACACTTCGTCTTCCAGCTCGTTGCCTTGCCTGTGCTGTGTGTCAGTGGGTCACTCGCTGGTGAGCATCAACATTACCATCTCGCACGGGCTCCACTCGGACCAGGAGCTGAGCACGCAGTCGGCGGGGCAGGGCATGTGGCAGGTCGCCTCGCGGTCCGGCGTCACGCCCGCGCCCGACGCCTCGCACACGGCGTCTTCCAGCTTGTTGCCTTGCCCGTCCACGCACCTGCGTGTTAGTTGGCTAGTTATAATAAGCAATAAAAGGCATAGAGGTTACACAAGATATGAAATTTAATTACAATCTGCGGCAAATTAAGCATGCAAGCTTTTTTCTTTCCAATTATGCCCTCGTAGTAATTCTGAAAGAAATATCACTCCCTGCCACCTTGGTTCAAGTTGAAAGCAGACTGTGTGTTGCTATAGTCATCACTAATATTGTAATACATACGTGAGGTTTCTCTTAGTGTAGGAAAGTCCACAGAACGTGCGATCGAGCGCGCATACGTCCCATTTCTGCACCCACCATTTCTGCACCCACCATCTTTGTACCAGCATTAAGTTGCTCGTTGCTATGGCAACCCCAAGTATAGTAATACTTACGTCACATCCCTCTTGATGTAGGAATGCCCACAGAGCGTGCGGTCCAACGCGCATACGTCCCATTTTTGCACCCGCCATCTTTGTACCAGGTCTGAATAATTTGCGCGTTGCTATAGCAACCATTAGCATATTAATACTTACGTTACATCCCTCTTGATGTAGGAAGGCCCACAGAGCGTGCGGTCGGGCGCACAAACGTCCCATTCCCCGACTCGCCATCTTGGTTCCAACTCCAAGCAGGTAGCGCGTTGTAATGTCGCTCCACACTCACGACCACCGGCAGACCCTTCTTCAATCACTTCTCTGAAGAAGAAGAGCAAATAAATACTACATTTTAAACATATGTAAATCAATAAGAGTCCTTTTATTTTGCAAAGGAGTCAACTGTTTTGGTTGTTTAAAAAATAATAAATCACCTGTTACGATATTTTACCCCTATATATTCACTTACCTAGTTCGGAACCGGAAAGCGGCCTTGGAGCCCGGCTCAGAAGCGCAGGGGCCCCACGCGGCCCAGGGCCCCACGGAGCAGTCGCGCGCGCACCGCACGCTGCACGTGCCGCGGAGAAGGGAACCGAATTCCGTGTCGTACGTGAAACCGTCGGTCGAGGCCTCGCGGACACGCCGGGGCCCTACAAATTACTCATTAGTACCACTCTGTTCTCATATAGTATTGACATACTCGTATAATTGACATTATAGAAAAGATAGTTTTTTACTTTTGTGTAAGTGTATTGGTAAGCTAAGATGGTGGTATCGTTTGTAGTAGTATTTTATAGGTTAGGTACAATAATTAAATGTGAAAAAAAAACAATGTAAATAACTGTATTTTATTAGTTTCGTCCAGAACTCAAACTTCTATTTCAATATAAAACTAAAATAATTTATAAATTTTTGTTTGCTTGCGGAAGAAACACTTGATATCTAAAAATTTTATAGAGAAAATTCCATATAGTGTTTATTATAGAGGAATTGTTATTTACCTGTAAGTGGATGGAACTTTTTGCAAACATCCATGGGCACATCCCGGCCGCCAACCATACAACGCGCAGCTCGAAGTGACCGGCCTTCTCCACATTCCATTCTAGATTCATCGAAATAAATGATTCGTTGATATTCAGAATAACAGTTGTAATGTGTCACATATATCCTCAAATAATAGTCTTACGTACAGTTATTTTTATCAAACCTAAATGATATACTTTTTCGTATTTAAATGTGAATTATTTAAAAATATTTGTAATTGATCATTATTTGTATAATGTTTACAACTTTATGCTAATCAATAGATTTATATCTCTTCTTGTTACTTAGCACTTGATTCTTATTATACTTTTTTCTAATTAATGGGTCTACAAAAATGTAGAGTTGGTCTGAATTATATAGAGTTTTTTAATACAAAGTAATAGAAACAGTTTCCTTCGTTATCAATTTATATACACCATAAAGATGAGCACTGTACTTTGTTATTTATATTTTAACCGACTTTCAAAAAGAAGGAGGAGGTTATCAATTCGACCGTATTTTTTTTTCATATAAGTAAATGTTACCCGGTCGGGAGGATGCAATCCGAGTCTGCGGGCAGGAGTTCCAAGCTGACATTTTTGCACACGCACGCCGGGATGTCCGGGTCAGATGCGTCTAGGTACCTGTAGGCGGAATCAAACATTCATTAAAGATAATACTTGCTAATTCGATTAAAATAATGATAAAGTTTACATATTATTTGTAATCGGTGTAATAAGCTTTTTATTTTTATAATTTGAATTGTGAATTAATGGAAATATTATTTCCATTCATATTTATATGGACTAGCTGTTGCGTAGTGCGCGGGCTGCGAGCAGCCCGCGGGGCGATGTTGCCTTCGTAAGTAAATTAAAGTGAGTTTTTTTTTTTAAAGGGAGTTTTGCACGCCA
>LQNK01000481.1:210052-272557 GCA_001586405.1 Phoebis sennae | reverse complement strand
TAAGATACGTAATTATATACGTCTTTTAAATTTATGATATAGAATTTATTAAAATGTGAGGAATATCTAGAAATAATTCCATTGCATAAAATATAATTAGTTTATGAAAATGTAAAGGGATTTAATAAAAATTTAATGTTCATAGCAAAAACATCATCAAAATAATGCAAAAAATTAAGAGAGATGCAAGAGAAAAAATATGTATCAAACACATATATTTATCAATGTGATATGGCATAAAATTGTTTATTGATTTATAACCAATGTTTAATGACTATACATATGTTACCCGGTTATCATAAGGTTTCAATTTGGTGTATATTAACATATAATTATATTATTATTTATTACTATTGTATTATAATAACAGGTACTATAATAGTTTTATATAGGGTAACACACTACTAAGAATACATTCCGTATCACAAGATGTCGCTACTGTATTCTTAAATGTCGGTATCGATATTTTTTTACTACATAAACATATTGTATGAGTTACGTCTCTCTACAATCGATCAGTGAAACAAAAAAGAATTTTTAGAGCGAATCCGATAGTGGTATAGATCTACTATTCATTTCGTTATCATTTCAAAGTTTGATTAATAAATTACATAATTTTACAATTTTACCAATAATTTGTAATTGTATCTTCTGAATAAAGTAACTTCATACGAATATTAAAATAAATTTCAATTTCAATTACAATAATTCTAGCTATCTAGCTAAGTATGTACTATTGAAATTTGAAATTGGAAATTAAAATATATTTGAGGAATGTTATGATTTCAAATTTCAATATAGATGATGATAATTAATGCAACATTAGATAATGAGTTAAATTAATATGTCTTCATATATAACTTTAATTTCATCAACAAATCGGACAAATGTAGATAATTTATCTATTAAATTTGATAATTTGGAATTTACGAGCGTAGATATTCTCTATTTGTATAGAAAATAAAACTTTTATATGATTTATATAATATGCAAATAAAGAGATTAAAATATATAAATATATTTTTATAGGCTTTAACGCAATTATATAAAAAAACAAACAGCTAATTGCTCACAAACGTGAAATTTAACTTAAAATAATTATGTTTTACAGGGAAAAACAAGTAGAAATATTTTTATTAATAATAATATTAAAAAATATCACTAGTATTTTATGAATATTTTAAAATAGTTACAAAAGTTAGTAGGTTCTAAAAATACACGTGATATAGAGAGGGGATTCGTCTTAAACCTCACCATGTGTCACCTAAGGGGGAGATGGGGTAAAATAAACCTCACGCGATTATGGTTGACTCCAAAGACGTAACGTCAAAGCTTACATTTTTTTCTCTATTTTATTCAGGGCCTTTAGTCATAATTGAATATGTCAGTCCAGTCAAAGCTTACTTAAGCGGCTCCCTGCACACCGCGCTGCAGTCGAGCGGCGGCGCGCTGTCGCAGCTGACGCGGCACGGCGCCACGCTCGCGGGCACGCCCTCGCCCGCGCACGAGCCGGCCTCCACGCGGTGCGACTCCGAGCCGCACCAAATGCCTGAATGCACATTTTCATACAATTTTTATAGAATTCAACTCTTTTTTACACTATTTCCACAAAAACAGTTTATAAAAAAATTATAAAATGCAATCAATGAACAGTTATAAGTGAGTTACAATAAAGTGTATTCAATGAAGTAGTCTACATATTTCAACAGACCGAACATCACTGGATCATTTTTCCTAGGAGATATGTTTAGTAACGTTAGATAACGAAGGAGGTGGAAACGTATACACACAAAATTTTATTATATATCGCTATTTCAATTCAAAGATTTTTTACTTTGTAAAATTTCCTAGAGTCACACCTTGGGAAGGAATTGGCTCTCTCAACTTAACACATTAACCTAGCTAGAGAGTCAGGGCCACAATTATTCAAATGTGTCAAATTTTTATAACAAACGCATTATTCTTTTTTTTTATTTAAAGAAAATTAAGAAAAGTCTCATTTATAACGTAGCATTAACTGCCGTTGCCCTTCTACCTTAATCACATTATTGATATATAACACCAATTTTTTATTAAAACACTTACTTCTAACCCGATAGCCGATACCACAGCGCTGCGCCGGCGGCAGCCTGCACGTGCTCCACTCGCCGGTGACCCAGCCGGGGCTGCGCGCGCCGCACGAGCGCGGCACGGGGCACTCGCGCGACTCCTGCAGGGGCCCGCAGTTGGGGCCCCCGTGCACGCGGCGCACGCGCACTTGCTTGCCTGGGTCTGTGCGAACATTATGGTTGGATTAATTATTAAAATATTTTGTGAAAAATTATTATTTTCTAAGAAGGTAATTATAAGAATGTAAAGAGCCCTAGAATTATTATTAAACCTTTACACCATGTTATTTAGGCGTAATTAAAGATCAATAAAACTACAGGGAATTCTTAAAAACAGACATACTCAAATTTTTATGGACTATATTTTAAATTATAAATATCAATAAAAATGAAGATAATAAAAATAAGAAATTGGCAAACAATTTACTATTAAACACTACTAATCGTTACTTCCTTACTATTATGACATGAGATGACATTTTGAAAATACATAGTTTAAAACTGAGTAAGGACAGTTTGTTCCGGGACATCCCACGGGAGGGAACGTATACGCAGTGGAAACCGTGGGGCACAGCTATTTGTTTATATCCATAAAAGGAATTATTCATACATACAATTAAATAATGTATTTACCGCAGGTGTTAGGGCAAGTGGACCAAGGCATCCAGGCCTCAACCCGGCAGCCCCGTTTGCAGCGGATGGTGCACGCGCGCCGAGACGCCGGCCGCTTCAGGGGAGCACAACTGCGGAAAATTCATACATTTTCATTAATTTATTTATTTACTTATTCAATTAAAACATTAAACATTCATTGAAATTACGAACTCTCTTACTAGCTTTAAGTTGGTCGTCGGTCTTAAATACTAGAATGTGGGGAACAAGTTGTCTTGACGAAAAATTGTGTCTCGAAATTTTTCTGTTATGTAATTATTTACTATCAATGGGTCAGAGAGTTGTTAGGCGCATTTTTAATGCTAACAATTTTATATCGTGTCTACCATTGGCGACCATTTATTGTAATTGAAATAAATAGCTCTATCGCACTAATTTTGATATATTTTTTTTAACGCAAGTAAAAAAATTACATGTATTTCCGTAAATATTTGTAATCACTTACAGGGCCTCTCTCACAACATCTGCGTTGTTCTGCACGCACATGACGTCTCTCGTCATCTCTCCCTCTTCGATGCACGGCTCTTCATCATCACTCTGGTTGAACACGTCAGTATCCTGTAAATCCAATAAACGTAATAATTTTATAAAATTTTATAATATAGTTTTATAAGTATGTGTACTCTATTGGTATGGCTAATAAATAAATATATAACCAATACTTATGAAACTAAGTTTATATAAAGAAAAATACACTGTTAAATAGTGTATCTGTCTCTCTAAATAAATAAATAGTTATGTAGGTATTATTGAAGACAATTTGCTGGCGAAAGATTGCGTTTTAAAATGCAATGTGTAAACAGCTTTATTTATATTTTAAAATCGTGCCGCACGCGTGAATGTTGCAGATCTCGTTTATAATAGGAGCTGTATATAACAGTCAGTTACCAGTAGATCCGTATAGTTGTTAGCGGGGGCGAAGTCCTGCGCGCGTCGCTCACAGGGGCCCCAGGGCGTCGCCAGCCACGAGTACGTGCCGCACGCGTGAGTGTTGCAGGTCTCGTTCTGGACGAGCAGCTCTTGGGCAGGACACGGCCAACCACCTAGATAAAATAAATTATTAAAATCAAAGAATAGTTCACAGGTACCTAGGTGTAACAAGTTTTACATAATTTTTATAATAAATAAATTTTATGCACTTTCATTAATTTTCGTTCCAAACAATACAAATTGGTGGTTACTCGTACTCAAACTACTCAGTGACGTATGAGCCATAATTAACATTCTTCTAGTTCTCGGATAGTCGTCAAATAGTCCGCAGTGCATGCTGATCAAGACTACACAGTCGCCCAGACACTCCATACAACTCTAATATCGCTTATTCACACTTAATAGAGAAAGAACTCACTTGGCGACGCGTGAGCCACAATAAACCTCCTTCTAGTGCGCGTAGGTCTTGCATGTCCCGGCGCCAGACAGGCCGCCGAGCACGCTGACCAGGGGCCCCATGACGTCACTACGCAGTCGCCCGGGCACGCGATGCGACACCGCTCTGTACGCGCAGGCGCGCCGCTGCCACTGCACCATGCACGTTGCGCTTCTTTCTGTGGTTATGCAATTCTTTTAAGTTTAAAGGATTTTTTTGGAAAAAGGGTAATTGTGTTAGCATATCTTTCTAGGTTTACTTATAAACTAAGTTTACTTACAAGAAAACACAATTATTTATATAAGTTTAACAAAAATGACTTAATAATTTCAGTATTTCTATTAAAATTGAGAGATTAAGATTCTCCTCAAATAATAAAGTAAATAGTATAAATATACATAGCACAAAAATTAGAACTTACACCATCATGTCCCATGCATCTCAACTCCCGGCTACGTCTTCCCGGTCCGCAAGTGTTGCTATGTTGCTGGTTCAGAACGCAGGGGCCCCAGGGCAACGCCTTCCAGGACGCACATCGCGGCGTGCTGCAAGTTCGCTTCTCCTCTAGCGGGGGGCATGGGGCCCCACCGCCGGATGCCGCGGCAATGATGCGGCGACGGCGCACACTGTATCCTACAATTATTAAATTAATTTTTAAAACATTCAAAAAACCAATACGATTCATGCACTTATATTATTGTTCAAGAGAGATGTGGTGCCAAATCTAATAAAAATTTGCAATGTCATTGAGATACAGATAGGTAGATATCGATGCGATGCAAGGATGATGATCCCAGTAGTTTCGTGGCCTAGGTATTCAATTTAAACAAAAAAACAAAAAATCAAATTGTGTAGTATATTGTATGAATAATAAAATATTTTTTTTCTAAAGCACAAGCTACAACTACAATTTGTGTGAGAAATTACCAGTGGTAGTAAGCTGTTGTACAGGGTACAGCGGGCATCCGTCCGTGGGTTGGCACGCGCCCCAGTCTCCCCACTCACCCACTTCACAGTCGCGAGGACATGGCACCTGATAATTCAAAAATATTTTAATGATTTACTTTCTTTATCACCTCTGTGCGCAAATTAAGTATATTAAGGTTACAAACTAGTTCCAGATTTTAATTTGTTTTAATATATTTCAATTTTAAAAGAATTTGATAAATATGCATTGTTTTCGGTTACAATTGATAGAAAAAACAATGGTTGTAATGGCTAAATACGGTAAACTAGCGCTATGTCTGGGACTTTTACAGAAAAAAATATCTCTTATTTCACGACGAATTAAATTCAACTCATGTGAGTGTACTTTTGTAGTCCCTAAGCTCCACCGACCTCGCAAGGCTGCACAAGCGTCGGCATCGGCGCATGCGCACACTGCGCGGGGTGCAGAGCCCGCCCGTCTGCGCGCACGCACGTCGCCTCGCGCCGCTGCACGCCGCCCCCGCAGCTCGCGTCCACGTCCTTGTCAGTCTCATCTGATTCGTCGTCCTCGTCATAGATGGCGTCATCGTCGTCCGCGTCATCGTCTTCGTCATTAGCTGTTTTAAAATTTGTATGACCATTAGCCTTACCGATAAAACCCATACTGCAACGTGACATTAGTAAAATTCGTCTTGGACAGGGATGCCATAGATTAAGAAAAAGATGTAAAATATTTGAGAGACATGCCAAGCAGGATAATCACTTAATGGTCTTGGAAAAAACAATCTATGCAACAATTCCAAGATTCGTTATGGGTCCGTTATCTTGCGCAAAAGACCATAAGTTAGTTAACTCCGTTAATTAAACATTACTACTACTACTTTCTCTTTTTCTGTTTAAATGGTAATTCCTTCCCATTCATGATGAATTATACTAAAATTAGGTTGTAGGCAAACAATTACTTTAATTCCTGTAAAATTATATGAAGTTACAAATCTACCTATACTAAAGAGGTCACATTCAAAAGATTTCAACTCACGTGGTGCGGGTGTAGCAGACTGTTCCACGGCAACTCGGCAGGAGCCCCAGGGGCCCGGGGTCCAGTGCGCGCTGGCTTCCATGGCCGCGGGCCTCACTTCCTCCACCACGTCGCATTCTTTGCCGCCACCTGAGAGAGATAGTAATTATTTGAGAATGTATTACTAAAATAAATTATTAGGTACACACAAATTTAATAGGTTGATAAAAGTGGAGTGGAGTATTGTATAGTACAGTTTCTTATGTATATACACGGCAATTAAAATTAAAGACATTAAAAATATCATATATCATCCTTAAGCTGCGGACGTCGTGACTCAAAATCGTGTGGGTATATAACTCACTTTTCAAAACTTTACAACACAGACGCGCGTTTCTCACTCTTCATAACATCTTCAGCAATAAAAGCGTTACACAATTGGGCCAAGCTAGCACCGGTGAAATTACCTACCCCCCTAGCAGAAGATCAGTGCTTCGTTTGGTAAGCGGGGCTCCCTCTTTCACTTCTCTCAATCTGTTCTACTCGTTCCCCAATTTCCCATCATTAATCCTCTCCTTATCCCCTCTCCTTCTTCCAAGCCGGCAAAGCATCTATGACACTTTCATGTTGTAGATATTCATGGGCTACGCTCAGTCACTAAACATCAGGTGATTCACTCAACTTGCCTGCTGTCACATAAAAAATAAAACAAATAATAATAACTATAACCAACCTTGGGGTAGCCTCCTAAGCCGCCTGGTGCGCACCAGCGAGCCGTCGGGCCGCGGTCGCCATGGCAACCACTCGCCAAGGGAACAGTTCTCCCGCATCACGCACACGCGCGTCGCACCGATATTCGAAATCCCGGCCCCGCAATACCTGTAACAATTACAAATCAAATCAAATCAAATCAAAATAATTTATTTCTCTCACAAAGATTTTTATAGGTAACAATTTATATATTTATTACCTATAAAAATCTTTGAAATGTTTTAAATTACGGTTATTACTAGTAAACCGATCAAACGGAATATGTATATCAATATCTGGAAATGTTGAATATTAATGCCGAGTAGAATATGTATTTGAGTATCTCAAAATGTTTAATATTAATGATGTATTTGTGAGAGCTGCACTATGCTTTCGTGGATTACATTTCCAAATTAAGCTGAAATAATATGCCTCTTACCTACATAGAGGTAGGTACTTATTACTTCATGAAACTTCCTTGATACAACTAAATTTATTCTCGATTAAAAAGGGACATCTTTCCGTTCGTTTTCTAGAGAACATTATAAAGTTCATGTCTAGCATCGATAAAACTTTCAAACTAAACAGAAACAACCTTCCATTGCTACTTAAATATGCAACAGTCTTTGCATTTATATAGTTTTATTGTTTCCTAGCTATTGCATTTTCAAGAGGTCTCTTGTGGCGATATTGTTATTGTCATAAATCTATTTTAGGTTTAGAAATACACATATTAAATCGCTTATAACTTGCGTATTTGAAGTGAATGGTTGGTTTAGATTTCCCGAAATCCGTCCATTACCGTGAAGTTTATTAGCCTGCGTGAATTCCCGAGTCATGCAAAACGTTAACAACATAAAATGGCGATCGATCACAGCTTTAGCGATATTATGACCCAGATGGATCTCGTCAATATTCTCGGCGCGAACGTTCATCTTGCTCTTATTTCAAGGAAAATAGGTACTCTTTTTAAGCTAATAATGGAATTTTGGGATAGATGCGTTCGAAGATCCTAAGATAAGAATACGTGTAAGAAATACTATAAGTAAAATTGTTGTTAGATCTATTAAAAACTCAATATTTTTATCTAAAGAAAAAAATGTTAAAGTTATTATGTGAGTCACAAACATTACAAAAAAAGAAAGCAATTAAAAAAATACATTTTGCAAACTTTGCGCCCCAAATCTTTATCTTTGGTACGTGACGTTCAACATATTTATGTTCCAATATCAATTTGTTAGTCTTTTCGTTTACAGAATTTTCTCAATAAACATAAATACTTATTTGTACGAGACAATGTCTAAATCAATCGTTAGAAACACTACTAACGTAGCTGATAATATTGCAAACCCATTGCTTATCCTGGATTTTTATTCTTTGTTTAATGTACTTTTAATCTAACAAAGAATGTAATCTAACAATGAATGAAAGTGTATTTCTGTACATATAAATGGGTATGAATAACAGTTTGAGTGCCGTATTGTTGACCTAAATATGTCTAATAAACGAGTATTATTTTGAATTAAATATTTATATTATAAAAAAATAATGTTTGATTTGACATATTTTAGGGCTTAATTTCTATTTTATAGTAACTTTATTGAGGGAAAACTTACATATTCTCAACGAACTGGCCATCCTTCCGCCGACACTGCACCTGCCTGCGCTGCAGACCCAGCCGCGGCGTGTGCACTAGCGAGTCCGTCTCTATTCGGATGTTGTACCTGGAAGGGAAACACCGTTGAAATATACAAAAGGTATAAATAACTAGTGGCTCGCCCCGAGCTAGACCTTGCGTTTTAATGTATAAATCTAGATCTTTCATTTGATACCACACTGGACTATTAATATTCATATGAATATCGTCCCCATCCCTTTTATCTTCCTATCTTAATAACCCCCCGCCGACTTCGCTTATGAGTGAAATATAATCAAGATCGAATAAAGAATACTCAAAATACCGTCGGACAAAGTTTTTCATACTTACATACAAACGTATAAACATAAAAATACCGGCATACAAACAAATATAATATAAATGTACAAACTTAAAAACAAACATGAAACTTTGTATGTTTGCTTCGCTCGGGTAAAAAAAACGATCGCTGAATTAAAGTTAGTAAACCACATGAAAACGGTTCCTTTTCTTATTTTCATTTATGTTAATTAGTTTTATATCTTCATGGACTTAAAGCAATATTTACAAGAGACATCGCAATGGAATATTTAATTGCTTGCCATTGTTTTGTAGAACGTTGTTCCGTAGCTTGCTACGCTACGTAGTGTTTATAAAATGTGCTATTATTCTGATTTATTACGCTTTTAGCACATTCATTAATGTTTATGGATGATTTTAACGTTTTATTATGACACGAATACATATAAGTATTAGTATTGCGAGGAATAATGAAGACATCACTTCTACGAAAGAGAAATTTAATTATGTTCTGTAACAAAAATAACATGTTTTGAAAATGTAGGAAATAATGTTAAAAAAATCTACATAATATGAAAATCTAGTAAACGAACGAGTGCTAAGATGACGAGAAACAATGACTAAAGTTGCAGATTAGCATCCTTTGTTTAATTGAAGATTTTTTGTATTACTGGTTATTTTCATTTTTAATTGTAGTCCTATTTATGAGTTAGATCTAACTTACTTAAAATACACACCGCAATTGTTAAAGATAATTATTGTATACTAGCCGCGCCCCGCGGTTTCACCCGCGTAACGTCTGATCCCGCGGCAATTCCGGGATTAAAAGTAGCCTATATGTTATTCTGAACCTTTACCTGTATGTATACCAAATTTCATCATAATCGGTGCAGTAGTTTTTGCGTGAAAGAGTAACAAACATCCATACATCCATACTTACAAACTTTCGCCTTTATAATAGTTATTAGATCACAACTATAAGATTCTGTGATTTTTATTTTAATAACCGCTCATTTATGCGTTGTTTTTTGTTTGCTTAATGTAGCAGGTACATATAAAACATGTGACTATTATAATTTATCCGTATTTTAATACAATAATTTAATTTGATATATTATAACTGATGATTTGTTTTTACAGTAATAAATGTCTAAACATTTCGAGGAATAAGTAATTGGTCTTTGAAAGCAATGGGAGATTGACTGAAATTGATTAAGCGAAATGATTAATTCTCGGCTTCTCTGATTTATGATGCGTATTCAGAAAACAAATAATATGAATTTGGGTTAAAGTTATCTATCATTTATCGTATGAAAATTGTCAATTTATAATAACAATCTATATTGATTTGCTAAGGCTCGTTTACGTTGAAGGTTAGAGTATAACTACATTAGGCAAAATATACAATGTTTAACTTTGAGGTTGAGTTTTTACAAACTTAGTGGATGCCGTCATAAGAGGAATACGTGAACATAATTTAAAGTTTCCCGTCCTACGAGCTTGGCCTGTGCGTTGATACATCAGCCTATCACTACTGCTTTATATATATAAATTCGAAAAAATATACTAAAAGTTGATAGGAGCATTTGTTCAAAATGAACCTACACATACATACAGTTCTGTGGGTTATGTGCCCTGTCAGAATCTAGAAGCATGGACCTGGCATCCTTCCAAGGAGGCCCGGTAATTTAGCAAAGCCACAATACAGTGTATTACATTTTTCCACAATCTAGGATTTCGAACGTATTCTTCAAAATCGATTTTAACTTGAAACTTTTACTCCTATTCGGCCATTTATTTTATAGTTCTAACCTGAGCTTCTTTCTACATCTATGCTAATAGTGAGGCAACAAATACTACGTATTTCGTAACTGATTGCTATGTGTTTCGTAAGCAGACAAACACTCAATATTATTAGCTTTTTTCTTATATTAAATTCTTGTTTTTAAATTTATCATTTTGTCCTGTTCTTGCCTGTACTGAATAAATATGTTTGCCCTTTTCCCGACTGCGACTGAACAAGGGCACAGGTAATATAATACAATATTATAAGGGTAATCTTTTTCTAGCTTATGATTCTTTGTTCTCTACAGTCCAAACAGCCGGATGAATTTTGGCATATGACTATACTCGTATATAGACTCATTTATGTATAAAAAATTGATATACTATAAATGCATATATAACTTCAAAATAGTGCTTGCAAATAAAAAAAGCTGACGAGATTAGGATCTTTTTAAAAGATTATTCAGTCGGGATTATTCATACATTTTTCATACATAGTAATAGTATTAATCTTGTACCTTTCGATGGTCTTCATATTCTCGACATCTAGCACTGAGCACTCCGTCCAGCGGCCCACGTAGACCGTGTACTCATCGGGCGATGTTGCTTCTGAAAGAAAACATTTTTATTTTTATCGTAATTGATACAGGGTGTCCCGTAATGAACATTACATTCACGTATTCATGGCATTTCTTTGAGGAAAATAGTAAAGCTAATATCAGTTGTTATTTAAAATAAATTAATTTTTGTATAATTATGCGTATGTTCCATTTTTAAATCGGAATTCTGAACTTTACGACTTGATTAGACTTACAGACGGATAAAGGTTACCGACAGCTGCAAAAATAAAACACATAATATGGGCGGACAGCGTCAGAGGTAGTCGGCATCAGCGAATAAGATATTAATATAATTATTGTGAGGCAATGTTACATTTTTTTTTCGCCCAGCGGGCGAAATATATCTATTTATACTTATAAATTAACTTATAAATGAAAATTGCTAATGCTGCTTTTATAATTGGAACCATTGAAAATTCGATGTAAAGTTTCTAATCAATAGGATTTCAGTTGGACGTTAAAAGTAAATGTACAGAGTTTAATTTTATAACTCTTTGTGTTGTGAGATAGTATATGCGTTTGGTGTAAGAGGCAGTTTGTGTGTGCAATCCAATGCGCAGTTGGTTGTTGATATCGATAGACAAGGACATGGCAAACATTCAATAAAAATACATAATATACAGGATCAAAGCCATTTATCACAGCCTCCCGTTCTAAATGCCGTGAATATTTTCAGATAAAAGTCAATACAAGAGAACAATCTTGAAGAATGGCAAAAGAATCCAATTAGTTTCCATTGTTATGTTACGTCATCAATTTTGTTGCCATATACACAAAAGCAATTTAAATGAAAATAAGCGATTGTAGTCGAACAATGAAATATAATACACATCGCTTTGTTTATTAGTTATTGGTTTGTTAATGAAAGTTGTTGTTGCAATTAATTATTTGATTTTGAATTTGGGATTATCAGATACAATTTAATTGTACTGTATCAATTATAAATAGTTTAGCCTCGATTATCAGTTTTTATGTTTATTTAAAATAATTTATTTAGTTAATTAATAATTAGTTGATTGGTCATGGGGTTTCAACTTGCACCCTTCAAATAGATCCCAACTCACAAATAGGATTAATTTCATAATTGTTTAACACGCGTATTCATCAACAATACTTGTATTAGAGACGCAGCAACTTTTGATTTGTACCTACACAATCGATTTTGATGCGGTTTCTTTTAGCAGATAAAGTGATTCAAGAGGAGGGTTTATATCATTTTATAAAACATACGAGCGAATCCGTGCCGATATATGTAAAAAAAAAACTTTATATAAAGTAACATTAATTGATAAAATTCGTAGTTGTTGTCACTTTCCACCCGGTCGCTTGAAGCAAAATTACTTAATAATAAAGCAATAAGTGAAAGTGTAGCAACAGAATTTCCATCAAGGAAAACGCAAAGCCGTTTAGCCGAAGCGCCATGGAGGAAATTAACGCTCAGTTTTCTTTAGATATTTCATTTAATTACGTCCGCGCCATCGATAACTTGATTTAAGTATTTTAAATATTTTTCTGTAAATCAATAATGCTAACATTTTATTGGGGTTTTGAGACATCTAATTAGGTTTCTCTAACGTATATTGTTAAAGTTTAATTGTAGTTTTTAGGTCATATCATCCCACTGCCGGGCAAAGGCGTCCCCCGAATCTTCCATAGACTCTAAATAAAGTAAAAATTTTTGCCAAAAAATAGAACCGACTTCCTCGCTCTAAAAAGTAGAAAATAACTTTTATTTCATTTTTGTTGAAATCTATACAAAGTCGGTGCAAAATCTTGTTAATTGAAAATAGATAAGTCACCGACTTTGTATAGATTTCAACAAAAATGAAATAAAAGTTATTTTCTACTTTTTAGAGCGAGGAAGTCGGTTCTATTTTTTGGCAAAAAAATTTATTTTATCCTTTTTAGTGTCCTGTGATGGGTAATCACATCATCTCGTCACATTTCAGTTGATATATACATTATTAAACCTTAACCGCAGAGCTTATTCCGTTGATTTTCGAGGAGTTCCCTGGAATATCTTCCACATGGATGATCTGACTTGAACCAAATTTATATGGGACCACACATGAACTCTACTCTTTCGAATGCAAAAATTTCCAAATCGGTCCATAAACGCCGGAGATATGCGGTAACATACATAAAAAAAAAAAAAAAATACGGTCGAATTGATAACCTCCTCCTTTTTTTGTAAGTCGGTTAAAAATGTCGTACGTTGTAAATTAAATTGTATGACTTCGCAGTTCGAGTTTCCAAATTACCTGGATGACAGACATGCATGCTGCGGCAGAACGCGCCGCAGTCATGTACTAGGGTATTCAACTCTAGGCGACATTTCGCGGTGCGGCTTGAATTTTTGGTGAAAACTGAGAGTCAGCAACATGCTTATTTCATATTTTTTTGATATTAACACGTACAGAGCCCCATAAATCTATTCAGAGACGATACTTCAGTGGTGGTTTGTCATTTGGCGTTTAAATTAAATCTTATTGTTTTTGAAATTGTGTTAAATTGATACATTTCGTTTTGCGGTACATCGTATAATGAACATGTTTTATATTAATTACATTTATCACAATACTCATTAACTTTTATTAATCTCACAATAATTGCCTCTTCTTTCTACCACGCCGAAAAACAAGAGAAATTCCAAACGCGCGAATCCCAATTGGCCAATCACAATGCCGGATTGCCTTTTAATCGTCGAACTTGCAATAACTGGCCAGTTATTTAAAGCATGTCAGCAATAAGGTTCTAATGTATATTTAAGATACCAAATTAATAATTCAAGCAAAATTGCCAACACCTCTCCATTTGAAACGTATTGAGAAATGTCTAACTTAAATTACAATTTACATGTTACAATTTAAAATTTACGTTTAGATATGAACAGAAAGATTAGTAGGGACGTTTTAAGTACAAGGATTCGATATACCTATGTAAAATGTGTTCAGATGAACTACTACTAACTAGATAGTTCTGTGTGGATTCGTACCTTCTTTTAGTTTCCATAAATGTTAATCAAATTATCTATTATATCTCCACTCTCGTATTCCCGTCGATATGTTTCGACTAATAGCAAAAAAGATAAAAACTTATGAAAATACTATCTGTCATTAGCTTCCCTAACGTAATATTTTTTTGGTTTGCGGCGAATGATCGACGTCTCAGAACCACTGGACTGATCACTCATGATTAAGGTAATCTTATAAAATATAACACTAAAATTATGAAAAAATATCCGCAGTAAAATTAAGGCACTACAATTTTTAAAAAGCAACACAAAACACAATTTTCCAGCCTTTCCAAATGATTATGAAAATAACCTCAAAAATTGCAAAACAGTGTAAATATATTCATCTCACAAATAGCCTACAACCCGGGGATTATTTCAGGCTCCAGAAAGGTTTAGGTTAGACTGATAAAGTGTCCGAACCAACATCCCAAGAAACCTTTCATAAAGTACGTTTTTATACTGTGTTTTATTTTTAGGCAGTAAATGTATTTCTTTGTTATAGGTATAAAATTAACTCAAAAAAAATATTTCATCATTCAACCCAACTAATCTAAACCATTGACCACTAGTGACGTATAATGTATTTTTGAATTATTTTAATATTTTTTAGACATTTTGGAGAAAAATGAAAAAATGTAACTTTACAATATCCCAAATATTATTTAGAAATTAAGCTACAGTTTTAAAAATTACTTAAAATTCACAACTTTTTCCAAATTATTATAACCTCAAAAATTGCAAAACAGTGTAAATATATTCATCTCACAAATACGCTACAACCCGGGGATTATTTCAGGCTCCAGAAAGGGTTAGACTGATAAACATGCAAATAAGCGTCTGAGCCAAGATCACAAGAAATCTTTCTTGCGATCCGCAGATTTATCTCGAAAACACTATTTGCATGTTATTAGAGAACGTTGTCACGCCGCTTCGTTTTAATCGAATTAATACTGAATTTTGTTTTAAAATAATGTAGCTAAACTTAAGCTACGTTTTGTGTGCGTAATTTAGATGAATTTTATCTTTTAGACTCCAAATAGGTGGTAGTTTTTGGAGCATATTTCAGAAAATTCATGAAATCAGTTGTTCACAAAATTGGGTATCAATATCATTAAAATATTGCAGCGTTGTTATTTAAAATCGGAGTACCTAGTTTTTAAATCTTGTCTTGTCTTTGTGTAGTACAAAAGTATGTAAAGATAGGAGGTTCATTTTATTGTTGTACTAAAGCTGTGAGTATTGACAGATTATTAAAAACGCACAGATTAGAGAATGAAAGGCAGATGGAGTGTGCCGAAAAAGTACGAAGCACGCGTGACATCTTACGTCTAACTAGACAAATGTTTTTGTATTTGCTTTTCACGTCACTGGAGTCTTCGTCGCATTCTATCTGCCTTTTATTCTCTAATATGTGTATGTACGCTACAACCTATGGTATCGTTCTTTAAGAATATAAAATATTTCTATATATTTTATTATTCTCGTGAGATATAAAAAGATAAAAATGTATCAAGAGCCTTTGTGCTAAAAAAGTTCTGAAGTCTTAAGTCTGTTACAAAGTTGCGTCTTAGTTGTTGCTTCCAGAGGTTATTATTAAATAAAGAATAGAATATTGAAAAATAGCTTGCATTAAATTGATTACAATATGTATATGAACAACTTTTTTTCCTTTACAAAATATTATGCTAGGGTTTTAAAACTATAAACATACTCAATTTTAAGAATCTATTAAATATGCTGTCACTATCACTTTCATAATGACGGAAAGGAACATAATTATATTGAAACGTTAAGCATTATTAACTTTTTACAAAAATATCTGCTTACAAATGAATTGTTTGCAATACTAAGTTGGTTTCGAGACTTATTAGTTATTACGCAAATTATATTTATATTTTAGAGAATTTATTTCTAGATTAACCTCACAAACCAAATCATTCCATCATCATTTGGAAGGCTAAGCAAAGCTGTGCACTACCCACTTATTTTTTGCTATTAATTTTCTTTCAGGTATCCTGGAAGAGATCACTCTTTACCGATAAAGCAACCTAGGCATATGTTTATATTCATCGCTGTTGTATTATTTTTATGTAGTCTATAAAAAAATCTATTCATTCATGTAAAACTGCAATCGTTTTATCTAATGAACTATTCAGAGCATAACAAGACTTAATTCGTATACTTTTCCGTGAAAAATTCACCATTTCCGTGTACATTTATTCGCGTTGTTCATTCGTAACATGTAAGAGGCATGATAAAGGGCGGCCTCCTTTGTCCTGACGTAAAGAAATCTTTCCTACTTTACAGCATTATCCGTTTCCATCAAGATAATATATCTCAATCCTTTACTCGCTATACGGAGTTCCTTTGTTCTTTTTTATTCATTAGCGGTTGTCTTTTACGAATGTGTATTATTCCAGGACGCGGTAATATGAGAATGTATGTCGTTTGTGCTTAGATATGTATTGAAAGTATGGAAATTCAGCTTTTATCTGTTCTTCTGTTTGCTTTTTCCTAGAATGAATACTAAAATGGTTTTATTTGTTGTGTGAGGAATTTCTTCGAGAACGTTTTGTTAAAATTGAATGTCCTATAAATATTAATTAATTATACAACACTATTCGATGTTCTTCATCGTTTTTGATTTGATCTTGAAGGGACATTTAAACATACCAGGAGTAGGTATGTGTAAATAAAATATACAGTCATCCGTGACCACGCTCGCTGTCGGGTTAGTAATTATGTAAATAAGGTTTGATGAATCATGTTTAAATTTCTTTAAAACTTAATTAATTTAATATGGAAATTACTCGCGTTAAAACAAACACAAGAAAATACTATACGTAAGGTGTAGGACCTTACGTATCGGATATTTAATATTTATTCGATAAATTTGGTCACGATACTATTTATCTGTATTCTTTCTATTTTAAGTAAAAAGAGCATACATAACATATTTTCAATTCATATTGTACGTAAATTTTACAAAACTCTATAAATACAGTACAATGTATATACTGTTCCACCTATACTTTACATTTTTAAACGGCCATGTTACGATTCCTCGTCAAGCCACAATCGCTCTGCTGTATATGCAAATCCTATCACGTAGAACTTTACTGAATAGCTAACGTAGTTCTAGCTCACTAAATGGTTGCTTAAAACTCTTTCTACTTTTGCGTACATGGGCGATTACGTGGTAAATTGGTCAAGTTAGTACTTTTTCATACATCGAGTATTTAACAATGTATAAAGGAATATATTTCCCAGAGTTTCACTTCATTTTTTATTTATTTTAACACAATATTTTTATTACTATAAGACAATATTTAGATCAGTTCTTCTATAACTATATGCATAGAAGTTAAAGAATACCTACTCTAAAAATTAATTATATATTTGTTTGTAGGCTCAAAATCTACTGGACCGATTTTAAAAATTCTTTCACCATTCGAAAGTTACATTATCCACGAGTAACATAGGCTATATTTTTAGGCTATATATATATATATATGCCTGGAAGAGATCGCTCTTTAGCGATAAGGCCGCTGTTTTATTATACCTCAAATGTCCTATGTTTTAAAATTGTGGTGCTAAATAATAGTCCGGTCAATTTAGACATTCGAAGTTACATAAAGTCCCAACAAGCTGAATTTCTGTGAAGTTGTTTAAAACACAATTATAAACAATGTCTCCAAGTTCCCCATCATTCCCCTTTAAGGAAAAAATTTTATTCAAGGTCAAAGGTCAAAAAAATGAGTTTTTCGCGATTTTCAGCAAAACGGTAAGTTTTATCATAAAAGTACATCAGACAAAAATTGTAGATCATAAAATTATCTATAAAAAATGTACCAATACTTTTTTCCTTACGAGCCACCGTTTCTGAGATATAACGATTCAAAAAGTTATAAAAGTTGTTATCGTCATAATATGCATGAGTACGCCACGTATATACATCTAGAGTTGTTATATTTTATATATATATATATATATATATATTTTAAATGTTTAAATATTTAAATATTTTTCTATCGGTCATTGTAACTTATTGTGACTCCGACGAAGTATCATGCGATACATCGCTATTGGCGCAATTTACTTGCATCGAAAATGAAGATGAAGAAGAAGCAGGAGGAGAAGAACAAGAAGAAGATCAAGAAGAAGAACAAGAATTTGAAACTTACGAAAGAGACAAATAAACTTCAACACTTTTTTTTTAATTTACATCGCTTTTATCTTTCCCAATCTTTGAAAATTTCCGTTATTTTGCAATAGTTTTACATTAAACAGGATCACAACTGACCGGTGGAGTAGGCCTACTGGGGAAACCACGTTAAAAAAAACGCGCTAAGTACACTACCTCATAGGTGGCGTGGAAACGTGTGCATATTATGACGATAACAACTTTTATAACTTTTTAAATCGTTATATCTCAGAAACGGTGGCTCGTAAGAAAAAAAGTATTGGTACATTTTTTATAGATAATTTTATGATCTACAATTTTTGTCTGATGTACTTTTATGATAAAACTTACCGTTTTGCTGAAAATCGCGAAAAACTCATTTTTTTGACCTTTGACCTTGAATAAAATTTTTTCCTTAAACGGGAATGATGGGGAACTTGGAGACATTGTTTATAATTGTGTTTTAAACAACTTCACAGAAATTCAGCTTGTTGGGACTTTATGTAACTTCACCCTCATTTTTTGGTCTAAATTGACCGGACTAAAAGTGTATTGTATTGTATTGTATTGTGTTGTATTGTGTTGTGTTATGTTGTGTTGTGTTGTGTTGTGTTGTGTTGTGTTGTGTTGTGTTGTGTTGTGTTGTGTTGTGTTGTGTTGTGTTGTGTTGTATTGTATTGTATATTTGTATTGTATTGTATAAAATTATGCCGCGGATCAGCTAGCAATACTTAAATAAACAGATTTAAGTCCAAATGAACCCGAGCTCCAAAATTCAGTCTTCAATGCAAATGATTCGGTTGTGGTTTCACCGTGGTTGATGCTGGCAACGATTCAATCAATTACTACACAGGTATAATGCATTTCGTGCTAATATTAGATTGTTTGTTTGAGACCAGACTTTCAATTAACGGGAGCGTACAATAAATGACAGGAATATAAAATTAATAAACAAGTTGATGAATTAAGATGTTTAAGGTAAAGATTTCTTTTTCTTCTTTATCACGTTTTAAGAAACTCAAATGAAATGTAGAATTTCTGTTTTTTAGAAAATATAAAAGGTTTATAATGTATCTGTGTCTTAGAGATAGACTTATGTCTATCTCTAAGACGTTATACGTGTACATAGAATATCATAGTACTATGATAGTATGTTATTATCTGAATCCAAAGTGTTCTTATAAATACGAGAACGGATGAATTTGTGCGCGTTAAGATCTTATTTCTGTTCATTGTCTCATAAATTGCCCATGTTCTATTGCAAGATTAGATTTTTTAAGACAAATTTGACTCATCAATAGCTGCAACAGAAAGTACAGTTTCGATTCAACTAAGTGCTATTACAGTGCAAAATTACCTCGTAAAGTTATAGTCGACAATGGAACATTCTGTAATATATTTGATAAAGGTACAGACTTTAACGTGACAAAAGACAAAGCGAGGTTATTTGGTTGTCTACGTTCTGTCCGAGACGCGCATTCACAAACATAATATAAACGCAGATTAGAGAATAAAAGGCAGATGGAGTGTTCCGAAGACTCGAGTGACGCTAACTCGTATAGTTAGCGTATACGTACACGTGCATCTGTGTGAAATTTGGAACTAGACGAACATTTTTGTATTTGCTTTTAAAGTTTGTATTTGCTTTTCAGCGTCACTAGAGTCTACGGCCGCACTTCATCTGCCTTTTATTCTCTAATCTGTGAATATAAACGAGATAGTTTAGATAACGTAAATGTGGGCTTTCGTCTAGCTCTTTCACTATCCATCAAAGCAAGACTTAATTTTAACCTAATTAATCACTAATTAGGTACAATTGACACCGCAGTTCACATGTTCAGCAGTCCTTATACTTTCATACAGTTAAATTGGGGTCAAGGGTGGCAGATGAGCTCGTTTCGTGGCTGGAAGGTCGAGTGGCCAGAACTGGAGCGCAGCCCCGGGGTGTTGAAGATTTAGAAATAAAAGGTTAGGTATTACGCTTTATTTGGTCTGAATTCAGGTTCTGTTGATTGCTCTTCAGATAGATAAAACATTGATATGCGATTGTTTCACGATTCAGAATGGAGACGTGACTCAAATATAGCAGAACAAGATTATGAATAAGTACAATTTGTATCCACTATAGGTATCTTAATTTGTAATTACAAGAATAGATGATCTTTCTTACTTTCTTAGTAATATTTTAAATGGGAAAGTAATTCTGTCTCTCTGTCTCTTCTTCACGCCTAAACCACTGAACCGATTAAGATGTGTACAAATACAGTTTGAAGCCCGAAAATGGACATAATATGATAGTTTTTATCCCGAATATCTCATGGGCACAGGAAATATATGCGTGTGAGACAGCGAGGTACAGTTTGTTAAAAATAAATTAACAAATTCTGCAATTTGTTACAGTTTTAATAAGAACTCCAAACCTTTCATATGTATACAATAAAAAGGATATTGATGTATCTATAAGAAACAGACACTGATTGAACACCACCCCAAACGCTGTTCAAAGGTTTATTTTTATTAATTTTAAGGAGAAAACTAAAACGCCAAGTAAAAACAAGAATACCCTATATATTCCGGTATCATTGATAACTACGATAACTTTTCAAAGAGCTTCACAGAATTCTGATGCAAAACTTTTCCAATTCTCGCGAAGTCAATACCCGGCGACTTGTTAGGTTTCTTCGATATTAGCTATATTCTTAACAAACTTATATTCGCGAACTTTGTGGCTAAAATAATTAGGAAATCTATTGAAAGAATAAATAAATATACATATTTCTGGACATTTAACACGACCTAGTTCTAAACTAAGCAAAGCTTTTATTATAGAACGTAGATAACTGATAGACATACTTAAACATTCTTTTTTGTAAATATGCTATAGATAAATGAATACCTAGACAGTAGAAAATTACAATGTTCAGTGAATGAGTCTGTACTTCTATGGGGTTTTCTGTCTTGATTCTTAATTACAATCTTTATTTTTACCATTATTCATGTCAATACATTTTTTTTGTAGATAAAAATAAAACGACTGAATCCAATTAAAACATGTCTTTAAAACTCAAGTTGAATAACAAACATTGAAATTAAATACTTGTATTTAATTTTCAACAGTCATTTATTAAAATTCCAGTTCCCATTCAACCTATTAAAACGCTTCCAACTGTACATATTTAATAGTAAAAATAAATTCAACGGAAACAGAATAGTCTCGAGTTATCTCGACGTTTCTAAAGATTGAAATGTAGCTACTTCGGTAGCTAGGAAACCATTGAAAAGATAGTGTATGAAATATTGATTCTCGGAAACGGGAAACTTGAATAGTTTTTGTGGAAAACGCGATTTATCTTCCATTGTTGGACCCACGTCTTGACCTTTACGACTCTCTTGAGATTTTTGTGTTCGATTTTAAGTAAGAGACACGTTCTAGTTGGCGATTTTGTTTATAATGCGTCTTTAATAAAACACGTATATTTAAAGTATTGATTTTAATAATTATTTATAATAATTTGGTCTTTTTTTTCAAAAACCTTGTTATTTGTATTCCTAAAAATTATTCTTCGTTTTATATCGACCGTTTGTCATCCAATTAGAATTATACTTTTTAACAGTAATTACCTTGACTGCTAGCAAATTAAAAACGTGCTAACTGATTTAGTCATACAAAAAAATCAATAACATATTTATGCATTATATTGTTCACAATGTAGTAATTTGTTATTAAAGTGTTGATGCCCTGATAATGATCATGAAGCGTTAATATAGATTTGAAAAAAGGTTGTATAATTAATGTTTTTTTAGTATCGCACTTTTTTCATTTTCTAAAACGTTAAATTGAAAATAATGGGATGTAAATTGTCACAGCCGATAAATCAACGTAACCTACATTCTCGTTTTATTGTTGCCATTTTCTGAGTGACCCGGAAGAAGGGAGAACAAATGGCATACAATTAACTAGCTAATGCACGTTACTTTGTTTACGGGGCTATTAATGTTTTATATTATTTAGAACTTCTATCGCACGTTAGTTTATATGCATTAATCTAAAGAAAACTCATTGGTAAATATTTAATACAATATGCTTATTACGAAAAGTTGCTAGCAGGATAAATATATTTTTTATGGAATCTCTTTTTGAGGATATGTTCTTTGGTTAGGAACCACGTTTAAAAAAAAAACACACACCTTTAAAGCGCCTTTGCTTTAAAGGTGTGTGTGTTTTTTTAAACGGGTTTTTTGATAGATTATTAGTTCAGCTATCATCCCCCAAGAGATGCTTCACTCATTACGGGACACCCTGTATATCAATGACATAACATCCTCCTTTTTTGGGAACTCGGTTAAAAAGAAAACCAGACAAGCACACGAATGAAATTCTAATTGATAAATTATTCAAGCTTAGCTCGGTCTTCAGTAATTAATAAAATTTTCTTAATGATTGTCCGTGGATGGTCCATTATCTTTAATGAACAATTACGTCTGCCGTAACCCGTAATAAAGGTCTGTTGCTGATGTCTGACCGTTTTTTTAATTTATTGCACTCATTTTTCAGGTACGTGCCGGTTCAAGCCAAATTGATGGGGAAGATTGAAAAAATATAATCAACTTCTACATAGGTACCGGAGATTTTTATGTTAGGAAGGATTTTGAATATAAAAATAGCACCATGAATGTATTTAATTAACTTTTCATGTACTTTCGTGCCGTTCCAAAGCAAATTTCGATTTTACAGAGAAGAGTAATAAATTTTTGTGCGTAGAATTATTTTCATATTAACTCATTCGGGACATCGTACACACGAAATAAATAAATTATGTCACGCATCCCGTTATAAAATGTAAAAACTTTTTCACTACATAAAAAGTTATAAGACAGGTTCGCACCCATCCAAAATTTTCTTAATACTCACCATGGACGTTTTATACCTTATTAAAATTTCACAAAATGATATAACAACCAAGCTTTGAATTTTTTAGCATAGCAAAGTGAACCAAAGTTATGTATCCCTAAAAGTTAAAGTGACTTTAGGAGTTTAATATTTTTATACAACTAGCAACATTCACAAAGGGGCTTATGTTCATAAATCAGCGAAGGATAAAGTTGTGCGCTTACAACAGATAATAGGCAAGCAAGTGTGGTACGTGCTCCGGTTTATGGAGTAATCAGCTCATTTATGTGAGGCTATGAGAAATATAAATGAAGGTATTGGTACTATGTATTTGTATTCTTTATGAAGAATGTTGTGTCTTAGGTATACAACATTCTTACTCATAAAGAATACAAATAAAGTGGAAAACACAGAATGAATTTGAATATTTTATTGAACTACTCAAGCTATCAATTAATAATAGTTTAATGTATTTGATTGCTTTTGTATCATTCTAAAAGATATTTTAAAATAAAAGATATTCGTCATTCCTTTGCATACAAAATCACTGTACCAAATAACACACGGAAAATGGAATTATTAATTTTACCTACACTGGAACATTCACTCGTAGTATTGAATATTCAAAGGCAATAGATTTTAAAATCGTAGACACGTTCAAGCCGTCTGGTCTGCGCTGTGAATAATGTTTACCTTTTCCATACAAAGCTTGTGTTGTCTGGATCTTTAAAATTTACTAGATATAAGTGCGACACTATCTCGAATAGGTATTATTTTGTTACCTACTACATGCAAGGCAGCATCTGTTATTACGTTCGATTCTTTGTTGTCCTAAAATCGATGAAGCAGTATTTACTGTCAAAGTCGATCTCGACACTAATTTCAGTATTTTTATACCCCTCATAGTTTCGTATTTGGCTTGAAAACTCACTTTAAAAACAAGTAGTAATATAGTTATAGAATACAGTGTGAACTATTCAGACCAAGGTGCAGATTTTTGTCATATCTATAGACAAAGTTTGCTTGCCTAAATTTTTTGAATTACAATTATAGTGTAAATATGATTATTGAATTCTTATATTAGTAACTTCTGAAACCAACAAAAATTTTTCTCTTCCGTGACATCTACTTTAGAAATTGAATTATAGACTTTAACATTATTTCCACTATTTATTAGTAAACTTTATTTTTTTAATTACAATAGTTTTAGAAAATTCATCATCACGCTTGAAATGCATTCCCATAGTTAGACATACATTCCCATAGTTACAAGAAGTTACAATATGAAGTACCTTATATTCTATACATGTATATTCAAGTCTCCTAGGAAAGCGAACTTCCCGACATGGGCAATTTTCTCCGGCACATTCTCAAAAGTTCGCCCGTTAAAGTTCGAACGTTGTTATAAATTCACTGCTAGTGCATATGCTTAATAGTTTTCGCGGACTTATAAAGTAATATGAAAAATGACGAAATGACTTTGATGGATGGGGAAAATTTAGTCAAAACATTTAAGTCCACATAGTTATTAGTATAGTATTATAATGCCTGCTCTGCCATAAAAAAAAAAAAAAATCTATTACATACTGAACAGACGCGGCGCGGGAGTACAGCAGGGCTATTGATTTGTATTCATATGAAAGACTTAAAACCGACACACGCTTTCAAATTCAAATTGTTTTATTGTCACAAATTAAAATAATACCAATAGAATAATAATAATAGTATTAGCTATAATGTTTCAGGAGCCTGCGTTTTACAAAAATATGCACAAAAAAGCCATTCAATTATATAATTATTAATTTGACTTACATAAATAGTATTTACTAACAGATTAACTTATATTGCGTATAGACTACATTTTAAATATAGCTATATGGAGTCTTTTATGTAAAAACACAAATAGACCCAACAAATTGCTTGTAAATTTAGCAATATAATTAATAAGCCTTTTTCCTTTTTAGAACTATCTTTTTGCAAGTATAATAAAGGATATTAATTTCACTGCCCTGTCCAGTGACATGTCATCTTGGGGAAGAGATGGGTTTAGATATCACGACCCTGAATCGTAGATGCGGGTATGAACATTTAACAGTCACGCAATCGTATTGTTCGTACCGATAAGATACACTTGTAAGGTTTCTCTCTACTATTCTGAAATTATGGAATCTGAGCATGTGTTTAATGGCTTCTTGTCTCAATGTAATAGATTTGAGTGGAATTAAATAATTAATGAACTTATCAAATGATAAGTATTTAGTGATTTGCTCGGTTTTCTGGTTTTTGGTGGCATTTTTATTGCATGCAGTACAGTAAATTTACAACCTAGAATCTAGATGAGGTGACCGTCGTGCCATTGTATATTATGCGTCCCAAATATGTGTACCTAATAAATGATTTTGATTTTATACTTTTCAGATACGCGGAATAATCCAATGCTTTTTATAGGGATTTACACTATCGCCGACGATATATGTTTTTAAATATTACATCCTACCAACATGAATCAGCTTCATCAAAACTCGGTTCAATCATGTACAAATCGATTTTCATTAGCACAAGCCGTAAATTGCAAAGGCGATTACATTTTAAGGGCTTTCGGGATTTGCTTTGAACTCCGTCGTCTTAATTTCCACTTCATTGGCTGTAAGGGTGTTTGTACATTATGCACCAATTAAGGTTATATACATTGACTTGCTTGAAAGGAGTATAAATATCCTTCAAATAATATATATTTTATTTGAGTAACTATTTAGTAATCTGTGGACATGAGTGACACAGATATTAATCACATACCACCGTTCGTTTTTTCCGCTGCTTATTAACTACATAAAATTGTTATGTATTTTTTAAATAATACATTAATTGCAATTTTAACTCTTTTGCAGTAAAATATATAAACTAGCAATATCACACGTGTGGCTTCGCGTGTGGCGTGTGAATTACTTCTTAAGAAGCAAGTGTACTTATTCTATCTTGTATTTCGTTAATAAAGCTTTGTCTAAAATTCTGAATTTTCTAAAATAGAGATTCGACGAGAGAATTTAAAGTATAAAAATAACATAGGTAAGTTATAAATCTATTACGTTTTTTTTTTCTCAACTACATAAAAATTAAGGATAAATCTATGAGGACTTGTACATTTTACATTCTAACCACACGAACGTTAAAGTGTAGTAGTATTCTATACCACTTAGTTTCCCAGTCTTTTGTAGTCCCCACCTCAACTGTAACTAATTTGAGTCGATGCTTGCTAACCACCAGGCGTGTCGCGACAACAATGGGGCATGAAGATAAAACTACTTTACTGAAAAAGAAAAATATAGTAAACGTCGTTTGTTATAGATTGAAAAGTATAGCTATAATTATGATGAAAATGTGGAAAACTGTAAATAGTTCTTGAAGTAGAAATTACATAAGATGATGCAATTGTGTTTAATAAAATAAGAAAAGATATTGATGACATTGTGAATTTTAGACCAAAATCAAGGCAACGTGAAGGCGGCACACATTTTACACACTTTAGTGTGTAAAATGTTTATCGTAGTTTCTTAACATATCAATTGTATAATGTTTATCCTATTAACATATATCGTTTTGTGTTTACGTATATTAATATGTATACGTATTAATATAGACGTGTCCATACGTACATCACGAAAAAACCCTTCAAAAATAGAATTGAAGTCGGAATATAAATGATATTTCTATGTAGACAATAGCACGGCGATGTTTCTTTATCAACGACATAGAAAACGCATGTATATGATGTATTTGAAGCCCGTTAGACCGCTTCAGTTAATAATGATTTGTTGCGTAAACCCCGCTATAAACGCTGGCCTGGCGATCGATTATACAGCGAGGGGAAGCCTTGTTTTACATAGAATGTGTTCTATTGATATTCAACTTAGAGACGGTGACAATAAAAAAATAATAAAAATGCATTTATTGTTTAAATTATTTGACATAGTGGCTCTGGCCCTCTTGTCAAGTCAATACCTGTGTTGGGAGGGCCAAATATCTTTTGGCTGAATAATGGCTTTATATTTTCATATTTTACCTATATGTCTTTGGACCCATTTTAAGGAAAAGTTCAGAGTAGATAAATTATAAGGGATCATCGCGATATGACATATAGTTTTCGACAGACAGAGAAAGAATGTATTCACAAACTCTCATAGGCTAGATGATCATAACACTACACAATCTTTTGTATTTTATAGATATCAATAACACCAGAAAAATGTGATACATTTTTATTTTATTTTTCGCAACGTTACAAATAAGTTTTCTTTTGCTTATTTGTACCAGAATACTGAATGTTTTAAAGGGTAATACAGCTAATAACCATCCACAGGCCGCACAAATTTGCTGAGGATGTGTTGCCAATTTCCCAAATGAGGTTAGGTATATGTGTTGAATTATAAGAAGGGTAAAATCTTTTGACGCCTCATTTATAAAATGAAAGATAACTATTTCTCATCTTTTAATTTGACACAAACATGTTTAAGTTATGTGACTGGGAAAACACAAGTTGAATATTATTACACCAACGTTTTTAAGGCATCATTAATCACATCATTTCAGTCATATTTCATAATATGAAATAGTCTGTATTCGTGACAATAATAAAATATTTTTTCATCCGAAGATAAGGCGATTTATGCCTTGTAATACGCGTTTACTGGAAGGTCCATTGTTCGTAGATACGATCACCGCCCTGAATCTGCGCTTGTTTTTTATCTCAATAAATGAGATTGTCGGGGGATCGTAGAATATTGCCAGCATAATAAAGCGATACCCTTCGTCTATGTACGAAAAACGTTAGAGTCATATTTAATCTGTATTCTGTGCTAGTACGAGGTAAATTGGCGGGAAGTTTTTCATAAGAGTACTAACAATTTTAAATTTGATTTTTTGATGCATACTCGACGAAAATTAATTTAAAGAGTTTGTTATTATTAAATTTGATTATATCCGGAAGATTTTCTACATAAAGTAAGACTGGAAAACATATCTTGACCATATCCTTTAGCTAGCGTAGCTCGTCTACGCTAGTTTTTCTACCTTATGCGGGACTTACATAATAAGTATTTTATTTACATTTTATTCTAAGTAACTAGTGATGCTTATCTTTATGACATACTTAAATATCACCTCCTCCCTCTTTTCATTAAAGTGATAGGAATAGTATTATATTTCAGAGCTTCGTATCGTTTCTATATATAACTAGTTGTGCCCCGCGGTTTCACTCGCGTATATTTCCGTCCCGTGGGATCTCCGGTATGAAATTCTTACGCCTTTTTCCGGGTTTGCAACAATCTTTGTACATAATTTCAATCAAATCGATTCGATTTTTATGCGCGAAGAAGAGACATAATGACAGACAGAGTTACTTTTGCATTTATAATATCAAGAAAAGAAACAGATTTATTAAATACCAACGATACAGTTATTACGATCGATAGTTGCTACAGTTCCTCTTAAGTTAAATATATAGTCAACATATCATTTATAACGCCTCATTTATTTAACAGACACAATAAACACGAGAGTAACATTGATAAAGTTATTTTCGTATCGAAGCGGAATCCGTCGACGGAATCCATATAACGTGTCTACATAAACCTTTTATATTGGCTGTCAGAGCCAGGTCTGCGATACGTTAACACTATGTGCAAAACGAATTGGGTATTTCTTGTGTTTATTTTATTTTACTTAATAAACAATGATTTCTTCTTCTTCTTTTCATAAATGGCAACTCCCGGTCATGTTAGAAAAGGGTTACACGGCAGAGATTTTATTATCAAATTTCTTACGTCATAATAATTTAAAATTTTGAACATTATGCTACTCTCCCACCTCTCTTTTATTGTAATAATTATTATTTTCATACGCTTTTTTGTGTCCTGTGTAGTGTTTAATTGTTTGTTTCTGTGGTTTCCTAGATCTATCATCCAAGTCTAACATCACGAATCATCTCAAACTTGTTTTTCCCAAAGCATTGACTTCTAATAAATGGACCATTAGACTTACCGATAATACCCGTACTGCAACGTGACATTGGTAGAAGCCGTTTTGGACAGGGAGGCCATAGATAAAGAAAAAGAAGAAGTAGAAGGCAGAGATTTCTTCTTCTTTTAATTAATGGAATTCCTGTCACTGACAGATTTTGCCAATTTCAAGTCTTCTGACAGAATATCGTTGAGTAACATAAGTTCCTTTGACTGTGATACTGTGCTTAAGAAAACAAAATATGATTTATAATGACCGGTACTATGTTTACAAGATTGAAAATGATTCTGTCACTATCAGTTGATTACCATACGAATTACGTAATTTTCATAGCAATGAACATTGTGATAACAGGAAATAGGCATTGTAGTACTGCGTAGTATAAAACGTAGTCTCTATGATGAACTTTTCTATGATTATCACTAAAATGACTATGAGATTGTCATAGTTATTTAATATTTTATGTACAAAAATCTCGATAATGAAAAAGATTAAAAAAAGTCACTTCTCGCTGTCCGTTCTTATGTATGCTTGGATTTTAAAACTACCCAACTAGAGTACATTCAAGAGAAAGTTTTATATGTATTTGGGGAATTTTTTGTGTATCAGTACACACACAAAATTCCCTGGACTTTTTACAGGACTTTCTAAATCGGTAACATAAACGGTGTATAAATTACTATCGTAATAAATAAAAAAAAGTAGACAGGTGTTACATTTTAAATGTATCATGGTTTATATTTAGATGTTTATAAAAAAAATAGACACACTGAAATAATACCCTTTAAATAAAGCGCATAAATGGTACGTACGCACGGTTCTAATAACTTATTAATGTCGTCGTCTTTAATAATAATATATTTAAAAGAGAAACTTCCGCACCTAATAAGGTTTACTATATAAATATTCAACCTCAAAGACGGTCGCAAAGTGTAATTAATGTACACAATACAAAAGTATATCTACCCACTTCCACTAAGTACTAACCGGCAAATGTGTCCCGCACAAACAGCCCTCCAATTTAGCTGCAAACTCGTTACACTGACAATTATCCACATAATATTTTAGCACTTATCACATTGTAATAGAGGCTAATTTCGCCTGTATCATTTCGCCCTCTGTTATGTATTTGTCGGGCTGTTAGAAGCGCCCCTAATGCACACTAATGGAATCAATTTTCCGTGTTTCGTAAACGGCCTCGGGATTTTCTATATATTCTATATTCAGTAGCTAATTTGCTTTATCGGAAATCGTTTAACCGCATATACTGTTCGTGAACTGTTGCAAGGTTTTATTGCTTTTACGTAAAAACTAAAACACAAATAGCTCTAATTAGATTAGACGATTATATAGATTATAGCGTATTATTTTCTTCCTGCGTTTCAGCACTGTGCTGAAAGTAAAACGTAATAGCCATTGAAATTGTAACATTTATTTTTATCTATTATTTAATCTTTCCAAATACTAATATATTAATATGTTTTATGGACGTTAGGAACTAAGGAAGTCGATGATTTATTTCATAGAAAGATTATCATGCATGCAAAGAATTTCACTCTAAATGATATATCATTCACCTTCCACCGAATACTTTTAAGTTTCTAGGAAAGTTTTCAAAACTGTTATGAAAAGAATGGGTCCACACAAAAGAAGAAATGTGTGTATTCGTGCTATCCACAAAAACACTCGCATGCGATATACACAGCCGAATTCCAGGACGAGAATTTGATTGAATAGAAAACTATGCATATCTATAACAGATCAATATCCCATATAGGTATGTTGTTACGGAAAAATCTGTTAAAATTTCCTTCTTATATTTTAACTTTTTTATATCGTACTAGTTCTTACCCGGTTTCACCAGCGTGAACCTACAGCCTAACGAACCTAAGCTATAGGGTTTACCCTATAGCAAAAGTACATTTTTCTAACCTAATCCACTTATGGTCGAAACTAATCTTCTCCATACAACCAAGTTTATTATGTCAGTATGAAAAATTTTAAAGTTGAGCAAAATTAAATAAACACCTAAAGAGGTAACATTGAACAATCTTTAGGGTTATTAATTATTACACGATTTATGATTTTAATAAAAGTTTTGGCGATACATCTTCTGACAGTTGGAATAACCTTGACACTACCACTCATACAATGACGACAAAATAGACTGAAATATATACCACGAATAAAAATGTATTCCAAAATGGAACCGCGAATAGCGGTTGCCTTTCATTTTTTCGGTTTTCACGAAGCCTCAAGCGGACATTTCAACCACAGACCTTGTTATAAAAATACAACCTATTTGGCACGTTTTCAAACCAAAATTTGTTAAGGTTATTTGATTTGTTTGTTTAATTCCAAAGCCCAAAGTAAATTACTAACGAGTTTTGTAGGTATACTGACATAGTTGTCCCTGGTTATAATGAATTTAGTATTTTATAATTTTCTTTTTAAATGTGTAGTGTATTCCGTCAATTTACTGAATATTATTAATAAATAATTCAACTGTTTGAACTGAATCAAACATCAACGATTCGACTGTCATCACAACCAACTTCTACAATTATAGGAATCCCTTCGAAGAGTTGAAAATTTTCAAAATACTCTCTGTAAAAAACGTATCTTTAGATCAAAAATATAACGTGTTTTGTTTACATTATGCGACATTTATTTAAGCTCGCGGATATTTTCATACAAAATGTACTTCTTTGTTTTCACAAATAAACGGATCCTTTCAACCTCACGTCGCTCTTCGACCGCTGCGAGCATGTAATCCGATTGGTAAGCTGATTACTTCCTCACTTTCCTCGCTAGCACGCACATCTTCCTATTAAAAATGTATGGAAATCTGTTCCCCGCCGCTCCTTTGCCACCACCTCTAAGCATTCTGAGAGACAACCGACGTTTTTTGTCTTTTTTCATATTTACTGTCTAGACGCCGCATCGTGCTTTGGAATTCGAAGTTCAAAGTCAAAGCGGTTTTTTAGAGTACTTCGACGTTCGTAATTAAGCAGACGTTTGCTAGTCAATAACTTTTTTACACAAGAAGAGATCGCATACTACAGGAACATTTTTCTACGTATACAGGGTGTGGCGTAATTAATGGATCATGTTATCTTGAACGTGAAACATATTTATCTGAACCGTAAACACGTCTTCTATCCGCAGGTGCATATTATACATTCACTACGCCACACCCTGTATCACAAAAATACGTTACTACATATTTATGATTTTATACCGTTAGTACGTAGGTACGTTAGTACGTCATAACTTACGTAGTTATGATTTTATTAATGGACTCATATACAGGCTCTGATTCAATCAAGATATTATGGTCGACACGAAACTGTCTTAAAAAGTAATTTTACATTACAATCTTGCTATGATCATTAATCTCAATTATTAATTGACATTCTTTAAGATGTAATGTAAACTGAGCGTAAATTTAATTAAATTTACCCACTGTGAAGGTTCTATAAGGTAATAATATTTATTTTAACAGAAAATATTTTAAACAACGATCAGATGAAATGGAAAAAATATCAGAGCAATTTTTATCCATTCGGTGTCATCTAAAAATAACCTATTTCATATACAAGATATCACGAACACTTGAAAAGAGTTAAAATTTCAAAGAAACCTATTCGCTATTCTTGAGATTGCGAGAAAACCACGTGAATACCTATTTATTCCGTTTTCCTATATGCTGATACATTGAGCATTTTCTTTCTAACAAATAAAATATAAACGTTCGTCGTAGCGCTTATCTCTTCTCACAGGCTTGCATTTTGTGGTACGAACGTCCTTTATTTAGTACTAGGTGATCCGCGCGGCTTCGCTCCCGTAGCATAATGTTATAATTTTCCCCGTTTTTTTCACATTTTCCATTATTTCTTCGCTCCTAATAGTTGCAGCGTGATGTTATATAGCCTAAAGCCTTCCTCGATAAATGGTCTAATCAACACAAAAATAATGTTTCAATTCGAACCAGTAGTTTCTGAGATTAGCGCGTTCAAACAAACAAACAAACAAACAAACAAACTCTTCAGCTTTATAATATTAGTATAGATTTCTACGTAGCTTCGTATTAAACTTGTACTGTATCTTGCTCTAGTCACCTCAGTGATGCTTTTCTCTCGTTTTAATTCCAACCAATTATCTAATGGACTTTGCAGAGCAGAAGTTTACGTAACACATTCGCCGAATAATGTTAATGGCTTCTGGGAATCAAACATTTATCTATTCGCTAATAAAAGCGTCTTTGAGACATATTTAGTTACATTATAATATGTACGCAATCCATTGCTTTGTCAGAAACACTCTGGTAAATCGTTATTTGTTCTAATGATTACTGTTCTATCATCCTACACTAAATGTAAGTCTTAGAATAATATAGAATAGAAAATATTTTATAATCATTGGCTGTGTAACAACTGTCTTGTTATTGATTAGCTGACACATGCCATGCATCTTTATCCTCCATATATACTTGAATAGTATAATACGTCTTTTTAACCAAGATTGAATTTATAAAAGATATAAGTTGTTACAAGGAAGTCGTTTCTTCACTATAATAAGTGATTAATACTAGAAGACATGAGCGCGATCATTTACAACGTGTGCACATAATATCGATCAGTGTCAGACGTAAATACAAGTGTATTTCCTCTTTTAGTTGTCAGTTATTTAATTGCGTAACTTAGTAGAGCTAAGAGTAAAGTTAGTAGTACTAGAATACTAATTAAAATTCAGTGTTGAATGTGTTTGTGAAAGAGGATTAATGGTGGTAAAGCAAGGGAGGAAAGTCAAATAGGATTTTGGATCGGCATGAATGATGAGAAGAGGAGAGGTTGTTGTTAAAGTATTATCTGTAGAAATACTTACTAACTTGTGGCTTACGCAGAGGAACTTCGACTTACGTCTTAAAGAAGAATTATGAGGGTGTTGAAATGGCAATTACTGTGTCACAAAAAACTTGGTCAACTGACTTTTTTTTCTGCCTCAGTGAGGATATGATTCAAAGCACAAGCTTGTAGGGTTAACAACACAAACAGTGGAGTATATTGTGTTATATAACTACTCCAATGAAGAGAGGATTCCATAAAATAAATTTTGTAAGCTGATAAATACTCCTGATTGTTATTGGAAAGTTATACGTGCGAAAGACGGTGTAATGTATGATGAAGCGATTCTATTTTTCGTCAGAATCGGTGTCGAATCAGCATATTTTGTTATTCCAAATCCTAAACTATGAGTTTAGGATTTGGCTCTGAAAGCCTCCTTAAAAATTATTCTGCCTATATCAAGCATCGAACAAATTTCAATAGCGCAAGGAATCATGACGTCATAAACTCATAAAGCAATGAATACTTCCAAGTACATTACCGGCTGGTACCGGTAACGATATTGTTATACATAATCTGTTCGGTAATATAATATCTCGATGACAAACAGGAGATGGGGTGAAACTTGAGAGGAATTCATTAGGGGAGGCCCCACCCTCGCATATCAAGGGTCCTGACGTGGAAATCGTTGTGAAATTCACGCCTAATAATCCTGATGTCATTTCTGTGCGAACTGTATTCGAAATAGATAATTTTATATGTCAAAGTCTGCTTGTCTGTCTCATTCCCTCACCATAGAAATAATGATATCGAAATGAAAGGAAACGAAAGGTCTGAAATTTTAATCCATGACTTTTTGTTCAAAAAGAAAACCTTAGCAATATTTTTGAGTCTAAATCAAATTTAGTGTTTCTTTAAGTAGATGAATTTTGAATATTTTATATGTATTTTAGGAAAATTAACTAACATTAACAATTTAATTAAAACTTCCGCATAAAGTAAATATACTGCTGTCACGTATTCAACTCATATTATCAGTATAACGACGACAATTAGCCTTTATGTAGTAGACATTATAATTGCCTTTCCAGCAAAAACCTACATAAATTGGGTCAGTATTAATATGCAAAGAGTGGCGAGCTCATTTGTTATTCCAGCCACATATTTCTCTTACTTTCTTGACGTTTTAAGTGATATACGCTTTGTATGGGCTGCCTTATTTTGATAAGAGCACTTTAATATCACGCTGAATTAAATAGGATAATGTTTTTGAACGCAACACGCGTGACTAGGGACGTGTGATATATACATTTTTAAGACAATCGAGTTATATTATGGACATATTCATTTATTTATTAGGGCATCAGTGGAAGATAAAACCACGAACGGCTGGAAGACCTTTCTCAATGTATGTTGTTCTAGTACTCGTACTAATAACTCTGAAAATTTAATGATTCGTACATCAGGTGAAACAACCTTACTCGATACGACCGTTTTCAATAATGTATCAAAGATTATGGATAGATTGTAATCTCAGATTAAATATCATTTGGTTGTCAAAAGTCATAACAAAGGCTATCCGTTGATAGCATATTGAAATCACAGTTAATGCAACTAGATAGATTTGCCTGACTTTAGTAAGCAAAACAATGGATAGATAGAATATTGAAAACGGAGAAATTACTTATACTTTGATGCGACTTTTTAATCTTGGACTTCAATATCAGACAACGTTTACAACAAGAAGTAATTACAGCATTCTTTGTTACTTGGCTAACAATGTACGCGTATATGAACGACCTATTAATAATTTTCTGTAAAAGGTTTTCTAAATTGCTTCCCGTAAACAATATTTAGAAAAAGCAGCAGTTTTATTAACAAGAGCCGTATGCGCTGTTAGTAATTAAAAATTTCATAGAAGACCTTGCTACATAACAGGTTGTGTATTAATATATGCAACGGGAAATTTCAAGGAAAAGTGATGTGTGATATAATGTTAGATATTTAAACACTATGTTAAATAAAATGTTAAAAGTATTTTATTTAATATGGAAAGTACTAGTTAAAAACACAAAAAATACCAATTAAATACAATCTAAAGATCTTAAGTTCTAATGAGGCGGAACGAAATAATTTTAGATTTATAGAGTTTTAGTATTAATGTGCATGGAACTTTTGCCATAGTTGCTTTTTTTGTGAATCATTAATAAATCCGACAGGATGATCGTACGTAAATTATTGCTTGGGACGAAATACATCCCAGTGGGAATCAAGTTTGGATTGGGTGAAATCGGGTCATGTGCTCAACAGGATCTCATCGGTTCATGTTCTCGCAAAAAATGTTAAAATATAAAATTTTTTGGAACTTTCATTTAAAACTATGAATTAAAAAACCAGGATACAGATCCGGTTTTCTTTCTACTTTTATAATTTATTATCCTTAAAATCTTTAATATATGTTCACACATAACTTTTTTGTTTATGAGCCGATTTTCGTATTTCAAATGGTACATTGTCGAGGAGCTCTCAAATCAAAGGAATACTCTCAAATCTTAGAAAATTTTGGGGACATATGAGCGTTTCCTATGTATTCTTAATGAAATCAGTTAGTTGCATACCGAAATGAACACAGCACTTCTCACACGTTAGGTTAGTTAATAATTTAATTGACTTTAATTTTGTCATTGAGAAAGATGGTTGGAAAACGTTTAGTAAAAGAAGCGAGGTTATTGACCTTAACTTTTTGCCAATAAATTTAACCGACACGCTCACTAAAAGTACAAAATAAGCTTTATTACATTTTTATAATCTATTCCAAGATTATTAGCCTTCACGTACCCAGTCACACTTGAACTAGCGTTATGAACCCATCGAATGAATTCCCCTTTCCCTGTTTTCCTTTATTTCCCGCACCGCTCGAGTTATTAGCTTTTTTATCGTTCGGATATGAAGATTATCTTTCGCTTCAAACGATTTTTAATTATCTCAAAAATGAAGCTTGAATATTAATTGGAAAGTGGATGAACTCAAATCTCATTATTCGGACATAAATTGAGTTTTTTGATACTTTTGAATTAGGTTTGTTTGTGTGAATTTATGTGATGATATTATATTAACATTAAATTTGAAGGGAGTTTTCCTTTTACATGATAAAAAATGACTTTTATTGTTAAAAGTGATAAAGAAGAAGAAACTTAAAGGATAAATTTTCTCAGCTTCTTGAGGTGTCAAGATAGCGGGTTTATTTCATTACTATCACAGAAATAATAATATTAAAACAATCGTTTTGAAAATAAAATAAAAATTTTTGCCAAAAAATAGAACCGACTTCCTCGCTCTAAAAAGTAGAAAATAACTTTTATTTCATTTTTGTTGAAATCTATACAAAGTCGGTGCAAAATCTTGTTAAATTGAAAATAGATCAGGCACCGACTTTGTATAGATTCCAACAAAAATGAAATAAAAGTTATTTTCTACTTTTTAGAGCGAGGAAGTCGGTTCTATTTTTTGGCAAAAATTTTTTTTTTATCCTTTTTAGTGTCATGTGAAGGGTAATCACATCATCTAGTCACAATTCAGTTGATATATACATCATTAAACCTTAACCGCAGAGCTTATTCCGTTGATTTTCGAGGAGTTCCCTGGAATATCTTCCACATGGATGATCAGACTTGAACCAAATTTCTATGGGATCACACATGAACTCTACTCTTTCTTTTTTTTTTTCTTTTTTTTATTAGGTACCTTTACAATTTGTGTATGCCAGCACCATCGTACCCTAATACCTACATACAGCTAACTAATACATCGCTCGAGACAATCTTTAATAAATAACAAAACTTTCTTTGTTTTCACTGAATTTGGAGATGATAAAAAACGGTGAAAGGACCCCAAATCAGTGGGACATATATTCAAATCATTCATAAGGACCTCTCGAGCCACTTTGAACTGAACACATTCCATTAACAAATGGTGAACTCTACTCTTTCGAATTCGAAAAATTTTCCAAATCGGTCCATAAACGCCGGAGAACCTCCTCCTTTTTTGTAAGGCGGTTAATAAACAAACGTCCGTGTCGCTACTAGTCTTATATTTTTATTTTGAAGGTACCACGCTTTTATTTTCCTCCTTTAAACGCCTTACGAACATATTTTCTGTACTGGGTGACAAAGTAAGCACAAGGATTTACATATTCCATTCGACGATCATTAAAAATAACGTCACGTCTCCGAATTCATAGATAACGCTTTGAAGTTTGGATAACCTACTTACCAGAAGCTGTTTCGAGTAGTCCTTGAGGGTCGGAGGCTTCATCGGCAGCCACGGTTGCTATGGCAACGAGCACCACCCACAGCCTTCCCGCCATCCTGCGAACAATTTTTAAATATTTTATAGTTGTTCCTTTTTTATCTGTTTAAATGTTAGCTGTCACTGTCAGTGTGACAGCTTTCAAAACTCGATTTTTTATAACCAAACCTAAAGGCTAAAATTATAAATTATTGTTAATTGTTATCAATATGTATAATGCATCGATGTGCTTTTGAGCTTAAACCAATAAAATATAAGTCATAATACTGGCAATAATAACGTATAAATAATAATAAATGGCCTTTTCAAGGTATAAAATATGTATAATATTTTCAATGAAAAGGTAATAAGTCAATCAAAATCATATTGAAATGTACAATTACGTATTCCTTCAGCAGCTTTCAGGCTGCAAATGAAATTGGTTCCACGGACCGTTTCCGATATAAGCGGCTTAAAAACTTTCCGTAATCCCACTCTCTTCATTAATAACTTTATGCCGGTGCACATGCATCAGACAAAGCAGATTGTTGTTTGATATGAAAGGTTTTTTTGAAGATTTATTTTATGTGCAAAAGATGTTGATTTACCCGATGACAAACAAATACAACAGATAATGTCAAAGGAAAATGCTTTTTTTTTAAATGGCATCCCTTTCCAAAGACCATTGTTAAATAGTTTATTTAATTTTTAATTTTCGTTTTGGCTATTTTCTATATAAGTTTTACGATAGAAAAAATGTATTACATTCTTCAATGTTATTTATTGAGAGATTGATCATGGTTGACAGTTTTAAACGTAATATAGGTATCGAGTGAATAAATGTAGTTATGGATACTATATCCTTTATATTTTCAGTAATCATAAATATGTATTAAAAATTGCATTACGAACCTTAAATATTAAGCACCTCATTAAAATTGGTGTAAGTACAATAGTTATAATTAGTTTTCCGGGTCTTAAGGCAATTCTTTTGTATCTAGGTCTCGTATGTAATATTAAAAATCCAATCTCAAGCACAATGTAGGAAGAAGAATAGGAGGCAATTATTCTATTCTTTGTGAGCCAGATGCCTGCAATGTATTAAACATTTAAGCGTCACAACTGAATTTACAGTTTCAGTTGCAGGTAAGGTAAACTGCTTAACTGGAATATGTACATAATATATGGCGTCCAAAATATTTTAGATCATAAAATATTAAAAAAAAAAAACAGTTTTTCTGTCTACTTTAAGTTTCATAAGAAATGGCTGAAAAATGAAAATTGTTACGAATAGATGAAGAATAACGAAGAGGTGAGATATTTAAAGATTAATTATCAGTTTAAACAAGACGGCGGACAATTTATGTAATGTATGAACAATGTTTTAAACCAAACTTTATAAACTACGCATCGTGATGAAAATGCCGAATTGTAGACCGGCTAATTGGCACAAATTACACTCATTAAGTTTATGCAGGTTACTAATTAAACTTGAATTTAAATAAGTTTCGAGTTAAATAACGTAGCTCAGATAATAACAAGAATGAAACTTTGTTACAAGACGCCAAGACAAAGAACGTTCACAAAGTTTGAAACAAAAACTTTTATGGTTTTACATCTGCAATTTAGTTGGAGAATGTAAATGTATACGTATTATTTGAATGAAAAGACATTGTTAAGGCATATGTACACAGGCATTACAAGTAACAGGTATGTGTGTATATACAGGCTAAAGTGGGTCATTCGAAACTTCTCTTGGGAGTTCTCTTTACCAATAAAGTTCAAAGCTAAGTCCATGCTATGGTTTTAAACATTCATATGCCTTTGATCAAAGGAGTTTCGAACTACGTTTTGTCAAAAGGTACAGAGGAAATATTCCTTGTTTGTCTTTACTGTTAGTCACGTTTTGCGTATTGTAATCTTAGGTCATTGTAGGTTTTCGCTCAGGGTCAAATGTGTCTTAACTGAAAGGGACGTTAAACATGAATAAATGTCGTGTTCTTATTTAAGCGTAAATTCGATCCAAAGACCGGCTTAAAGGTTGTTGGGAATTTGTAACGTAGTCCTTGCAGTTTCATTGCTAAATGATATTACATACAAATGTGTGTTTGTATAAAGTTGGTAACCTCTATAAAGTACAGTGACAGATTATAACATTAAATCATAGTGGAATTCTATATTGACATATCTTCCTCTAATTTTATAGTCTTAATATTCTATAGGCTTTCCAAAAAATATTCCACAAACCAATGAAGTATCGTTATGCAACCAGGTTAGACTTTCAGCGCGTAGAGCATAAAATTAGTTTCCCGGAGAGGTTATTATAAAAGTTAACTGTAGTTTGCGCTTTTTGAGTTTGCCCAACTGGTTTGTTACTTATGTTCTTAGGTGAAAGAATTTAATGAGTTCTTTGCTGGTCAAATTAGGAGTTCATATTTTATGGCAGTTTATTTTTAACTTACCTACGTGTGAGTATAGTTTTTCATATAAAGAACGATGAAACAAAAGGAAAGAAACTAAAACTAAAAAAAGTCTAACATCTTAAATGAGAAAAAATGTCTTGCTCAAATTTTAAAAGCAGGTTTACTTTATTATATTATTTATTACTATTATTACACTCTAGAAACAAGGATGCAAATAAGAACAGAATGACCACTACCATCGTTCCTTACCGTTCCTAATCTTAAAAATAACTGAATTGATTTATTACTAAATACTTCTACATTATTGAAGATCTGAATTTTGCAATATTTTCATGTTAAATTACTTTTTCATGGTTACCTACAAGCCTCTGAAAACCATATCAAAATCATGATGTAAGGGAGCGTAGCGCGGTCGTCGGAATGCTACCGCAGTGGAATTGTTTAACTTATTTCGGACCAAATGTCCCCTAAATATGCTGAAAGTGTTTCGAAGTATGTGATGTCATGTAAAAAAAATAATAATATCCCAAATTTTTTTCTTCTATAAAAACATTTTTGATTTAAGTACCTTAATTTAATTTGAAAGTTCAAGGCATTTAGAAAAACTATAAACATAGTTTATGTAAATGATTTTTCTTTTCTTTTTTTCTATTACATGCCGGCAAAGCACCTTTGGTATGGTGCTTCATGTGTTCATGGACGGCGGTGATCACTTAACATCAGGTGACCCTCTTGCTTGCCTGTTATAAAAAACATAGACATCACAAATTTCGATTAAAAATCTATCAAATACGACTTTATTAAAAGTTTTGATTAAATGTTTCAACTGATGTTTAAAATTGAATAATGCATTTTTTTCCATTGCATTCGAAATGCAAATAGAAACCGTGTATCATTAAAAATGTCGTGCGCCGGTAACATTTCACAAACCGTTTTAACGAGTCATTACATAGAATAGAACGCTTCAGAATTTGTTTGGAAAAACGAAAACATATGAAAATATTCAGCGAGGATTGTCTAACGAGTGGAAGTGGGGTCGGCGACCTCATTATCTACCTCGCCACGTGAGCAAATTCCTAGCCGGGATTAGTTGAGCCATTTGTACACATTTGTCTCAATTTTAGCGTGTTTGTCAAACGTGAGGGATAGCTATGCTTTTGTTTAAGTGATAGCTTTGTGCTTGTATAGATTTAGTATTGGAATACATTTCAAGTACAACATTTCCTCGGCGGGCTATTACAACATAGTATGTCTGAAGTTTTATGAAAAGTTCTTATAATTGATTTTCATTAAGTTTCCTTTGCAGGCCATGTTTGCGGGTTTATTTTGAATTTAGATTTTTTAGGCTTTGATGTTTTACCTCGAGAGAAGCGGAGTTTGATAAATTGAGTGTACGTTTTTTCTTAAGATAAAGGTGACAACTTACATATACTGGTTATAAAATTGACATATTGTATTAAATCAAAGATGGCGGACTACTTTACTTTGAAAGAGCAATTCAAATATATTTGGAAAAATAATGCTGAAAACATATGAAAATATTAAGTGCGGACCGTTTGTCTTTCATAACGAGTGGAAGTGGGGTCAGCGACCTCATTATCTGCCTTGCCACGTGTGCAAATTCTTTATAGCAGGGCCATTTGTACACATTTGTCTCAAATGTTTGTCCTATATATCAAACGATGAAACGTAAGTGATAGCTTTATGTTTTACTTCGAAAAAAAGTCTTAGCTTTGTATTGAATTACAATTATATGTGCAGATTAAGTATTGTCATAAAATATAAAAAAAATCGATGGCAGTTTCTAAAATGCTTTAAATATATGAAACATTGAGCTTTTACACACGATCGTAACGTTTGTACTTCAATGGATGAATAGAACGTGCATTTATAGATAGATAGATAGATTAGACATTTATTCAAGAAGAAAGGTACAAATCACAGTAGAGACAGATAAAACATTAACACATACACAAGAAAAAAGAGACATAAAACACTTAAAAATAACAAAGGAAGCAATATATTGTGCAGTGTACTACATATGTTATAGTAACTTGACTATGACGCTGATATTCTGTCATTACCCTCGGTGGACATGAACCCTTCGCGCCTTAAATAAATATAAGAGATAAAAAGATAATACATACAATATAGAAGTCTCATAATAATATTATTTATTGTACTTAAATACAAATTCAACAGTCCATTTATACAGTGAAAACTTTAATAACAATTCCTTTATTGAATAGATACCTCCATCACCTACGTCCCTAACGTCGAGGGTCGCTATCGGCGTGTTATATCTTTCGGAGACAGAAAGAGGTCGTTTCAAGTAAAAGCTGTTAAAAGCGTTATTTGCTTCAGAATAGCGTTGAAAGGAGAAGAATCTTTTTAGGGTTCCGTGCCTTAAATGTAAAAACGGGATCTTATTACTAACGCTTCTCTGTCCGTCTGCCTGTCTGTCATAAACCGAAACAGAAAGCTGAAATTTTTACTAATTATGTATTGACGTTGCCATTATAACTAACTGAAAATAAAAAAATATATATTAATATTAATAAAAAAATATATACTTATTATTAAAAATACTGAAAATAAAAAAAATATATATTTTCATCCACGGCCACATGACGTTTTGAACGCGATGCTTTCTTCAAATACAACTTATAATGCTCATTCAATTATATTGATTGAACTGTTTTTAGTAATAAATTTAAAAAAATAAAAATTAAGTCTGTGTACAATGTAATGTACTCTGTAAATGCCACATGATCATTTAAACAACAAAGACCACAGACAAAAAATGAACACACGAACCACAGATAACGAAACTTGCAAACTGCGCTCATAAGTATTAATGGCGGCAGATAGTGCACGTAAAACCAAATGGTGCGGAACTAGTTCTTAAAACTATAAAAGTTTATGAGTACATTGGAGAGAAGTAGACAATGCTACAATGTCTATGGTATTTGCATTTTGCGTATATTTAGTTATGATGTCCTGTACTAAAAAGATAAAGAATCCTAATGACTTTTTAATATGATATTTCGTGCAATTTTTCTAAAACGACCGTTTTGGCCCAACTCTATGTCTAATTTATATAACTTAGTACTTAACTTAAGAAGTTCTAATTTCAGCAACCTAAACAGATTTACAAAAATGATATTTCTGTACTATTTCCTGAAAATTTAAGAAAATCGTTGATCTGTTATTTTCCAGAAAAACAATAAATAGCAACTTAATTTAAAGCAGTTTTTGGCAGTTTTGTTGTAATTCAAAGCATAAAATTCTGTTCATATTTCTGCAGGAAACTTATTAGCCTTAATTGTTGCGGATACTTTTGGCATCTCATTCAGCTTTAGCCTTTTGCTATTTCCAATCTTATTTGATAAAACTTTTTACTTCTATATAAAAGTATTCTAGAAATATTTTATAACGCAAAAGCTGTGAAATACCGAAGAAATTCCTAGTAATCGACTAAAAAACTAACTAAAACGTGTTTGATCTTTTTCATCAACGATATATTTTAAGTTTGTCTTATGTGAATTTATGTTTATATTTTTTATGTTTTTATTTTTTTATATGTATGGTATGTGGTAATAAATAAATATCTCTTTATTCCTTTCTTTTTCCTAAAATGTATCAATTAAAACATCTTCGATCTGATTCTCTTTGAACAAGATAAAATGCAGCTATTTCACCCGATAACACGCTGATCGCCTTACTTCTTTAGAAAACTGGATCAGCAAAACGGATGTAAGATACATCTACCACTGGGGAAAACGCGACTCGAGTCTCTAGAACACACAAGATATTGCATAATCGGGAATTCTGCTCTTTTATACACCGATGCTTCGATGATATTATTTCATTTCCCTCAGGACAGTGTACACGATCTGTTTTCGAACTAGATATTTTTCCGAATTTATTTTCTAGCTGTATTATTGTGTACTTTTGTAACTTATGTCGGTTTATCGATAGTTTATATTTAGAAATTTTACACGATTACGAATTATATAAAAAGGAAAACGTCCTGAGTCAAAAAGTATTTATCGTTTTAGGATATTAAAACAAATCATGTATATTATTGAGTCTTAGAGCTGTCATTATTTCTATGGAGTATATCATATATGTAACAGTTCTTATTTTTTATCAGACAAGTTTATATCCTTAAAATTTTCCGTATGTGTAATATTAAACCGAATTACAGCTCCTCTCTCGGGGCTTACAGTTCTCAACATATGCAGAGAAATTCCACTCAAAGGGATTTCTGAGAAAAGTTTTCCCATCATTAATGCAAGCACAATCATTGGAAGTCCAAAAAGTTGTACACATTAAACCTGGCACGTGGAAGCCATTACATCGTAAATTACAAAATCATTTGGCGCGGGTTCAACTGGGCAACTTTAATTAAACAACCATTAACCAAATCTCCAGTAAGATTGGATATACACGCATCAACTATCCTAACTTATATTAGCATAGTTTGATTGCTGGGATACAGTACAACTATGTAATTGATGTTGCTAGTCAATGTAAGGGATCTCCTGGATCCATTATTATAGTGATAAAGAGAAAGCGACTTTGTTTTTCACTATGTAGTGACATAGTACAAAACAAAGTCGCTTTCTCTGTCCCTATGTCTCTTTGTATGCTTAAATCTTTAAAACTACGCATTGGATTTTGATGCGGTTTAATAATTTTTAATAGATAGAGTGATTTAAGCGGAAGGTTTGTATGTATGATAACTTCCATTTAAATAGTGCAGAAATACTGTTGCTGACTGGCGGGAGGTGGCACAAGACCGGGACCGATGGCGTTCTCTAGTATCGGAGGCCAAGACTCACTTTGGGTCGTTGCGCCAGCGGAGTAAGTAAGTAAGAAATACTGTTATTTTTTAGGTTTCAAATGTGGTGTCGTTAATTATCAATTTCGCGCTTATTATCAGCATTGCACCCATGCGAAGCCGGGGCGGTTCGCTAGTTATGAATATACGCAAATACTATAGACAACAATACTATAAATACATTTATTTGCAAAATTCGATATTTTACAACAAAATGAACATGGTCTGATTCCTCATTTTTTCGTTAAATAGGCGACAAATAGCTTTTGTTTTCAATCTATGCTATTCAATTTTAAACATGTGACTTTCTAACCTAAAATATTAAATTAACCAAATCTCTAGCGAGATTTACTCGCGCATCAAATAACCTAAACTTATATTAGCATAGTATGATTGGGTACGTCTTATTGTAATACAGTACAACTTCATTATTGATGTCCCTCGGCTATGTAAGTTTCTCGGCACTGAACTCTTGGTTTATAAGTATTATTATGTTATATTGTTTGAAACAAAAGTAAAGTTGTTGCCCTGAAAAGAGATTTATTTTTTATAGAAATTAGGTCAGTAATTACAGATCATCTGTTAATGAATGTACCATTGTTCATAACTTACTTGAAAAAAAAAACATTAAAGACCAACCTTTAAATTACGATCCAAATATAAATAATTTTATTCCAAAATATTTTTTGAAAAAAAAAGATAGAGACAAATTCTAAAGTGGACGCTGCCATAGATAATATCTATATAGCTATGTAATATGAATTCAACTAAGTAGTTTTTGAGTGAAAACATCAAATCATAAATCTAGAAACACGAATGTTTCCTATTTATAATATAAGTATAGGCATAACCATTGTTATAGCAATTTACAGCACAACGTAATTGCTGTCCCTTAGGAATGTTCCCCTTATATAATAATTAATTCTGCGTCTAGTGATTATTACAATAAGTCGTCCTTTAATTTAACTAAATAATATTTAATATCATTAATGTTGTTTATTTTCCATTGGAATTATTGAGACTTAATAAAGAGTTTTTTAAAACCTCTATTTTACTAGATAGGATCATTTTGGACTTTATAGTATGCAACTTATAAAATGTAAAGAAATAAGGAATAAGCGACGTAATATTCAGGAAATAGGAATCAATATAACATACAAAAATTTCAGGAAAATATAGCAAACCAGTTGCCAGTTGTAGGGCTACATTTCGCAGACTGCAAGCGGATATTGGAAATGTCAGGGACCTCCAATACTGTCACTTGTCGAGTGCTACGTGATAGCCGCTTACTGCTGAGTACGCAGCAGGCAAATAAATGTTTTATATGGTCTTTTTAAGTAATTCTTTAGTATTTCATACCGAAAGGGTAAAAAGGGTCCCCTTTTTATCACTACCCCTATCACTCAAACTCTGACACTAACACTGTCCGTCTGTCTGTTTATCTAGAACCGTGATAGTTAAAGTTTTCACAGATGACGTATTTCTGTTGCAACTTATAATAAAAAAATAATCAAATAAGTATTTAATGAATCTCCCTACAGCAAACATAATTTTATACCATTTTTATGCGGAAACCTTTGAAAATTTCAGAGGAGATAAACGCGAAACAGTAACAAGTGAGAATTTGCAAATACTACATAATAAGGTTTTATCATCTCTACGTACTTCCAGTCTAATGGTTTGCATACAATTTTCTCAATTTACGAAATACAGACTAGTACAAAACCACAGCCAATAGAATTTACCGTGCACGAAAAGGGCATCAACACAGCGCTAAAATTGTACATTTCACCGGCATATATTGAAATTTCAAAAGCGTTCATTACTGTCACTTGTCCAGTGATACGTGACAGTCGTTCATTGTGGAGTGTACGATGAACGCGAAACAAAAACCGTGTGTTTGAGGCTTCTTTAATGTTTCATACAAGAATGTCTTGCTTCACTTCCTTTTATAATATACTCCTAGTATATTCTAAATATTTACAAAATATATAGTATGATCGATAATTAACAAAATGTTTAAAACGAGAGTATATTATATTACAACAATGTTTTGTTATTAAATTATTTCGTATTGAAATCAAATCGAATCAGATATTATTGCCGACTGATTGATGTCAGATTTTTATGCTGCGTACGTGAGTCAAATATTATTGAACTCATTGCGACCGATATTTTTGCTAATCTGTCCGTAATCACATATATTCTGACTGTAAATATTTTCTAATCGATGTCTGCATCGAATCAATTGAAATTCGAAATATCAACGAGACTATACGAATAGAATTATAAATTTAACTCGATCTTTAATAATTATTATGTACAACCTTTTTACTTGATCAATAAATGAATTTATGAATTTATTATTATTTAACTCTCTAGATAAGATTTATTCAAAATAGCAAAGAACATTTCTAGCGAGCAGTCGAGGCGGATATTGAAAATTTCAGTGGCCTTCAAATACTGTCACTTATCGAGTGCACGTTAGGGAATAAATAACTGTATTTGGAGCTCTTTTAAGCCAATTTTGTTTTTTATGATTTAAATATTCAAGAACATAAAAAAACATACACCGTGTAGGTTTACATAAACCGACTTTAGATGTCTGAACATCGAAATTCGAAATAAAAACTTAAAATTTGAATATCTCGAAAACTATGAATTTTCGTGGACCATAAAATATATCGCTTATTTTAAAGCATTTAAGCCTTCTATCATATGGTATAAGAAAAACGTCAAGTATTCTAATAGCCATGAATATACTTCTGAGTCTAAGATTGCAACGATTCTATTGAAATAAAAGATAATATTATGTTACTATACTATTATTGCGATCTTTGTATCTAACTCTACCGCTTATAAAGTATTTGGTTTTGGCTGCATTTCGCAGGCTACAAGCGGATATTGGAAATTTCAGAGGCTCAATACTGTCACTTGTCGAGCGCTTGCTGATAGTCGTTCAGTGCGGAGTGCACGATAAAGCCGAAACAATAACCGTGTGTTTGAAGCCTTTTTGAGCCAATTTTCAGCTTTATAACTAGTTGTAAATGTATCCGATTAACTACAAAACATACTAATGAATGAATAAACACTTTATTTTATGCACCAATAGTACTTAATAATAATAAAAACAATAACTTAAAACTATACATAGAAAAGGCGGCCTTATCTCTAATGAGCGATCTCTTCCAAGCAACCTGTGGTTAGAGAAAGACAGAAATCTCGAGTCCGAGAGAAGGCAAAGTTGGTGCACAACACAGAGTATAGTATAGATATAAACATTTTTACAAAAATACTAAAAAAATAATTATTATTGAACACTAGAAATTTGTGCATTATTTTTTAGGTTAGTTTTTTTCTTTAGTGTTCAATTATAATTAACTATACCAGTTCTATTAATGTAGTTGCCAAAGACGTAAAGTCATATTCGCAAAAATAATTACTAGTCCAAGACAATAAATCTGAAAACAAGCCAGGCCTGCAGTTCAGGGTATAATAGGAAAGGCATCATACAAGTTTTCAGCTTGCCTCAAACACCTTCTCAAAAATGATCCTAGCTCTCAGAATACAAATTATTGTTGAAACTGGTTCATCGTAAATATAAATTCAACGATACAAAAATATGAATGTATTAGTATCTCATAAAATTGATTTCTCTACCACGACAAAGTTTAACAATTAACTAGTTTCCATACTTCAGATCCTAACGACAGTTTATATTCAAATTCCAAACAATGTAAAGATCTTTGTTCCTGACTTGCATTGTTTGATTGTTTTAATAAACTAAAGCTAGGTTAAAAGGTGAAAATCACAAAGAGGAAAAATTTGTGTATGCTCAGTACAAACTCGGCAAGGACGGAGAAGCGACAGTGTTTGCTTTTAATTAAATTTCACCCCCAGGGAGGTGGGGGGGCTTAACTGCGTAATTAATAGACCTCTGTGTTTCGCTAAATTGTCACGTGTGTGGTGCTCTGATTGTATTTGTAATAAGTAAATGTGAGATATGAGTTTTTGAAGCAGACCTGAAATTACACTGTTTACATTTAAATTGAAGTGAATTTTTTAAACTCGTTTTAAAAAAAATATAAATCTGATCTGAAAATACATTTATAAAATTCGAAGCTTTTGCCAATTGAAACGAAATAAAGTATGTTTTATTTATTTATTTATAACACTTTATTGTACAAAAGATATTTACAACACATAGAAACAGAAGACAATAACAAAAAATATACCTTCGTACAAAAGGACGGCCTTATGGCTAAAAAGCAATCTTTAAGCAAAATGTTTATTGTGCTCCAATTTATTTCGATTCATAATGGAGTACAATTTCGACTGTTGGCTATTATCTTTGTAGGAAATGTTATAACTAGCCGAGCCCCGCGGTTTTACACTTCATTTTCTGTCCTTCTCCGTGGAATTTCCGTAATAAAAAATCTTGAGTTCTTTCTCGAGTTTCAAAGAACCACAAAGCCTTTTCAAATAAATCGGTTCGTTGGATTAGACATGAAGATGAGACAGAGTTACTTTTGCATTTCTCATACTAAAGGGATGTTATGCATACAATTATAAATAAATAAAAACATGCAATAAATAAATCGTATCAAATAATTGGAAATAGCGACTGACGAATGAGTTCTAAATTTAAAAACATAAATTACATCCCGCCTGAAACCAATCGAATACTCGTAAAGGAAATGCAATAAAAATGCAGCGTATCTGGCGTTATCGGTAAAATAGTTATATCGGTAGAATTGGTTGCAGAATGCGTTTTGTGGGTGTTTCGATGTTATCTACCTCTTTGTTAATAAAATGTATAAAGAAATAAATAATTTGTAGGTAGATAAGATAAATTACTTTTTTCCAAAAATAGAACCGACTTCCTCACTTGACTCTTAAAAGTAGAAAATAACTTTTGTTTTATTTTTGTTGAAAAACAATACGTTCACCTTCCTTTGACCTTAACCTTCCCCTTTTTTTGAAAGTCCGTTAAAAATATTTTTATTTGGACATTGGAAAATTTGCATTATTTTTAATCGGACTAGATTATTGCTCTTTATATAAGAAGTAAATAAAAGGTTAAACGTGTATTGTTAAAATGTCTTATTTTAAGCAGCGTTTACAGTATTTTTTGTGAATATTGTATGTAAATATATTCACCATTAACTGATTATTCTTTGTTAGTGTTTTTGGCCTTGGGCATAAGCCATTAGCCAAAAAGTAAATAGCATTATTTTTATTAGTCAACACATAAATTATACTTTTATCGCGTACAACTTGACCTGCTCCGGTTTTACATTGTTACGGTAAATTAGCACATTAATTTCTATCAAAAATTAACCTCTATTTGGTATCAAAAAATCCTCTTTCGTAAAATCTAAATTTTATCTTTGCTTCAGTAGTTTATACTGTATAATGTCAGTGAGAACTAGTCTATATTATACAATACTGGCCACGTCCCGCGGATTTACCAGCATTATTTCTGATCCCGTGATAATTCTCTGATAAAAAATAGTCTATGTTAAATTCTGGATCCTTACCTATATGTGTACGAAGTTTCGTGTAAATCCGACAGGTAGTTTTTGCGTGAAAGAGTAACAAATACACCGTTACAAACTTTCGCATTAATAATATTTGAAGGATTAGCTTAAGATCGAGACCAAACCTATCCTACATTTTAACGTAATATATAAAATAGATAATTGCTCCTGATTAATTGAATTAAAAGTATACATAGAAACTTGCGAATTTAAAATATTATTACGAATAATAAAAAACAACAGAAGAAAGAAGAAAATAGAGTCATGGTAAAACCAAATAGCAAAATTATTATTATGACATGTGGTTTCGCTTTGACGTTTGGTTATATTTTTTTTGTAAACTATTAATTATGTAATACATAGTTTCTTGACATCCGCATTTGCATCTGCTGATATGTAGAGGGGGTTTAATCCTGAAGTGTATCTATAAAAACGTGGTCACCGATTGGTTGATTATTTAACCACGAGTTATTAGTTCATGAAAACTATTCGTATCTTTTATTCTATCATGTTCACGTATAGAGGAATGAAGTTGTCAAGGAATAATGAATGACACTCGATGCAGATCAAAGGTCTTTTGGCGCCAAAACACGTCCATTGAACGACTTGAGACGCGAGCTATGCTACTGGGCTTTTGCCTTTGAATTCTATGGGTTTGGGAAGTAATGACCTGATCTATAAGTAGCTAGACCTAGAGTTGCCTATAAGAAATAAGATCAATGAATCATTGAATAGGAAAGTCTTACGATAAAAACAAAAGAAGTAATGAATGAATTTGAATGGTGCTTGATGCAGTTGAAAAGTCTGTTGACATTACAACACTGCTATAGCCCGGTACCTATAAACAAAGAAGTAGTCAAATGGACAAACTATTAAACATTGAGAACAAGTATTATCAAATTTGGCAGCGTAATTAACTGTAATAAGAAGTGACAATTCATCTTGTGACTACCTACGAAATTTCGAAACGTCTTCTGTATGTCTATCCCTCTCTAACTTTAAAGTCGCTCCATAAGTAAAATACAGCAGATATATCGACTACAAACGTCATAGTATAACAGATCGAACGAATCGATTTATAACGAGCGGTTATAATCAACCAATCGGAACCATGTTTTGGGAGTTATGTTAACGCCACGTTTATTATTGAAATGCCTTAGGCCTAGTAGGATATTTTACGGCCCGTAAGTAAAACGACTCGTTTTATTTTTATAGGATATAATATAATGGGCTTTGATAAGCGTATTGAGATTTTCCGTTGAAAGTCTATTGGTTTGGGATCTAATAAGGTGGTAAAATCTATCAACAATGAAATAGGAAGTTCTAAGGATAAGAACAAAAGGCATGAACTCGACTCGATTGGTTCTCGAAACAGCCCTGTTTGCGCCACAACACATACATTGAACGGTTTGTCACAAGGGCGAAAAAAGTTAAAGTACTGTTCACAACTGTCTTTAAAAAATGTCAGTACAAAGGGTTGTTTAATGATAGTTTAGACACTGTTTAGACTCTGATTAGATATTGTCTAAAGTAAAACACACGAAAAACTAACTACGAAAGACAATTACTAAACAGGAGTTAAACCAATGTCTAAATAAGTTTTTGTAGAAAGACTGTATGGGTTTGGAAACGAATGACGCAGTCTGAAAGTAAGATCTATAAACAACAGAATGGGCAGTTATTAGGACAAGAACAAAAGGACTAAGTAATTAATACTAGAATGGTATAGCTCTTTTGGCTTTACACCATCCATATACCTCAATAAGGCTGTTAAAGATTTCCATATAAAATCTGAGTTTGGGCAATAATAAGATTGCATGTACGTAACTAAAATCTATTAACAATTGAATAAGTAGAAGAACAAAAGGGATAATGAATGAACACTCGAACGGTGCTCGAAACAGCTCAAAGGTCTGTTGCCGCCACAACACATTGAACGACTCGAGTCACGAGGGCTATGGCTCTGCCGAGAGCTATTGAGCGTTTCGGTTTGTACGCTATGGAATGAGGTGGTTTCATGGTAGGCAAAATGAGAAAATCTATATGTATAAAAATGAATTGCTGTTCGTTAGTCTCGCTAAAACTCGAGAACGGCTGAACGAATTTATCTTATCTTGGTCTTGAATTATTCGTGGAGGTCTAGGGAAGGTTTAAAAGGTGAGAAAAATTCGAATTATTGCCGGGAATTGCCGGGTCCCCGCGAGCGAAGCCGCGGGCGGAAAGCTAGTCTAGAATAAATATGGCATCAAATAACGTACTTAGAGAACAGTATTTGATCATAAATATCAATCTGTGAATTTTTACGAATATTAATATAATAAAAAGATAATTTATCGTTTTCATATCATTCGTTTATATACCTCGTTTCAATTTGAAGTGTGGTATAATAATGTGTAAAAGAGTTTTATAATTTATCATAATATATATTACAATACATTAATAAGCTCTCATCAGCGCTGCAGCAATAAACGAAGTACTGGAAGCTATATAAAATTAATATTGTTACTTGCAATGAATTTTCAAATTTTCGCTTCAGTTTATTATTTGTTTTATATGTTATTTAATGACAAAAAGGTCTATCCCATTGGATATTTATATCTGTAATGGTAGTATGTTTTATTAGATGAAATAAATAAATAAATAATTGACATCGCTTCGCACAAAAGCGAAATCTATACCTTGGCAACAATATTTTATACCAAAAGGGAATTGAAGCATGATTTTGTGTGAACTTTACGACTCCAAATAATTGAAGAAGTTTGAGGGGATGTGGGTCGCAAGTTATGTAATCTCACAATGGTTACGTAACCTTTACTTGCTGAGAAAAAGGACTGAAGAATAGACATAGAATTTTGCAATATATTCGATTATTTGTATTTGCTGCCTGTGATTATGCCGCCACACTTTTTTTCAAATACATATCCACCTCTTTTAAATTTATTTAGTGTCCTAAAACTTGATAGTTAACTAATACAAACAACTTTTTTATTAGGTATATTATTTATCTCAATATTATAAAGCGGAAAAAACATGCTAAGAAACGCGCTAAAGATTAAAAAAAAATTCTTCCTGATTAAAAAAGGCAGGTTCATAAGTGAGGCATTATTACAAGTATTTTTTTAATTATTCTAAAATAAATATAGTAATATCGTGTCTATTTGAGCATGAGCTATTCACACACTCAAATAGTCAGTACAATTCGCTACCCTTTAAACCGAAACAGTTAATCCAAAGCAAATAGCTGGAATATGGATTGCGATTGCCTATTGCCATATTCGGAGAGTTCGCCGACCCTCGATACATATTCATATGAACTGTTGCGGGCAGTAATCAATACCTGATGTTGGACCGACTTCATTACTGTTTTAACAAGGATTTGCAATTTAATACGTTGAACTTTTATTCGCGTTCAAACTAAAATACACCCTACTATATAATGATTGTAAATAATTGGATATACGTATGTGGTTTAATCACGCCGCACTACTGAACGGATTTTATTAAAATGTGCACAGTAATTTGTCTATAATAATGTTATAAAGAGAAGAGATTTGCTTGTTTGTTTGTATTAAATAGGCTCTAGAAACTACAGGACAGGAAATTTTCTACCCAGATTCTTAGAAACCCCAGAGATGACATAGGATACTTTTTAAACCGAAAATCCTACGGGAACAAAGCTCAGCTAGTGATAAAAAATAGGGTATTAGCTGAATATTTACTGTTGACAAATAGAACGAGAAATCCGATTTGAACCTTTAGTGTTAGATAGAGTCATTGAGGAAGGTTTTAAAAGGCTTTATAACATTGCAGCTACGGGAGCGGAGGCGTCCTCAGTATATTTTCGTACACATGATTTCATATAAATATTATAAAACGAGGTAAGAGTAGATCAATTATAATAATCAATGTTCGGGCACAAATCAATACGACTGGCCTAACGTTGGAGGTAATAACTGTTTCTCTTCTCTGTGTTGACTGTTTCTTCTATATCTTTTTCTCTATTGTAAAATTTACTCTCATTATATCAACATGAAAAGTGTAAATAAATAAATACCTAAATTGAAATACATATCTTATTTAAATACACAAAACCGGAATAATAAATTAAATTAAGGTCTCTTGGTGGTTATATAATAGGCAGTTATGTGGTCCCATAAGGTCTTGTCATAATTTATAACAAAGTTTATGAACGGGTATAATAAATTTGAGTAATTATCTGGATTATAGTTCTGGAAAATGTTCATTTATTTGATTCTTTGTGTTTAATTATATAAAGTTATAGTTTATAATCAGAAACGATCTGCGTACTTTTTTAATATAAGTTGTTGTCCGTGGTTTCATTTGCGTAAAATTCGGGGTTTACAGAACAATAAAAGGTCATCAAAATTCGACCTAAAGTTGCGGCGTGATTGCCACAGAAACATTCACACATTTACAGTTATAAATATTAGTGGGTTTTAACTTCCTTATTCTTACAACATAATTCTATTCTATGAAAATACTACGCAAAGAAAAAATAATCGTCTCACACAAACACAGGCACATGAGAAGTTCTTCTCCCAAGATGTAATATGCACTTCACATCTTCGTTAAAAAATGCAATAAAGATTTGAATTGCTTATTTTGACTGACGATATGCGGACTTTAATTCATCTCTACCTTTCTAATATTATGTAGGTATAGTTTTAATCTTTATATATATAACGAGCTGAGCTTTGCGGTTTCAACCGCGTATGTATCACTTTCCCGTATGAAGTTCGGGATAAAAACTATCCTATATCATTCCCGGGGTTTCAAAGAATCTATGTACAAAAGGAGCCTATTCAATAGAAATAGACAATCAAATCTTTCCTCTTTAAAATATTAGTATAGAAGTATAGATAATAATGACACACAGTTACAGAAACTTTTTAACGTATAGGTTCACAATATTATTAACAAACGTAACACAATTCCCACTATATTGGAGTATCGCCAACCTCATTTGTATTATGTAGGATTTCAATAATCCGTGTAATACTGCCATTTACGCGAAAATGGTATTTCAATACAGTAATCTTGTTCCGAATATGGAAATATGTATAATTACGATGAATTATATATTGAACGCAAATTTTATATGATTTTTTGAATGCAGACTTTTTTAAAAAGTGTATTGTATGATTGCAAAAGCGCGACATTCTTTTGTATATTGTATTTTGTTTAGGAGATTATCATTACTTTGCATTATTTTGACGTAAAAATAAAATACTTAGGCTCATAATATAAATTGCAGTTTAAACTGTTTCTCACGGTTTAAACTGCAATTTATTGATAATACGGGCCTTGATATCATCTTTAATAGAATAGCATGAAAGTTGTTATAATATTTTCTAAGAACAAAAAAGAGTTATTCATTGAAACATTCACATGTGCAGAATACTATGTTGCATTTAACGTATTATTTACATTTTAGAACATCACTGTAAATACAGACCCTAGATAATTCACATCGACGTTTACTACGAGTGAACTAGTCCCTATGGAGTGATCAAAAGTGGGATACCAGATTTAATAGCACTCAACTAAGAGTGCAATAACGAGTGTCTTGTTATCAGTTTCACGACCATTTAAAACAAGAATTATAAACATTGCCTAAAAAACTATGCGTTTTGTCCATAAAACATGTCACGAAATAAAATAAGTTTTCATCCTATGCGAACATCAATTCATTCATTTATACATAACCAAGTACATAATAATAGAAGAAGATTGTATAATATAAAAAATTAACGTCAATATCCATGCTTATTTTTTGTTCTTTTCATTTATGTCTCTTCTGTCTATGTCTGTGTGCAATAAAGTGTTTTGTACTCTCTTTTTTGTTAAGATTGATATTGACTACTATCGTAAACTAGTCCCCAAAGGGCGATCAAAAGTGGGATAGCAAAAATGGCACCAAACTAAGATTGCAGTGACGCCGAGTGTCTTGTTATCAGTCTAACGGCCATTTAAAACGAGAATTATAAACATTAACTTAGTATTTTAGTTTGTGTTTTCTTCTAATATAACATACCATAAAATAAAATTAGTTTTAATCCTATGCGCAACATCAATTCATTCATTTATACATAATCAAGCACAGAATAATAGAATGCTTCCTTGCACATGTATAATATAGAAGATTAACGTTAATATACACGCTAGATTTATATAGACTATTATCGTAAATTACTCCTCGTGCGATCAAAAGTGGGATAGCAAAAATGGCACCAAACTCAGAGTGCAGTGACGTCGAGTGTCTTGTTATCAGTTTAACGGCCATTGTAAACGAGAATTATAAACATTCCCGTAAAGCGAATAAAGAGCCATTGTAGCATCATGGTACTATGTGTTCTCGAAGGTATCAAATTGCTCAAAATTGATTCAGTATAAAAAAAGACTAGAGTGAATCAACGATAATATATGCCACTTCCACAGTTGTGTTAAGAAACAAATTAAAAATCATATTTAAATATCTGTGACCTGATACAAATAAGTGGACACAATACATAAAACACCTACTAATAAATAAATTCTATGAAACATTCTTTGCATTAGAATTAGATAGTAAGAAAAAATTTATCTATCTTGAGACATTCTTTCGTAGACCTCAAGTAGCTACGCTCGTAGAAGTGCTACGACATATTTAGGTCATCTTGCCGGTTACTTGAAATGGTTTTTTAGTGACAAATAAAACATTATTTGAATAGTTTCCGTTTTCCTTAGACATGAATTAATATATTACGAACGTAATAATTGATATAAATGTCATTGAATTAGGATTTTCTACAGTCGGTAAATATACATATTTCTGAAATAATAAAATATTTTATGCGCTTTGACATCAGTAAAATTTTTATGTCAGTTTTATGTGGAACGAAATATAAAACGCATATATTGTTGTATTGGACACATATTTTTTGGTCCCTATCTCACATTGAACTCGATAACGATCAAAGTCACTCTCATCTCGAATTGTTTCCAATAGTAGTGGTGAAGCTACCATGTTCGTCGGCCATCAGAAAGAAGGCAAACAGATTAAACGTGAGCACGCCAACAAACTTGTCTCGTTGACTGATGGTGTTTACGACTGTACTTCTGTCTTTTGAGCGCGTCTGTACATTTCCTAGCAAATTGCTGTCTGTTTTGTCACGAAATTGTCAATAGAAAACTGTTTTATTGACTTGTTTTATAGCGTCTTTTAAATGTTAGTCGACGTTATTAGAATAACAAATGTACTTAATAGAGAATGTAAGAAGTAATTTTACAGAGCTATTGAAGGTAGGGCATGATATTTAAATTTAGTATTTTTTATGTCATAGCAAAGATAATATAATACTATACTAGTTGAGTAGCTTCATCTTGTGTAACTAGGCAATGGATACCAGATGTGTCATGGCTTTGCCAGTTTTAAGAAGAAGGAAGGATTGATAACGTGAAAGTGGAAAAGTAAAAAAAATAAACATACTGACGTTTAAGCTGTAACTTGTCAAACGAAATATAAAACGCTACTCAAAAAATACCCTTTTTTTATGGCAGAGCAAGCAAAGGAGCAAGTGGGTCTTACATCTTAATAGTCCATACAAAACGTTTTAAGCATACACTACCAAATTTTCAATTGTTTAACATAAACATCGCCAGCGCAGTTCCCATACAATTTACAACCGAAACTTTAAATTTATACATAATGCACACCCAACTTCCACGAGAATAATTCCCCTGGAACTTTAGAATTCTGCGAAATAGATTAACTTCTAAACAATGGCCCAAATTAACAATATCGTAGTTATTTTTGTTATTCATTCTATTAAACAAGATATGTTTATAATATTTTATAGAATTGAAACTATTTTTACACTATTTCAACATTTATTTTTTGACTGACTTTATAAAGTCTATAAATAAATGTGGAAATAGTGTAAAAAATAGTTTCAATTCTATAAAATATTATAAAATGCATTTCCATCAAGAAGTGACAATACAGTCTATCGAGTATAAGATATGTTTATTGTTTATGTTAACATGTGTATTGAATCTAGAAATTGTTTTTAAATTTTAATTATTATCCGTCATTATTCATTATAATTTTTATGATATAGGTGACTTTAATTAATGTTATATATAAATAGTCTGTTTAGTATATCTTATGCTCGTAGATAATATAGCTTTCAAATAGTTAGTAGCTTTAAGTTGTAGTTAATGTGCCTATTTATTACAAACAAACAAAGTTTTCCTCTTTATAATATTAGTGTAGAATATTCAAAGGTATATAAATTGGACATAAATATGTGACCTTTATAAAATAATTTTGTTCACAGGTTAAGTGTATGCTTTTAAGTAATAATTTTTATTTCCAAAATTGCAGATTCAATTTTATACATTCGTTCACGTGCAGGAAGTGAAATAATTTCATAGTATTCGCAAATTCACAGCTACATTTGAATGCGAAAGATTCAATTATACCAGCGGGAGTGATAAAGTGGGACTAGCTAGCTACTTCTACACGTTGAAGTTATATAATACTTTTAACTAAGTTACATAAAAAATATGAAATATTTTTTCCTAACAAAGAATGTGAACCGTCCTGCTTAGCATGTAAACATAACATGACAATAAAACGTTTAAAATTTTATTCCACGTTCATCATAAATATGATTGTACCGAAAAATTTAGTTTAAAATGTCGTCCATATTTGGCGGCTATTCATTCAAAATGGCCGACACAAAGAGCACGCTCGACCTATTGTTATGTTGAATTACATTGTGAATACCTGAACTATGCATTATTCACTTCCTTTCAGCTAAATTATGTATTAGGAGTATGATTTATTTATCAGTTAGGTGCTTAGTGAATCCGTGAAACGAACGGAAAATATATTAAATATTTTTTTAATATTTCTGTAGAGGTTATGTTTGAAAGCGTGGGTTTAAGTATAGATTTATTGCCATCGAATAATTTAATAACTAACGAACTGCTTATCTGTTTGCATAAGTTATTTTATTAAAAAAAACGACCTTATTCCAAATAGCTATCAGTTTTGATTATATTTTCACAAGCGTGTTTTGCAGGATACAGTCATCACAAATCTTAACACCCTTGAAGAATTTAAGATGAAGGATGTCAAATACAAGCGTCTCATAATATATACTAGAACTCCATTGGGCAGAAATGCTTTGCTTTCCCTTGAGCGATAAAGACCTCTATAAAGTAACCCTAAATTACCAAAGAAAGTGAAGAAGCGAAGATGAAAAAATTTTTCGTCCACTTTTTTTATTATCATTGTATTGACGTCTTATATAATAGCACTTTTAGAGGGACTACTGAATAATTAATTTTTGATGCCTAAAATATATGTTTGTCTCCTTGAGATGGTAGTAATAGATGTAAGTAATTAAGGTGTATTTTTATATAATGTTGACAATTCTAAAATAAGTAAGTGTAAGTTTAATTGAATAGAGATGAATTAATATTTACTTGAATTAAGATTATGGTAACAACGTTATCTGTTTTAAATATCTGCGTTCTGAAACAAATGTAAATCGGCCAAATTTTCAAACGTAATATATATAAAAATTTCCTTATTAAAATTTAAAAGACGGCGCTTTGTTATTTTTATACTTTTATTCGATTATTATTAGATTAATAAAAGTAAAAATGAAAACATACAATCTCTTTTACCAGTCGTTATAAAAGTATTCATAAAATTAAAAATTCAATTTCTTACATCTAGAGATTTTTATAGCTTTCAGTAAAAACGTAGCAATAAAATTGTTTCAGCGGAATTCCAAATATTTTTAAGTACTCTCTGAAAATCTTTTTATAAGTTACTGTAAAGATCACTATGGATCTATGAAAATGTTTAATAAAAAACGAAAGGTTACAATGTATTTTTATAATATAAGGCGGAGTTTGTTTGTTTGTTGAAAGGTACTAATCTCAAAAACTTTCGTAAAAAATTGTCGAAAATCGAGGAAGGTTATATTTCAAATTATAATAAGAAAACGAAGTCGTGCATTACAACTATGTAGTATTAAGATAAAATAAGAAAATAAAATAAATGTATTTGTTTTATATTATTTTAATTTCTTACCTTATTTTTATGTTACAAGCAAAACAAACGCGAATTATGTTTAACAAGGGGCGCTTCGTGGTTTCACCCGCGTAACTTCTGATCCAGTGGCAACTCCGGGATTTAAATTATAGTCTATTTGTTATTCTACACCCTAACCTATGTGTATACCAAGTTTCATCATAATCGGTTCAGTAGTTTTTGCGTGAAAGAGTAACAACCACACATACATCCTCACAAACTTTCGCATTTATATTAGTATGATTTATTATCAGGGCATAATCAGAAGAAATGGTCATAAGCTATTTACTAAAAACAAAAGAAACGAGAAATCTTTAGCTTAAGCGGATGTAATCGCAAGGAACAATAAGAATAAAACAAACCTTTCCAAAACCGTTGGATAACTTTAAAGGAGTTTTTAATAGTCGCCTCATTTAGTAAGGCAAACATAAAAGGGCTAAAAATTGCATGTCGGCCATAATTCAATTATGTGAGGCTTGCTGGAGGTTCTTTTGTCGAAATGCTGGAATTTAAATGCAAAGTGAAGCCTTATTTTTCAATTTAGTTTACAATTTTAGTACTACAATGAAAATTTTTGGTCTTTGAGTTTGATTGATGCGTATTTTTGCGATATTTAGACCAATTAAACTATTAGCTCGCGATATTTTGTATAGATCAAGACGTTTCATTTGATACCACATTTGGCTATATTCCTATAAAAATCCTATATCACCACTCCCACCTTCATTACCCCCCCACTGGATCCGTTCATTTTTGTATAGTGTTGTTGTTAGAATATAAAATATAGGACGTTTTGTCTTGCAAATAGTTTCATAGGGTAAAATAATATCTAAATTTCAAACAAAATTGAAATGTCCCAAAAATTACAAACATTTACCATAAAGAACGTTGATTTTCCACGAATTTTCATGTTACGTAGAAATTACCTTTAAACATTTCGTTTTAATCAAGGATATTAGTTTATATAAAGAGATGCTTTTCCTGATTCATCTGTCCCTCGCTTTCAATTTACTAAGAAGAGGAAAACTTGGAAAAACTGCGGGAAATCAATACATATAATAAAATCGTAGCAAGTCAAAATTTGTACATTGAATATATTGGGGAAATTTTAATACAGGGCGTTAATATAAGGGATACAGAAGGCAAATCAATATTTTTTTCTTT